>JAPQRN010000009.1:6862111-6902535 GCA_037367275.1 Coranthus polyacanthus
TGTGTGTGTGTGTGTGTGTGTGTGTGTGTGTGTGTGTGTGTGTGTGTGTGTGTGTGTGTGTGTGTGTGCGTGTGCATATGTATGTGTGATTGTGTGTGTGTGTAAGCTTGTGGATCAGAGCACTGGTTAAATGAGAGGGGTAATGCTGTAGCTTTGTCAGAGCGATGAGGGGCCTAACTCAGCATTAGTCCGACTGATCTCCATTTGTTCCACCCGTGTAGAGAGAGTCGGATGGAGACAGAGAGAGAGAAAAAGAGGGGAAAAGAGAGAAACCGAGAGCGTGATGAATTACATAACCAACTGGGAGCTGGGATGGGGCAAAAAGGTTGGAAAGGAAGGGGAGGGGATAGACGGAGGCAGACAGAGAAAAAAGAGGAAACAGACAAAACTGTGAAGTTTGAGACTGCATGTCATACACACAAATTTGTATGCAATAATGTGCATTCCCTCCAGCATTTTCAGGTCATTTAAATATAATTTTCCACACTGTGGAATTAACAACTCAGTTTTCCCCATCCATGCTGGATGGTATATGCATGTCTCTTTTAAGTGCTGTGCATTTATGGGCTGTCTTTTATAGAGACATGTGCAAACATGGCCGTTGTCTTGGACTTGCGACCAAAGAATTCTGACATTACTTTTAATTTAGGATGGCCATCTCAAAGTGAGACAGCTGTGACATGGTCAACGAATAGGTTGTCTCCTTGTCTGTAAGATGTCTGTAAGGAGACATCCTATTGGTTGTCTGTTAAGCAGACAGAATTCAGAAATGACATGACATTGATCAACACAACACATAAGTTTAAGTAGCTAAAAATACTAACCTCTAACCTTTTGGAGCCTTTAGTTATGAAGAAAAGGGTTGTTAAATTTGGATTCACTAACACTCCTGGAAAGAAACTGAAATCAAGCAAGATGATTAATTAATCCAATTTAAAGGAGAGGAAGTTGAAAATTGGAAAAGGTAAAAGCACATTCACGTGAGTCTCAAAATAGTAATTTTTAAAGAAAATTCATAGAAGAAGCATAAACCAGTTTTAAAACTTAACAAATGTTCATATTTTCCAAATGGGAGATTATGTGTCCATTTTTGAGTGTGAAAATTTCCAGCTCCTTATTCTTTGGGTGCCAAACTAAAGAGGAAATGATGCGATTTCAAATTTAGCTGGCTTAGTGTTACCATGCTCTGAAATAGTTGGACAAGTAATTCAAAGGAAAGGAAGATGATATGAAAGAAAAAAATAGAGAGGGGAGAAGAGAACTCTGGCGCTTTGTTACGGTATCACCCCCACCCCCTCCCTTTTGTTCTTCACCATCACAATCCTTTGATCTGAGCTCATGCCAAATTTAGAGCTGTGGTTGAGCCTTAACCTTCCGTCATCTCCTCCTCTCCTTTCTCTCGTCCGCAGATAGACACGCAGCGAGAGCCGCGCTACTACACACTCATAAGTCTGTCTCTTGGTCCCTCTCTGTCTCTGCCACACTGCACAAATCCATGCATTCACATGGCTTCATGCTGTTATAATTTGACTTCCGCGTGAGTTGGTGCATGGCAATGACAGCCAGAGGACGGCATTAAAAAACTGCCACCCAGCCTTCGGGTTAAGACAAACTCAGACCCAAACCCCCCCACCCGTCCACCCCCATCTGCCTAAACAGCACTACATCACATTATAACTAAGTCTCAAAAGTCTAACACTCGTGCCTCAGGCCTTTTTCCAGATGTAATTATCATACACTGGAAATCTCACTCCTGCACTTGCTGCGCCACTGAAATGAATTCTTTGAAAAATTACCCATTTATGTTTCTTTTCAAAAGTCACAAGGCTCAAAGACTGTAATCTGTTTTCTGGAATGAAGAAAATGCTATGCACATTCAAAACCCAAGAGTGCATGAAAGGTAGTAATTAAGAAATCAAAAACAATTTGTGAAGTTGTACATCTCATGATGCTATCAACACGCCAAGGCTATCACAGTAGAATATTTAAAAATTAATGAAGTTGAGTGACAGTGTCATGAAATGAAACTCAAAAATAGGAATTATATTGTGAAAATGTCAATGAAACAAATAAAGACTTGTAAGAGTATAGTCGATTAGAAGGCCTTCATTCTGACAAAAACCAAAGAGGCTCTTCAGATTCAAAATGACACATAGCGGTAAGAGAGAAGTGGAAAAGCGCTCTCTGCCTGCCATCACTTTTGTTTTGATTGCTTCGTCTGCTTTTATATTTAATCTCTTAAATTTAATGGTCTATAAATTGTATCGTTCACCAAAAAGTCTTATTTGCATTGTCATCACGATATTAACATTGCAATAAACACACTGTAGAAGACTCACAAAGAATAAGAAAAATCATGGTTTTTACACTCACCATGCATTCACACTCAAACGTTTGACCCATCAGATGGAGCCCTGTATTCATACGATCTTCCAGTTGAAGTGCCAGCTGGCCTTCAGCTACCCTCACATTAACTGGTGGCAATTTGGTGGCGACTGCGAGGCTAGTTTGTTTATTAATCTCAGGTCATACCGCCATCACACATTGCAGCTTTTCCTCACATTGTGCAGGCCTAGTAAATTGTGTTGATGAGGTTTTTTTTTCACACTGTGTCACATTTTTTATTTTTGCATCTTTGTCAGAATATGGCCCTTTATTTCAGTACAATATGATGGGACTTTTCATCTTGGCTGCAAACACACAGACATCAAAGCAAAACGAACACTTTGTTGTCCTCGTCATTTCCTTGATTACATCTGTTTTATTGTTTCATGTGTGGCGGAAGCACTACGGGCATGTTTTAATTTGCATTCGTGATGCTGCTGTTCACCATACTTTAAAGGATCACCTGGTAGAATTAATATTATTAGGTCTGACACGGATTGGACAAAAGATTTTATCAGACCAATGATGTACAGTGTAACATGCAAAGACCTTTAAGGTTGTTGATGTCACACAATCTGAAGCCTTTATCAGAGGATATATTTTGCACACTTCTCAACTTTATAGCTGCCTGGTTTTCAAACCAACTTTCTAAATCCCGGGAGAGACGATTTCACAGTTAAAAATGTGGAGACGAATAGATACTAATCCTGTCCTAATCCTACTGTGACCTTTAAAATCTTTAGAGTGAAGTAGACAAGGCTGTATTCAATTCACACAGACGTAGAAAGAATCTCATAGAAAAATACCAATATGGTATACCGATATGGTATGTTTATGTTGTGCCTGTATAACCGTGTTACACCCACCCTGACCTTGCTCCTGGCAGGCTTCCAATTTGAGCTGGTGACCCACAGTGAGAGTGTGTGAGCAGACAGTCAGCAGCGTGGAATTTGCAGGTAGTTTTTAGAATGAGCTAGTGCACTGTTTGAGCCTGAGGTGTCGAGCATTAGTTGTGGTCTCAGGGTGTATGGAGGGATTTCGTGTGCGTCTGTGTACAGAGTGGACTGCACATGTGTTGATGTGTTCTTGGACGAGTGGTGTGTTCATGTACAGTTTTGTGTGCGCAGGTGAGGCTGCGATGGTGGGTTATCTGAACCTGAGGGTTCACCGCCGTGTACATTGTTACACAGGCATCTCAGGTGTCTGTATGTGTGTGTGTGTGAGGGTGTGTGTGAGTGTAAAGTTCATGGCAATGTAGTAGATGTTGTGTGCACAGTCTTTTGGCTCGCTGTGACAGGTGAAAGGTCAAAACATGAGAGAACCAGGGAGAGCGGCAAAGAAACAGCGGGCAAACTCAGTGAGAAGGCTGTGCCGGCCAACACTCTTAAATGAGACCTGGCACCTGGCCTGAAGTAAGGAGGCAGGAAGGGAGGGAGAGACATAGTGGAAGACAACTGGAGGGAATGGAGGCTGAAGAAAGGCACTAACTTTCAGGGTGCATTTCCACTTTCCCCATATGTAGTCTGGTATGATTGATAGTGGATTTTCAGTATTTTTTTCCTTTTTTCTAATTAAGATCACTGATGAGCTAAACATGCAATGAGAAAAGCCCCTAAATTACACAAAATTACATGAAAACCAAATGCTGAGGTAGGGTTCACCCAAAAAGTGCAAAATAAAACTGCAATGACTTTGTTACCGTAAGAAATCATTTGATTATTTGGGTTATTTTAGTTGGAACCCAAACTGCCAGATTTGTCCCGCCAGTACCCATAAAATTTGCAAAATGTTCTATAAATTTATTGGTTGTTATTTCCCTTAAAGTCTCAGATGAGAAACATTAAATGAAACATGAGAAATATCAGCTACTATAGGAGCCAAGTTCTGCCAATATCGATACCTATACTGGTCTCTGTACATGAATTATTTAAAACTCCTACTCCTCATCATCCTCATTACCATCATTATCATCATCATCATCATCATCATCTCCTAGATGAAGGGCAGGGAAGGAAGAAAGAGGGAAGGGAGAGCAGAAGCCAGCATTACAAGTGCAGCTGGGAAAAACTGGCTCAAGGCTAGCAGTTGAGTGAGACAGAGGAGGAGAAAATGAAATGATGAGAGAGAAGTATAATGTGAGAGTGGGAGAAAGAGATTGATGAGTGGCAGAATGAGAAAGGAAAGATGAAAAGCTGAAAATAAAGATGAAGAGGCATGTAAACAAGTGATCTCTTCAAGGCATAAACATAAGAGGAGCAACCGAGAAGCAAAAACAGAAGAGTTAAGAGACAAAGGAGAGCAGAGGGATTATGTGATGAAAATTAGTCGAGTGAGGCCAGAAGTGAGAGATTTGGGAAGGTTGGGGGAGGAAGGGGAAGCCAGAAGAATGAGAGGAGAGCGAGTTCAAAGACCTCTGGTGTATTGAAGCATCTTCCTCTACCGTAATGACGTTCCTCATTCAACCGCCAGTTTGATTACCAGGGCTATATCCAGTCAGCCTACCCACTTGGGTCAAGTGATGTTGACCTGAATCCTAAGTACTTTGTTGCTCCTCAGGGACGCATCTCACAGAGTCATTCATTAACAAGCACATAGAGAGCTCCGGGGTGACAGAGAGCGAATTGACTGCCCTTGTATTCATATACTTGAGCTTAGGAGCACATACTGTAGCTGCATATTATTCAGGCAAAAAAAACCCCCAAAAAAACAAAAAAGGATGCTTGAAGAAAGATGCTACTTTGCAGTGTTTCTAAGTAAATCTCAAAGCTGATGAGTGAGCTCTTTCCAGCTAGCAGGGTCAAACCTCACTTTGGACATTGATTGTTGGTAGAATAGCGTTCCTTTTTTCCAGCTGCTGAGTCGGCATTTCAGCCAGTAACGGTGCAGAGATTCATGATGTTGATGCTCAGAAGTGTGTTTTGTTTTGCTAGCGTTGCAAGCGAAGCACAGGTAAGTGTAAACGGAAGAAGTGCTGAGAGCTGATACAGACTCACCTTTTTATTTTGTCATCAGTAAACACCCGGCTCCGATAATGACGTTAGGAGGTGTTAAGCTACATTACACCTTGCGCTTAGCACTTAGCTTCTCTTACACAAAAGTGACAACGTTTGAACTGTGACAACAAGCTTACGGGATTGTAAGGCAGAATAAGGAGCTGGTCATTAGAAGGTGTTTATACAAATAAGCTGAGAAATGTACACTTGCTCTACAAAGCAAAAAATAATATCACAGAGTAATGAAGGGAATAATTGTAGTAATGATATGGTGTGTTTGTGCCCATGAAGCTATTTACCTGACTGCATAGTATTTTAATGTAAACAGAATTACAGTGAACACATAAAGTGCCGTGCAAATGAGGATAATTTGGAGCCACGTGTTATGCGATGATGTAAATGCACGCAACCATGCAGGCTGTACTTGCGTAATTGGAATAAGGTGGTACTATTCTCAAATTCATATACCGTTGGCAGCCATGAAATCCATAAAGAAAGGGTTAAGATTTGTACAATCACTCTTCTTTTTTTAGCGATGCAAGCCGTCAGCTCACCTCCTCCTTCCATGTCTACTCCATTAATTACAGTTTCCGCTTTCTCTCTGCTTCCTACCTCTCATCACTCCATCATAGGAAAGAGGTAAAAATACTACACCACAAGACCTCCTCACGCTGCTGCCTCCTCTCTCCCCCCGCCTCTCTCCAAATGTTCATGACATCTTTTTACAGTTTCGCTCATCCTTACATCTCGCCTCATTTCCTCTTTTCACCATTCACATCTGGCCTCCTCGCTTGCTTATCGCTGTCTCTTTTCTTATTTTGCTTCTATCATTCCATCTATCTACTCCCCCTCCCCCAAGGATAGCCATCTTTCCATATTTTCCCTCTCTTTTGCTTTGCTTCCCCACTTTCCTCATCTCTCACTCCTCCTCCTTTACCCAGTTGTCTCTCTTTCTGGAGCACAGTCTCCCTCTTTCTCTTTCTGTCAGTAGAATAAAAGATAAAGATCTTTAATTAATCAATTCACATACTGTTGCTGACAGTGTCTGTCTTGTCTCTGGCTGTAGCCCTGGAAAAAAAATGACCTTCTCCACCTTTTCTATTATTTATCATCACTCCAAGAATACAAGAATGTAATTTTTCCATATCTTGTATGGGTGCTGTGGCTCTGACCATTGTACACCTGGACAAGCATTGACATTGGTAGGGTGAAAGGGTAAAAGTTTGCGAATCTGAAATGGAAAATACTTTGTTAGTCAGTATGAATAACTTAAAATGCAACTCTAATGCCTGGGACACAGCACTTAACTCCCTTTTGCGTGTCGGTCGCAGAGCCTCTAGATTTTTTTGTTTCGTCCACCCATGTTAACGGGTTAGAGCAGCCAAACACCCTGCGTGAGAGTCACGTCTGAGGCTCTGATCAAGCCTTGCTGCGGCAGCTTGACACTTAGAAATTCAATGTCAAACCTATTTTTCACTCACAAGGTAAGCGGTTGTCAACAAAAAAAAGCAAAGATCTCTTGATAGTCATATTGACATCATACCAGCCACGTTTTACATAACTGACACCTTTCACTGTAGTTTCATTGTCTGGACTATATCTGAATATGTCACAGAGGTGAAAAAATTCTATAAAGGAGGAAGAGGAGGTGCCTTGTACTATACAGTGTATATAGTATATAGCCATAGTAAAAACCCAATACGGGCTATAATTATACTATGTTTGCAATTCTGGTCTACTCTCTACTGTTGCTCAAAGGGTGAATCAAAATTACGTGGTAAATGAACAAATGCTTTGTTTAACTTTATGATGAAGTGAAATCTGTGGCACGGTGGTGCAGTGGTTAGCACTGTCACCACACAGAAAGAAGCTCCATGGTTTGAACCCTTTCTCTGTGGAGTTTGCATGTTCTCCCATGCTGGGTTTTCTCCAGCTACTCCGGTTTCCTCCCACAGTCCAAAGACATACAGGTTCAGAAGTTGATTGGTCACTCTACATTGCCCCTAGGTGTGAATGGTTGACTGTCTTTATATGTCAGCCCTGCAATGAACAAGCCACCTGTCCAGGGTTTATCCTGCCAATCCCACACTGTCAGCTGGGATCGGTTCCAGCCCCTTTGTGTCCCTGTAAAGGATTAAGCAGTTACAGAAAACAAATGAATGACTGAAACAAAATCATATTGATGAGCATTGTCAACGGGGAAACTCTGTCTAGAAAGTAAGGCTGGCGGTAGCAGCTCCACCACAGCCACTCTGGTGGTGTGGACACACATGGGCGAGCGAGATGCATCAGTCACACATAGCTAAGGTAAGATTCAGATTTTAATTTAGTTGTGAGCCTGAACTCAGAGGTAATTCTGATAATCAACCCATGAGCATTTTAATGCAACATACTAGTTGTGCTTCAGCTGCACACGGTACAAACTGGAGTGAGTAATCCATGAATGCCTGAAAACCTCTTGCAAGGCACAGGCGGTCTTTCACTTTATTGCACCACAAAAAAATCCTGCTCGAGTTGAAATTTTGCCTATTCTCTTCAAAATTGTGGCAACCATAGCTAACAATGCGCTTGCCTTGCTCTGCTGGCCTCGTTCCATTAGGATTATCCTTGGATGTTTTTATTTTTGGCAGTCTAGGTGCACTCACTGGAAGTTGCTCTGAACAAGAGCCTTGATCAGATGCCTAAAATGTAAATGTCTCTTTCCCAGTGTGTCATTCTACTGATATACAACATATTGTTTCCTTCCTTGCCTGTTGGCATCATGGTTTCTTCCCTTTCCCCTTCTGGACAACCTCACGCCTACCATTGCTTGTAGTGAGAACAGAGCTGTCAACGCACACACAGTCACGCAGATGTTTACACATTACACCATCACACATACAGACTCACTTTGAGCCATCATTGTCTTCTGCAGACAATAAGAGTGAAGTGTGACCTCTTGCAGCATCTCTGTGTCTCACACTATGTCTCTGTAATCCCTCATCTCTCCTCGGCTACACCTGCCTCTTCTCTCCCTCCCCGTCTCTACTGTTCCTGTCTTCTTCTGCTCCATTCTTTACAGTTGATTTCTTTGTTTGTACCATTTTCTTTGCTAATCTTTGTTTTCTCGTAACCCCCCCATTCTCCCTTTTGTTCACAGTTTTTTTTCCTCATTCTGCTGTTTGGTCTTTCTACTTTTACCATGCTTGTTTTCTTCAACCAAGCAGGCTCTTTTCTTCCCTCATCTTCTCTCCCTCTTGACTTGCACCATCTCTTTGTCCCTCCCCTTTATTTCTTTCATCTCATATTGCCTTTACAAGATACACTCTTGACTGCGTGTTTACCTCTCCAATTAAATTAAATTAATCAAAATTAGTGCTAATTGCTCTTCCTTTACTGGCAAGCATGGAAAATGACTTTATGTTACAAGGGCATATTTTCCTTGTGAAACAAAAAGTCAAGACATTAAGGCAATATGTCTAAATGGATAAACATTAATTAAAGAGTGTAATTAAAAGACACTGCAGAGTTGGGGAGATGGTCATGCACAATTTAGCACAGCTCAGCATGCTACCAAACCCCAATCTGACAGGGTCTTTGTAGCTTCTGAGTGACATTGATGTGAATTATTTAATTTGGTATAGCAGTGACTGTTTTCAGTTGCCGTTCTAGTAACACAATAAAAACCTCATCTTCAAACAGAAACTGCCAGTTTTTACAGGTGCAGTTCCAGTTAAAGTTTGTGTGATGTGATCAGAAACATCTCTTCCTTCATGCTGTAAGGTAATTAGGGGTGTAAAGATTCACCGATACAAATCGGAAACTGATGTTAACTTCAAAGATATGGGTACATCGATACACCCCTGAATCGCTCTAAATCTACAATGAACCGGTCGACGGCAGGGTTTGGAAGTTATGAATCGGTTTTCTGAAGCTTAATTCCTCACAGTATGTCCACCACTTTAAAACAGTTCCGCGTTGGATCAATTTTGGAGCCGACGTCCTTGCCTGTTCGTCTCCGCTCATTGGTCAGTCTCACGTCAATTCGCATTGACCTTTTATAAGAGTAACGAGAGTAACGTTATTGTAGCATTGGTAAACCACATGTCCAACAACACTGATGTGGTGTACAGTGCAGCATCAAACATGAATTCCAAAGTTTGGAAGAGATTTGGATTTTATAAGAAGGAAGGAAAGTTGGATATAACACTGGCTGTTTGTAAGATCCGTTGAACATCGATTAAATCAAGTGGTAGCACAAAAATCCTTAACACTCACCTGGTGAGACGGTGTGTGGCGAGATTTACGACAGTGACGGAGATGACACAGCTACAATAAGCAAGAACACACAAGACAAAGACAAGTGTATAAGACTTTTTCCAGTGAAAACTCAGCCACAATCCATCTATCGCCTGTTTTATTGCTAAGGACACTTACAGTGTAGATCAGAGTGAGGGCTTTAATGGTAAATGTGATGGTGGTAAACATGGTAAATAGAGTAGTTAGAGACAAGATACTAAGTCAACAGCATTTTTCCGACAAATGCAGCAAAGTAGAACTTTTATGAAATATATGTATTCAAAGGTAAGGAATGCCACTTTCTATAGAATTTCTATAGAATTTAATTCATAATGGAACTGAATTGGAACTGAACTAAATGAAATCAAACCAAATCGCTCTGTATTAAACCTTTCGTTCCTGAATCGTATTGTAGCTCCATGCATCTAGATGCGTGTCATGTTGTCTTATAAGGGAGAGATGCACACCCCTAAAGGTAATACTATAAGCGCAATGTCCCTTTAATGCCCTACTTACTGTTTAATTACAGTACCTCACAGTTAAGACATGACCTGATTTTCAATAACTTAACCTATACATTTAGACTACTTATCTAACAAGCATGAAAAAAGGTTATGCTGCCAACCATGACCCATAGAATAGATTAGAAAGAATGGCTCAAAAGATGGTAATGTTTCTAAGTACATGTACTTGAGAGAGCTACAATAAAACGAGATATTTACTTTTCCACAAACCTTGAATTGCTGTCAGTCAGTAACTCCCCTGCCTCAAACTGCAGGAAAATGGCTTTTACACATTTAAGCATTTTGAATGTCTTATTTTACCAATAGCTCAACAAAATATATTGGCTTTCATTGTATTAAACAATGGATGTCAAAATGGAGGCACAGTGTATATTAAAAATGTAGAGTCCATGTTTAATGCATCAATCTCTGATTAATTATCCCTTCTGAGATTGTGACATGTTCGCAAATCTGGCGCCCAGCAACTGCACCACCTCCACTCTTCCTCACCTCGGTCTGCTTGGAAATTTGATCATTATAAGAGGGATAGAGAATAAATGGGCTTTCATTTATAAATGGGCAGCAAGTTTGTTTTTTCCATTATATTACAATGTACTGCAGGAATAGAAGTCAGATCTCTTTTGTTTTGCTGTCTATCTTGCCTCTTTGCTTGCTTCTATGCCCCCTCTCTCAAGACTCTTTTCCTTCCCTCTCTGCATGCGTGTCCACTGCTGGTGAGAGAGAATTATTTGAAAGATTAATTGCATCCTACTGTACTGTGGTTACTGTCGGCTTCCCGGCTGGACCATACGGGCAGAGGGAGAAAGCGGAGGGAGATAGGGAGTAAACGCAACAAGGGAGCCGTTAACAGACTGAGATTGAGAGTGAAAAGGAAAATAAGAGGAGGGGGCCTACAAGACAGGAGGAGGGGGGATTACAGTGTTGGAAGGAGATATGTAGAGAGGGAGAGGGGGAGAAAGTGGAAATAAGTGAGAGAGCGAGGGAGGGAGCTGCTGGGCAAAAGTCAGTGCAGAAAATGGAATTGGAGGGTACCGTAGCGTTACTCTATCTAGATGAGAAAATAAGGATATAGTTGGATTCAACACTGTGTGTGAGAAGAAGAGGCTTAGGCAGTGAGTTATATGGTTTTTTTTGATGAGTTTAGTGGGTCCATGTGCGCATGTACTGCAAGCGTGTGAGGATAAGTGACAACACTGTCATTGTGCTTCACAGAGGGGAGGCAGCATTGAGTAGCTCAAGGAGACAAGTCGATGCAGAGTCTCAGCATGGACAGCGTGAGTGTGTGAGCACCTAACATACCTCTCATTATGTGCTAAGCCATTTTGCCCTTATCTTTAACTTATGCTACATGCAACTTATGCAAACAAATTCAAAGAGAACTCAATGCACTTTTGTAAACCTAAACCCATCTACTCTCTGAGTGTGATTAGATCACTTAGTGTTAATGGTTTGAAAATTTGTTTGTGTTTGTAATTATTCCACATGGGTAGTTTTGGAACATTTTAACAAAAGCCTCTTTAGCCTCTTTCACCCTTAATGCTATTTCTATTTTCTTCTTTCTGTAGTTCAAATCAGTTCCAAGAAAAAATTAAATTATAGAGGCAGTAATAGCACAAGGGGTGCTCGAATGTATGTCTTTGCACTTTTCATACTACTCAACACAGTGCACAACTTTAGCTGTCGATGTCCTCAAGGATCCTCCTCGCGCTGCTTCATCAATTACTTTGCTACTCAATAACTACTGGCAGACTCAAGTACAACAGTAAATGAGATTCTTACATAATACGACATGGGCCAATAATGACTTTGGAAGCTTACAGCATGCATTATGGTTGTTGGCCAGGTATATTAATTGTACTCTTAAAATCAAACACTTAGTGCACACAGACTAGCTAATCCTTTAATCAACACAGCACTAATAAAATTGTTCAACGCATTTTATACCATATGTCTCAGTTTTGGCCCACTGAATCCAGTTTAAGCATCATCAGCGCCATTATTTATTATCTTCAGGCTGCCAGCTTCTGTGCGTATGAAATATTTTGATCTTCTCATACTCCTAGATCTCTTTAGTTCATTTTTTGTCAGAGTCACTTTATTTCCGTGTCCTAAAGCTGTACTTTTTGAACTTCTCTACATTTAGTCATTACATGAGTGATAACATAGTAAACCAAAAACTGTACCAGGCTACTCCAGGAGGGAGCCATTACTCTTTGTTTCCACACTGATTTTGTTTTGTGCTTTCGATAGTGTGATAATGAGAGTGTGTGTACATGCAGGGGATACATGAGTACATCTAAAGTGATGTTTTTGCTGCAGTTTTTGGTCAGGTGTTGAGGAAAATCAACACTAGACATATTTGTACTGTGCTAAGGGCACGCACACCATTATGTCCAACTTGTGTAATCAATTCAAGACACAATAACTCCTGTAAGATTTGTGGTATTTTGTACAGATACAGACCTTACAAACAGCCCTGAGCTTTTGTGGCTTTCATTAGAGCTGCCTCAGCTGCTGCTTTTCCTTTTGCATGCTCTCCAAAGGACAGAGGGAAAAGGCCTTGTTCGACTTTATTACATGTTGAAGGTTTAACTAAACTAAAACTTTGTGCACCTGTACATAGTTTCATCAAACCAAAACTCCAGTAATTTGTTTTTAAATTTGAGTAGTTTTTGTGACCTCATTTTGAAGTTTTGGGTTAGTAAACAGCAAAAGGAAGTACATTACACTACATTAGCATATACATGTGAACTGTGAACAGGTTGTAGCCTTAATTGCATTGTATTACGTTATACCATTATCATTCTGTCTCAGTTTGCCTACTTACACTTGCTATTTTGAGAACAAAGGTGCATTCACGCTGCCAATTCAGTCACACAGCTCATGTTGGAACTATTTCATTACAGCAGCAGAGCTTACAGGTGGATGCTGATGTTTAAAGAGCAGGCAGTGATGCAGGGAAGAAGTAGCACTGACATGTGAGAGGGAGAGCTGGGAAGATTTTGCAGTTTAAATAGACTGCCAAATTGGAAGGTGCGTTTGGTAGATGTTGCGTGGAGGGCGCGGCATATCACGGGACTAGAGTTGATTGCCTGAACTAGTCGCAGACTCCATTTATGGCAAAATGCATAGCATCCTCAGCTTTAGAAATGACATCTCACGTCATTGGCGCAGATGGCAGCATAATTTCCACCTTGCAGAAAACAGCATACACACGCAAGGGAATATAATGAAAAGCATGTTCATTTTTAATTAAACTGAATTGCAGTAAAGTGAGTAAGCAAGCCAGCACATATTTTGCTGGGCAACAATTGCACTCCAGTGTTGGTGATAATACTCCCAGTTGCAATTTACCATTTGAAAGGACAAGAAGACGAATGTTGTGATTGCCATTTCCAATGCAACTGCTGTGTTCCTCCGTACCCTGTTGAATTTCACAAACTGTGCAAGTATAGGTTTTCAGTGTACCAACAGAAGTATCTGAAATGATACACACTGTATATTTTGTGCGTCTCTGTACCAAGCACACACACAGACAGAAAAAGCTTGTGAAAGAACACAGACGGTCGGCAGTTGGTTCATCTTACCATGTCATGTGGTCAGTTTATAAAGCTGTTATATTCTTATTTTCCAATCAACCCACACACGGGCAATGTACCAGATTCCATCATGCTCCCTCCGACTGGCCACATGGTATGTTTATGTATATTGTGTGAGAGTTGGTTTATGAGTGTCTATTTTTGTTTTCATAATTTCCCTCTTTGTGCCTGTATCTCTATCTGTGTACTTCCATACAGCTCTTGTTATTTCAAATCTGTGTGACTCTGCCTCTTGTGTGCCTGTCTGTGTGTGGCTTTTGAAATGTGTAAAGGGGGGATTGTCTGTCATTGTGCATCTGTCAGTCTTCCTGTCACAACCGTCAGAGAGTGAAGCAAAGGAGGGAGGAGTGGGAGAAATAAAAGACGGAGAAAAGGACAGATGAGGAGAATGAAAGTCAGTGAGGCAGTTATAAGAAAAGAGCTTGAATTAGATAATTGTTTCAGGCAGTGTTTGTGTATGTGGTTTAAGATTAACCCTACACTGATAAACATTAAAAGGAGCACAGACTAAGGCTGTGCTTTTGAGAGTTACGCAGAGATAAGACTATATGAAAAAGAAGAAAAGATCAATTCATTAATTATAGAATGCACATGCACACCTGAGAGCCAGAGGCTCAAGTGAGGCCAAAGTTGCACAAAAAATCATCATTTCATAAATAATGGAAAACACACACACACACACACTAAAAAGACAGTGAGAGGTCCACACACACAAAAATCCCACCCAGACAGGAGTCAAACATCCTTTTAGAGATAGTTGGATTCACACAAATGCAGTAATGAGCTCTTCAAGCTTTGCCTACACACAGACCAAAGAGTGGCTCTCCCATGTGTATTCACCCAGCTCACACATGAACACGCACACACACAAACACTCCCCACTCTCCCACCTTCTCTCTTTTTAACTGTGTCTCACACCCACACACATAGACACCGGGGCTGCTAAGCATACTTGTGTATCTCCAATGAGATGTCAACGGCTCTTTAATTAGGCTGGAAGGCCATAGCTGGATATGTTGTTGCATGTGTATGCGTCATCTTTATGCCCCGTCGTGTAGTGTGTGTGTGTGTGTGTGTGTGTGTGTGTGTGTATGTGTGTGTGTACTCAGTCAACTATCTCTGTCTCTGTGTTTGACCACAGTAGATGGATGGGCTGGCCTTGGTCTCACAGTCCCTTGGCCTTGCTCTCTGTGGGACTTCACAGCACAACAAACCATCAAGTTCTCAGCCAGATGCTGACCTGCATGCCCGCAGAGCTAAACTATGGCTACACAAATCCAGCTAAATCTTTTTGGAACTATTTTCACCCTAAGCTAGTATTTTTCATGCCACAAAAGAGAGCTTGTTAAAAGTGATGTCCATTGTGAATGAATTTAACAACAAGTTTTGGCGTGGATGGGAAAAAAGGTGTATTTCAGGCATTAATGTCATAAACCCACTTTGGCATGTTCTGCAGTTGTGTTTCAGAGATGTATACTTTCTTTTTTATCTGTGATTACTTACATTATAGTCTTCCACAATCAATTATGATAAGTTCATTCTGATGCCCTTCTATCATAAAATAGTTGGATGACTCAGTGTAGCTGTGAAAGATTGCATATATTTAGCCTTGATGAAGTGATGACATTTTGCTTCTTTCTTTGACAGCAGAAATAGAAACATATATAAAGTTGGCTGCATCAGAGCACAGCACAGGTGAGCACATAGAGCAAAATGTGACAGAACGGGGGTTTAATCAGCTGAAGCTCAGCAAAGTAACTGGGCTGTTGCTTAACAGATGTTTTGCTCTGATACATGATCGTTTTGCCAACTGAAAGAGTGGGAAAGAGCTGAAAACACAGAGAAAGCATGGTGTTATCACACGTAAACAACATAAACAGCAAAGTGTGGATGCAATCTGAGGAAGGTAGTAGAAAAAAAGACAGATTTAATGCAGTGTGATTGTTGTCATACATATAACGAATGTGACAAATTTGTGCATGTGCGATACTTGCTTATGAGCTTTCGTGTTTATTTGTGTATTTGCACCTGATTGCATTCGCCCTTATCTACATATAACCAATTCTGGTGATGGCAAGCAATCAATCGTCCAACTATCCCATTAAGAGCTGGAGCAGCTTAGTGAGTGTGTGTGTGTTTGTGCACGTGTGTGCATGTGCATGTGTGTGTGTTTGTTAGGGAAGGAGTGATGGGGTGTCCCCTCTGTTAATTTGTGTCAGGCTATTTACATTCACAACACAGCAAGAAAATAAGAGAGGCAGAAAAAAGGGGAGACGAACACAAGCGCCGACTGAAGGGGACAGGAAACAAATGGGGTGGAAGAAAAACAAGACCCATGGCAGAAAGAAAGAGGGGCAGATTGAATGGAAGGATGTAGACCAAGTGAGAAAATTGGATGAGAGAGGTGTCGGAGAAGGCCAAGAAGTCAAAGTCAGCATTTAATCCCCACACATCTCACAGGTATACCACATATCAGCTTCAGTGACCACATATATACACACATAATACCACAATCTATAGCATGCATACCACGTGCTGAGGTGTGCACCCAGTAACACTGAGCTTTCAAATGCATTCAGTCACATAGAGTATATTACCCCACACTTTATCAACAGTGAAGGACACAGGGCTGTATGCAGGACTAGAAATATTCTGCTGATGAATCTAGCATCCCCTAATGTAACCAAACTCCATTCTAGAAATAATAAGATAGAAATATAATTTAGATTGTGCTCAGATTACTTTACTTTTTAACCTTCTAAAAGCAGTCACATTCAGTTCAGTGTGTGCTATTTAGTTGCAGATTGCAACCGACCGATCTTATAGTGGCTGCAAAAAATGCAAAATGCCCTGAACAGTGTTTGTTTTGTTTTGTGCTTTTTAATTAAGAGAATATTAATTCTAGTCTACACTCAGACATAGTAGGTGATGGTTACGCCTCTTAATGCTGGATGACACCAATAAAACAGAAAAAAGAACATGCGGAAGATACAAATGTCTCATTATAAGGTAGCAAAAACTATTTTTATTTTTGCCTGATTATACACTATACAAATCTTACGCACATCTTTAAAATATATGTTAACTTTGCATCCAGCTTTTTTAATTCTTACATTAATATGATAGATGTATACCTAACCTATGCACTGGTATGTGTTTTTTTCAGCACTACAATGTTGAACCAAGACAAAGACATTAGTTACTTGGGAGAAAATTACTTAATTCAAAAGCAATTTAGCACTGATCTCTTCCACCCCAGTAACTAGATAGCACTGTCTGCAGCACTTCTACTAGCATTAGCCTCTGTGTTTCTTTCTTCATTACTTTTAGCATTAGCCTAGCTATAGGCATAGCACAGCCATATTAATTAAGTCTGTTTTGAACACAGAGCTTTTCAGATCACGTTAGCGCGCTAACTGAAGCAGGACCACTCTGTCTTGCCTTGTTGCCTCCCTCATCACACGCCTGTTTCTCTTCTCAGGCTTTACCTCCTTGTCTGCTTGCCTTCTCTGCTCTCATTTTCTCCCAGGGTCACTGGTCAACCATAACGAAAAGAACTTTCTTACCCCGTGTTTGTGCACTGCTCTATTTTGTTTGCCTGTATGTTTGATGAATGCCTATCTTTGTGAAATTTCGACTTGTCATGAGAGCACATGTTGAGGTTGTGACTCTGTTTCAGGCTCAGCGGTATCAGGTTGAGGTTAAGTCAAGGGGGAGGCCTGTAACAATGGACAACTGGTCAAAAGTTGTGAAATTAATGTTCTGTGTTCTGTGTAAGGGAGTGTGTGTGTATATATTTTTACAGGACACAGAGAGTAGCCATTTACCTCCACAATTTGGGTTTGTCCTTCTACTCCTGTCCTGTGGATGTGCATGCGAATAAGATGTGGATAGGTGGCTGTCTCAATTTTGATTGGAGCAAGGGATTTGCAGAGGAAGAATGAAGAGAGGGGGATGAGGAGAGGAAGAGTGGATGACATGATAAAGCAGAGGCTTGGATGGGAACATTGCGGCGAAGTGTAGGACAGCTGTCCGACAGGATAAAGATGGGTGGTGGAGCCTGTGGTGACAAGGGAAAGGGTGAATACAGAGTAGGAGGAAGCAAACAAGTGCAGGTGCATTTTATGACACCATATTCTACTGCTGAAGCCTCCAAAGTGGCAGAAAATTATCAGTTCTGGCTGTTGTCTCTCCTCCTTTCTATTCAGAAGATAAGGAGAATTCAGAAAATTAGGCTTACTCCATCACAGACTTGGCAGCTGATATGACCTTGTCCGCTACAGGTGTACATAAGCGATGTTAATGGCTAACATAATTGGTACAGAATGCAAGGTGTCAAGGGTCCTGTTTGAAGCTGATTGCATGTCACTTGTGCCTCAGGCAAATTCCGTTCTCAAATTGTAAAACCTCTGGAGCAGCAAGTTCCTTTTCATTTACATTTGCGGTGGAAGGAAGTTCTGTTACATGTTGATCCACTACTTTGCAACATGCAGAGTGGGATATCACTGAATCACTGAGTATCAATGAAATTTTCCAGCTGAAGGCCACATAAATATTCAATAAACCCACATTTAAGGGGCACAGACAGATCTAGGGAAGCGCCTGGAGAAGAAGGCAAAACAAACACTTTCTTCTAAACATGGTTTGCGACATGTGTGATGGAAAGACATTTACCCAAGTACACTGCTGTGTAATTATAATTCTATCTTATATCTATTATATCTATTATACAATCCGAAGAGAATACGTAGGTTTTTATATCAATAGAAAGTTTAAAGCATTCAATAGAGAATAGAGTAATTTTACATTTGAGAATTGCATTCTCATCCTTTTCCAACTAAATTCTCCATTGCTCATAACTAATTGAAATAGTAGTGGTTATTTTAGTATTGGTATATGAGGATATAGAGTACAAAGTTCATAAGTTAACCTTGTCTATGTGCATAGGTGTTAAACATGAATATTTTAAAGCTTGAGACATTTAGTTATGTCCTTTTTAATCTAAATGGTGATGCACATAGGCAATACCTTTTTCATTTTTATGTTAGAATAATCTTAATAGGCCATTAAAACTTCTTGAGCTGAATGAATTGATGAAAAACTAAAGAAAGAGAAAAAATTAAAAGAAAGAGAAGAGCAGCAGGACTGAAAGGCAAATTAAAGGAGCGAAACAGAGAGAGAGAGAGAGAGAGAGAGAGACAGAATGAAAAGTAAGAGAGACAGAAAACGAGCGATAGACGAGAGACAAAGACGGCACAGAAACACCTCTAATGAAGATGAACAACACAGAGAATCTGTCACTGAAGAGGAGCGATAGCTGATAGATGGCAACGATAAAGGAGAAGACGAGTGTTTAACTCTCACGACGGTCATCATCTGGCCAGTCTGCAATAGTCTGCCCATTCAGGCTGCAGAGTGACATCACTGCTCCCGACTGTAGGGGACGCTGGGTGTTAGTGTCACAGTGACAACTGGCTCTCCTCCAGCTGTTGCCAGGCGGCAGTCTCCATGGAGATGTACATAGTGGGAGAGGGGGTGGAGAGGGAGAGAATGGAAAGGGAACTAAGGGGCTTCTGTGTATGTGTGAGTTTATGTACATATGTATGCATGAGCGCATGCATGTCATCCTATTACGAGCTTTTTTTAAGGGTGAAATAATAATGCCATTAAATTTAATGTTGATGTTGCAAGAGATTAGAAATCTATAATGGCTGATATGCTGCTTATGCCAGTGTTATTTGTTGAACAGAATACCTCTATCCCATGATAATGAGTGACAAGTCTGTTATACGCTGTGCATGTCCATGTTCACGTGTGTGTTTTACACACGCACAAGTGACGATAAAAAGAGCAGTGTAGGTGTATGTGTGTCTGTGGGATGACACAGCAGTGAGTAAGAACCTGCTTTTCCATCTCTAATGATGTATTACCTGTAGGGAAGACAATGGAAGACACAAGCACACATACACATCACCTGTTTCTCTCTACAGTATATACTTTTATTGTATTCCCTTTTTCCCGCTCCACTTCACCTCCTCCATCTCCCACTTCGCCCTCTCTTGTAATCAGATGTGAGTAATATACATTGTCACCCTGAGCAAAATCACTACTCTCTATTTTCTTACACAACACATACACATAACATACACACATGTGCACAGTGGTATGTGCACATCTCCTTCTTTGCCATAGGCAAAACATTAGGTCTCTGCATCAATAAACATTATGTTCTCTGCTGCAATGACCAAACACAGCAATGCACTGTGTATACTGTTCCATAGAAACCTATTATTTAGCTCCTGCTGCTCAGTATAAACATATAAGCTGCAACAAATAGATACACATACTGTATACACTGAATAACTAACATGATCAACTATCCATAGGACCTATAGCTCTCAAAGGTTTTCACAGAATGTGCTTAAATTTGATATGAAAGCAGTGCAGTATAGGGATAGCATAGGTCAGCATATGTATTTGTTTATACAAGCTGCAGAAGTCTCACAGGTTTATAATGCTGCTGCGATAAAAAAAAGAAGAAGGAAATGCACACCGATTTACAGAGGTGGTAAGTAAAAACACACTGCTTTACAGAGCTGACTAACAAATTGCTAACAACTAATTAATAAGCTGAAATCTAAAATATTCAATCCTAGTTTTTTCCCACTGGCTGCTTGTGTTCTCTCACAAAAGCAATGAGTTATTCAACACACATATCCAGATGACTGTGACCGACTGAGCTATTTACTTCGACATTGAGCCATTTCTTCTGGCTAAAGAACGTGTTTTTATGTTCTTGTGATGTGCTGCTTTTAATAATTATGTGAAGCCCTCATTTTTATGTCAGTTCCGATCAATCACTGCCATATGACAGACCCTTATGGCATCTTGTCTTCTGTGGTCAATTCTGTTACTAGAGGACATCTTAACAATAACCTCACTCATTAAATTTATAGCCTTTCCTGTGTGAAGTGGTTCCTCTGCTTTTTCCACCCTGAGGCTAAAGGTTTTATTTCATAAAAGTGTATTAATTTCCTCTAATGTCAATGAGAGCTGTCACTTACGCAGCTGAGGTGGCCCACCCCCACTAACAGCTACAAGGAAGCTGTAAAGCACTGATTGAGACAGGAACCAGGGAATTTCCTACTTTTAGTAGATCTTTATTTTTCAGGAAACCCTTCTGAAGACCTTGAAACAAAGTAAGGCTTCATGGATGAGGGGAGGCGCTTATAAAACATGGATACTTAACTTGATTTGCCCGGGGGCCACTTTTGTTAAATGACAGGAGGCCAGGGAACAGTTAATAGACAAACAATATTCATCAGATAAAACTAATAAATATTAAAAGGCTCATAACTCATCAGGGACAAAGATTGACACTAGGCTTATAGGGCAGAAAAATCTGATATTTTACTGCATTTAATAGCTGCAACCCTATTTTAGTTGTGAATGCTTTGGTTTGAAAAAGTTTCAATAAAAATGTTGTCTGTACTGTACATAGAATTTGCAGATGGAGAAGGAAATGCCTCGGGTGCACAAGTTGTACTGGAATTTTTCCAGTTGAGTGTTGAGGGATGAGGACAGCCAGGTAGTTACAGAAACCTTGTTTTTCTCTGGGTTAAAATGGGTTAAGCATTCAAATCGCTCCAGAACTGTTGAAGTTACACAGTTTTTTTTTTTTTTTTACGCCATCCATGAAAGCACAGGCTGTTAATGGACAATATTTGCGCCTGCAGGGATTAGTATTGTTACTGTGCGAACTAAGACTCCCTGGCTAGCCCTGATCTACTGTGTCTAGTTACTCTGCCAGTTTTTCTGCCAGGCACTTTAATCAGCTCCTCATTGCTGCGTGAGTTTCCTATGTAGGCCTGGCCTCCCTCCCCTTGTGCCTGGCAGCCTGTTATTTTTTCCTGCCACATCCACAGCACATCAACCTGTAAGTGTCATTTAGCTATCAACACACACGGCTCCCCAGAGCTTTTTTGTTATTAAAAAATGGGACATGCTCCCCCCGCCACCAGGGTGCCACGTGTTTGTGTGTGTATGCGCGCACGTGTGTGTGTTTTGATGTTCATTTTGGCTACAGAGAGACAGTGCTATTACTAAGAGCAACCCCGTGTTCCCCTGGAGGAATCAATGAATCAAGAATTATTTGTGTGCCTCTCCTGAGTGTAAGCACATCTTTTAGAGCTCCAAGAAGTAGGTGTGTTTATTCTCGCATGCATTACTGTGTGTGTGTGTGTGTGTGAGTGTGTGTGTTACGCGTGGGCTGAATGCTGCAAAGAGCTCAAACTGCAAGCAAAATATAACCCCAGAAATCTTGTTTTTCCTTATTGCTGCATGTCAGGTCTTAAATTTACTCTCTTTATTATTACCAGGTTTTTGTTGTGAATTTTTCATACCTCTGCTCAGATAAAAAGGGTGATTACCTACATAGATACATTCGATTTACCAGCTTGTACAAAAGCCCCCTGGGTGATAAGTTAGCCTTCTTGTTGGAGAGACCAACCTGCACCTGGGCTTATCGGCTCCTGTTTGGAGGTAGAATTTTAAATCTGTTTTTTTTTTTTCTTCTCGAGGGTAGTTTGAAAAGAAGTGTTTATATCCGAGAATCATTAAAAATGACAAGTAGAAATGTCTCTGCGACACAGCTGCCTGCCATGACTGGCTTTGTATTTCACTACCCCTGCAACCGAAGCAAAATGAGCTGTCAGATACAGACTGCACATAGACTTTCTGCTTGTGTGTCTGTGTGTACACATTTCATATTTGATCAAAATTATGCTGTCAGGAGATGTGTGTGTGATTTGGTGTTCATGCTTTTGATCGATACTGGGTTTGTGTATGTGTACGTATATGCATGCGCACTACTTCAGTGCAATTTTCTCTGTGGCACAGTCTAACGGGGTTTAGCCTCGCCTAAATCTGTGCCATATTAGTATTTATATATTCAAGTTCATTTTCCACTCGTTTACACGCAAGCACAAACACATAGGTGCACAAACAGGAGTACACACACACTCTCACACACACACTCATGGAATGCTTTATTTATTTGTGGGAGTTTTTAAGCTAATTAGTTTGAGTCCAGGGGAAAACAGTAATTGCCTCCCAGGGGTAAAGGAGGATGACAAAGGGAAAGAGAGAGGAGGGAGGCCTTGAGGGAGAGAAAGAAATGGGAAAAGAGTGAGACACGGGGAGACCAAGTTTTGGAGTGGGAGGAGCTTTGCTGGTAGTTTGTTGAAAAGGCATGCTTTGACAAATACTGTCTGAAAATCTGAGTGTGTTAAGTGTGTCAGCAGAGTGTGACATATCACCACTGATTGTGATTGAAACAGTGTGTTTTGCGAGGCATCACCTTTTGTGTGCGCAAGTTCACTTCAGTCAATGCTCGCTTAGCTAATGATGTGTTTGTGTTTGTGTGGGTGGTGAGCGAGACATTCCTAACTGACACTGACAATATTGTGTAATTTGAGTGACTGAGGGAGTGAGAGGGGAGCTATGCGACAAAAAAAAAAAAAAAAAAGGGCTTAAAGGGATACAGTAAGGAGAGAAAAGAGACAGAAAAGAATCACAGTGACAAAGTCAGACAAACAAGAAAGAGACACAAGAAAGCCCAGTAGCAAAATGATGCAGAGATTAAAAGGTATGGGGAAGATGGGGGGAAAAATGAGAAATTCAATGAGAGAAATTGTGAAGATGATGAAAAATAGGCCACCTCAGAGGGTTTTTTGGGAGCACAGGCAATCAATCATTCTATTAATCACAAACCTCCCTTCATCCTTCCATAAATTTAATCCTGACTCGCCGCCTTTTGCCCAGACTTTACTTTTTTCTTAAAAGCGTGTACCTCTCTATTCCTTTGTGTTCCTATGTGACCCGGTCTGTCGAATGGGTTCCATCTCTGTCCCCAGGACATTATATATAAATATCCATGCAAATTAACTGTAAAGGATATTTTATTATTAAGCAGTGAAGTTAGTTTAAGCAGTTATTAAGTGTCCAACTCGTTGATCTAATTGCAATTGTAAGATATATAATTTAAAACGTTACTACGTCGAACACTGAAAAAGTAGCAATTTTTAACCTGTCCCTGCTCTTTAACACTGCACTTTACCCTGAAATATACTTCTTTCAGAAATACAGTCACGTCCCCAGGTTTTAACTCAGACCTGTTACCACCTGTAACACATCCCCCCCCGTCTGAAACATTTGGAACATTCCACTTTCTCTTTCTGTACCTACACATATCTTACTTGTAAGTCATTGTGCTATTTTTATTTCTCGACAAGATAATTAATTGTTAAATTGTCAGCACTGTCAAAAGTGCTTTTCTAACAACTTCACAGTTAGCAAAAAAATAAAAAATAAATAAATAAACACACAGAAATGCTGCACAAAATACGATACTGTGGTTCTAAACAAATGGCTGTATTTCTCTCTCCAATGAATACATAATATTAATTTTCCCAACCAATTCATCCGAATGTGTCAAAATAACATGGGTTTACATTTACAGGAAAAAACAACAACACAAAGCTGGATAAAAACATCCCTTAGAAATGTAATTGCATTATTAGCAATAAAAAGTAGTTTTATTGAAATCTTTGTGAACTGCAGTTGTCATCCCCCTTCCCTTGTCTCCAACTTTGTCATCATGTGGAAATGACAATGAAAGTAAACAGCGCCATTGTAAGTGTAAGTTTCAACAATTTGAGAAAATACTGTGTGTTCTACAGAATAAAACAACAGTATGACCATCTGTGCGGATGCTGAGATTCACATTCTTAGTTTGCACTGGAGGGGCAGATGGTATTTTATGATTAGTGATGTAAAGCACTGCAAGCATGCAGTAAAGCCATGTAGACTTACTGGAAAATCAGACAGGTAAAATCATTTTTTAAGGCTGGCATAGGAGCCCGTTCTCACTCCCAAGTCATCACATACCTCCGCTTGGTCATGACCCCTTGCCGTCCGGGTTCAACGCCCCAAGTAAAGCGTAAAGTTCTGACATGTGGGGCACCAGAGAGAAGTCAGCGTATATCTGTATAGACATCAGACAATGACTGTGTGGGCCAGGTGACGTTAAGTAGGGAAAAGCCTTAGTAAGACGAACATAAACATTTGTGGACTTACACACAGGAGACAATAGTTCATGTCCCATCTCCTGCTGTGTTTATTTATGTGTTTTCTCTTATTTTATCCTTTCCTCTGACCATTTTTCTACCAATTGCTGTAACCATGATATTGTCTGGACGTCTGTCGGACTACCCTGCGCATCAAAAAAAAAAAAAAGGATGCTCTAGGTGTACCCTGTGTGTCGAAATGCGACGATGCTTTCACTCATGTTAACTCTGCATTGTGGCCAGTTTAGACAAATCCCAGCTATGCAGCTCCTTTATCTTCTCGATCTTTTCCCCTTCTAACTCCCTCTCATATGGGAGTGTCCTGGTATATCGTCTCTTTTTTTTTGCGCCTTCACCACTTGTTGCTCTCCTGGTCCTTGTATGTTTCAGGGTCATTAAGTTACATTGTCATGGGGTGACTGCAGGTCACCCCAGAGTGCAGCCTGGGCTTGTTTACTTCTTGGTGCTTTCAGCTCATGTGTTCATCTCTCTGTCTGTCTATGTCTTTCTCTGTTCCTCTCTTCACTTAGCGATCTGACCTCTTCCTTTTTTTTCGTAGCTCTGCTTCTATTTGTATAATTAGCTTCCTCATTTTCTGCATTGTGTTGCTTCAGACATTTATACAGTGTATTTCTACACATTATCCTTAATTTAAATGTCATAATGTACAACTGCTAAAGCACATTTTTGACTTCTCAGCCTGTCAGTGGCTCACAGCCTTAAAGCGTTAGTACAGATTATTTGAAGTGGGGTTGTATGAGGTACTTATCCACAGTCAGTGTATTAATAGATCCCGGTCCGGTCGGCCCCATTTTGGAGAAGCACACAGAAGCACTGGCACAGAGGCAAAGCATTGTAATCTTTTCAAAGCCACCATACTCCCCTTGCAGCAACAGTAGTTTTGCAGTTGAGAGTTGCTCACCTACCGCTGCATCGAGTGGCTAGTTTCCTTATTAGTTTCAACCCAGGCTAATGTGTTAAAACACAAAAGTCGCACTGTCAGGTAAAGTTACTGTTTTTGTCAAGGGATTCCTGAGGCCTTGAAGAGCACTTGAGGGCTTCAATTCCCCAATGAAAGGGCTGTCGAATGGCAAAGTAAAGCAGGGAAAATATTCTAAACATAGCATAGGCTTACATTTAATTTGTGCCTTTTTCCGGAGGCTTAAATACCATTTTTGCTGCCGGACTCATCCACAACAGTACGTTGTTTTGCTTCTGTGCTGCTACACCTGACTGCTTCTCCAAAATGGGGCCGTTCTGATGCCATCTACCGCAGGTAATACACTGACTGTGGATAAGTACCTCATAGTGCCTTCAAGAAATCCGAAACCACCCGTATTTCTTATCTTTATTCAGTCCTGCTAAAGCCGTAAATCTGTAGTTGCAGTGTTTTTTATTAAAATGTCTGGTCATTTCCAAAAAGAGCTGTGAACCCAGTGGGGGGTCTTTTCAGCTGTGGATTACTCATAAGAAGCTACAGCAGCAGGATGCTTTACGTGGGTTAGACTCACTTACAATACCCATGTTCATCATAATGAAGGAACATGCCACCCAGTGTAATGTAGTGGTTTACTAGTGTGTTTTTAATACTTCTTGGACAGATGCTGAGGACTGTGGCACCGAGGCATAAGCTACTGCGTATGAAACTTTCGCTATCAATACTTGTTAGGAGGTTCTGGTCTGTTTGGAGGGAGGGGGTAATTGTAAATAAATAAAATGTAACCGCTTTATCCTTAAATCAACATTATCACTCACTTGCTTTCTCTTTTCACAATTTCCCTCTCCACGTTAGAGGTTTGTCTCACTTCAGTTCAAATCATTTCAAGATGCCTTATTGGCGTTTTCTAATCCTCCTCACATTGCTGAAGCAAAAGTGCAAATTGCATTTTCAATACGTCTCAATTCGATTAAACGAACAAGTCTTGAAAATCATATAGCTTCTTTTGTCTCATCTCTTACCTCGTCGTTGCATCTGATACATTCACCGACCTTTGCTTAGATGGATGAAAGTTAATGTATATGTAAAGTAAATGTATACAAATAAAAGTGCTGTTGGCAATTACACATAAAACATTAATTAGACCTGGCGAGTGGGATAAATGCTAATTTAATTGTCACTTGGAGATTTTAACAACATTTCCAGCTGTTTTTCATGAAAGTGGATCCCAAAATTTGAAAAGTCCAATATATGCTCATGTAAATTGAAAAGCCCTACATCTGTTTACTGTTTTTTTCCTCTCTCTGATTTTAATGCTGTCCATTTTTACCCGTCTGCCCGTCAGACTCTGTGTCTTCTATGCCGGTCTTTAACTGTATTATAAAGCCATTTCTTACAGTAGCCGCTCTGTCTCTCCGATCCTCCCTCTGTACTCGCTCTCACCCCTCCTACTGGTTCAAATCAATGAAACTGCACAGGCCCTTCCTCTCCCCCTGACTCACTGAATACTCTTCTCTCTCTCGATCTCTGAATACTTTCCCCCCCTGCTGCGTCTCCCTCTGTCTGTCTTTGAATACTCTCGCCCCCTTCTCTCTGTCAGTCAGTCTGTCTGTCTCTCTGTCTGTCTGTCATCTCTGCTGGACAGTTAGTCCATTTTCATAAAACTTTCTCTGTCCTCCGCTGGCTGGCTTTTAAAATGTCAGATGAGAGCCAGAGAGTTTTTTTTCTCCCCTCTTTGACTCACACAATGTCCCTTTCTCTAACAAACACACAAATGTAGGCAACTAAGTACCCACACACTCAGACGCAGACATTAATGAATGCTTCCTCCAATTCTCCACACACATTCATGCCTAGACTTGCTTGCATCCTTGCTCACTGACTCACATTAATAGGTAAAGCTCTGTCTTTTCTGTATGTGCAGATACACATCTGGTTCTCACAAAGACAGCAAAACACACTCGTAAAATATAGACACTCATACACAATGTAGTGACTGGTGATGGTGTCTAATTTTTTCCTCGCTGACATGCCACATGTAGGTTTGCCACTAATGAAGCCTGTGAACAATTGTGCTCTTCAGCAGTAGAGCCAATTACAGCAGGCATCCTGAGCATGGCTTTTAAATTCTCCACAGCAGGAGATGCGAACAGACAGAATTATGCGACGACAGCCATGTTCTGTCATATTCTCAGAGCATCATTTTTAACTTTTTGCCAATTCTCATGCAGAACATGGGGAATAGGAGGTAACTTTGCCATATTGTTTATACTGGCATGTAATTTGTTGTCGAGTGGAGAGCGCAAATTAGTGATGTTAATCTCTACTATTGAGAATTTGTTTAATTGGAAATTCTCATGATGGAAATACAAAAGACGAGTGGAGGGGGGACACAGGCGCTTTAGTGTATGGTTAACCACTCCAAAGATTTTTCAACAGTTCCATAGAAGAACTTTAATTTCACAGCTACTTGGGGACGTCTTTGTGAATGTGGGTGTGAGCAGAAGTGTAAATAGAATTAGTTTGCTTCTGCATGTTTCTGTGTCTGTTCACTGATAGTGGGATCTGATGTTTGTCATGGATGAATCTCTGGATTCTCAGTAGGCATGTGTTGAATTCATACGTTTGTTTGTGCACACATTTTTTGTGGCAGTACAGTATGTTTCTTGTTGGAGAATGTGGATAAATGTGTGCATGTGCGGGTTAATGCAATGCAGTGTCAATAGCGATGTGTGTGTACGCGTGTTCAGCAGCAGCTGTGTTTGTCTGCAAAGGAAATGGATGGAAAGCTCTTTGTCCAATCGCAAATAGGCTGCAAGTGTGACTCTTATTCAGAGAAGGAATGAAAGACTTACAGTTGCAGCTTCTTTCAGATGGGATGGAAAATGGTAGAAGAAAAACGTTTACAGATGAGAGAAACAGAGAAGGAGGTGGTAGAAGTGTAATTCTGAGAAATTGAAAGTTATGTTTCCAAAACAGTCGCTCAAGGGGACAGAGTAAAAGAAGTGGCATTCTTACTGACGGTATCGTAGAAATGGACAGAAAGACGAAAGAGCGACAAGAGGGGATTGAATTGAGGGGTTAAATGACAAAACACTGGGTGAGAGGGCAAAGCAAGAGGGAAACGCATACTGAGCGTGTATGAAAGAAAAAAAATGGACAGGGTCATGCCAGTTTCCTCAGCATTGTCAAAGTCAAGTGCCGCCGGTAGCTCTGGAAACATGCAAATGAAATGCAAATTAGGTGGGCTGGTTCATGTTGATGTTGTCATGGAAATGTTGTCGGCGACAGACATGAGCGCACGGTTGTTGGTGTTTACGTGTGCACGTGGTTGGACGGATGGATCGGACAAGGTGTGAGAAAGAGATATGAAAGAGGTGGACAGACACTTAATGAAGATACAACAGTGAGAGACCTCAGAATTAAGTGGAGATGATTTGGGGGAAAATGAAATGTACCTGGCCAAGAATGCAAAATACTATAGGATCCTACAACAAATCTAATAGAGGTGAACTGAATAAGAGTTGAGGGTAAACAGGTGAGGTTATTGGTAGAGAATGAGAGCGAAGGGGAGTAATATGAAGCAGAATAGGCTGAGAGAAGAGAGTCGTTGTCTTCTGTTCATTACTCTCTTTTGCACTGTCCTTCAGGTTATTTTTCCTCTCTTCTATTTATGTGTCAGTCATTATCCTCCATCGTCTTTCTTTCTTCACTCAGTGACCCTCACCATTTCTCGTACATTTTCAAGGTTCAATCCTTGCTGAAGCCACTCTGTTTAGGCTCCATTAAGCAAGACAGTAACTGTTCAGAGAAAACACATGTATGAACAATGGTAGCATGTACAAGTGCCCCATCAAGTCCTCCACTATTTTTTTCTCTGCATGTTCCCCTCAAATACTGTCTAAGTATTATATGGACAACAACTCAACCAACAAGGTCCACAGGTCATTCTTTGTAACTTTGAGTGACAGCATATGCAGTGCAAATTTTTTATTGTTTCGAACCACTTCTCTTGGGAATGGAGCCAGAGTTAGCAGCAGTTCATAAAGTATTTAGTTTAAACTGAAGATGCAGTGACTGCATCTGTATGTGCATCTCAATATGAACCTCTATGCCGAGAAACAAACTCTTAATTACATTATGTGCAAGGAGCCAATATAGAAGTAAATCATCAAATCATAAAAAAAGGACAGAGGGGCAGGATAGGGGAGGTAATGAGAGTGCAGTAGCAATGAGAAAAGAGATAATGAAGAAGAAAAATCACATGGACTAGGAAGGGCAAATGAGAGAGAAAGATGGAATGACAGAGGGCGATAAACAGGCAGAGAGGGGGAGATAGCGGAAGATGCAGAGTGCACAGGAGGTATGGAAATGAGTAGAAAGAGAAGGGAAAGAACGAGACGCGAGTGGAGGAAGTAAAACGAGTGATGCGAGGAGGAGAGGGGAGAGGACAGATGAGGGAGGGGAGCAGTCGTGCAGGGAAGGGATGCGAGTCGAGGGAGAGGGCTAACGGAGGGCCATGTTTTACAAATTGCCATTTGAGAGGAGCCAATGGAGGGTTGAGGATAAATAAATAAATAAATAAAACAACTACAGACTGGCTCCAGATTGCACACAGCGAGAGATGTACTCAGGCACCTCCAAACACTGTATCATGCACACACGGGTGGAAACACAAACATCATACATAAATGATTTGAATACATCTAGACAGACACCACAAATGAACAGCGACAATGCGATGGGTAAAACAGTGTAAGACTCATTGTTCCAGTAGTGCCCTCTTCCTCAGTTCACGTTGTTATCTATTGGTCCTCATATGAGTTAAAAGTCACATAACTTTGATAAAACTCCAAGAGGATTGTCAAAAGTCTGCTTCCCCACTGATATGCGTTTTCTATATACTTTGCCGTGCCTCAGCTAAAATCATTCACTACATAAAAGAAGTGCCATAGCTCATGTTTGTGGACGACTGTTTCCGGCCTCGAGTTTGCATTTTGCCTGTTGTCATCTTGGTTTTGTGGAGCGAGAAGTGACCATATTTGGACAAAAAATGAGGAGCTGGGGAAGTGTGAGGTGTGACGGATGATAATTACACAGTAAAAGGGTAAACTATATGAAACATTTGTGTAACAAAATTATCTGATGGTCTTCACTAACGGAGGAATGACTTTCCACAAGGACCGCCAGTACATTTATTACATGGTCCAACTAAACAGAATGAGACCAGGATTCATTTTTCCACACTGACCCTTGGAGAAAAAATTGACTTCTATATTGATTTTGTGAGAGAAGTTTAATGGAAGACAATTGGATGTTTTTTTGGAACCAGTAGATAGTGACCATCAGTGGTATTACACTTTAAGATATTTCTGCATTTGCTTCAACTTCAAGTTCCTTGACTAAAAACCACTTTTAGTCATAATTATCCTCTATGTGGTGTTTTTTTTTTTTTTACTCACCCAGTGTTTGCAGTTCTGGTGGAGCCACAGAATTATTGCATTTTTAAAACAATACAGTCATAAATATTTATATAAAAATACTAAACAGATATTGACTTTATGTTAATTACAAGTAAAAGTGCTATTCATTTTCCCTTGTACTTTGTGATGAAATAAATCATATTTATCTTGAACAAATATGAATATAAATGAAACTAAAAGATCTTCAGCACTATTGACATTAATTGCTTTGAATTGAACGCTTTGGGAATTTTTACCTATAATGTTTTTCAGAAGTGATGAATGAGCCCATTACACAATGCATATGTGTCAATGTTTCATTGCCAGTGTATTTCTTGATTTTGACTGTGTATTGCTGTCCTTCTCGGGTCTACACACATCACGGCGCTTCCTTTTGTTGCCACCAGCTTCAACCTAGAATAATGAAAACATGCCCAATTTGCAGCTAGGATAGAGTGTGACAAAAATGTAGAATGTTAAGCATTGAAATGTTATTGTGCAGGTTCCTACGTGACATTTTGTAGTTTCACACTCTACACAGGGTAGTGTGCAGGAAAACGTGGGAGGACACAGGTTGCTGTGCTTGAAATGCAACCATTATCATTTTTACTTGTTTACACCTACAGTTCCTACACTTTATTCCCATGGGGCCAGTGAACGCAAACACCACATACAGTATGTAACATAAATGTGGACACAGGTGTTTACATTAAATTACATTATTACAAACACTGTAAATGTATCCTACAGACCTGAACACAAGGGTTAATACCTAAGACCGCATCCGTACTGCAGAGAGCAGGGCTGAGGGACCAGTATTTGTTGTCAACATAAGGACAGCCACATAAAGATATATTATTGTTGTTGTGTTTTAAGACCCATAGTATATCAAAATGGCATTTTACCATCTTTGGAACTGTCCCTTCCCGCATATAAACTTCATAACCTTGAAGGGGAAAAGATGATTTTTCTTCAGCATTTTTAAATATGATGAATATGACACGTACATGATATAGTTGTGATGGTGAAAATGATTTTTGTAGCTCCACACAAGTAGAATTCAGTTATATGTCAGCAATGTCAAGGACTGTTGCACAGCGTGATTGGATAGTTTGTAATAATATAATAGTAATAACAGCCACTGCCTCATGAGGAGCTATTGCGACTTATATCACTCCTTTCCATAAATATAAAATTTAACATTTTATTTCTACTTAGCTCATCCATGAGTGAAAATATAAATACACATTTTCCAAAGCGGGGCGGATGGACAAGGTTAACCATTCCCTCACTCTGCATAATAATATCTCTGTCACCAAGGTGCCAAAACAATTGAGGTGTGACATACATTAACATTAACATGTTCTGTCAAGACGAAACTGTTAAGAGTGTTGAAGTATGATTTCATTTCCAAGTGCACAGTGAGCCATAGCCTGAATTTATTCATTTGGATTCGAAAAAGGTCATTTATGCACGAAGCTATTCTGTGCTGTGACATTTTTTGTTCATCTGTTATCATTGCTGCCTTATGTTCGTCCCTATTTTCACTTTCAGCTGGAACTGCTGTTAATTATTTATTGAAATTGGGTTTTGAGTTTTGACTTGAAACAAGACTTTACATGCAACTAACCTGGTCCAGACCTAAAGACCCAGGCCTAAAGACCAGACCTAACCTAAAGCCAAAACTTTCCTCAAAAAATGAAACTTATATAATAATTTCACACAACATTTCCTATGTTGCATGTCCAAAATCATATACCTAACACACGCAGAGAGACACAGTCATTATCTCATTTTGTTAAATCCTCCAAACCCACAGGCTCTGACTCTGGAGCGTAGCCTTCCCAGATGCCCCGCTGACACTTTTCACTTGGTCCTTATTCCTCCTCTTGCAGCTCCACGCTCCAGTGATACAGGACACCATAAAAGTCCCAGCAGCACAGCATCACCTTTGTTCCCCTCCCACTGTCCTTTCAGCCACCCATCTCACAGCCGTGCCGCTCCCCTCTGGTTCACTCCGGCCATCAGCAGCAAATGACCAAGGAAGCTGAAAACATAAAGGGTAAAATAGCTTCCTCCCTGGCAGTTTTTACTCCTATAACAATTCATATTAACGGAAGGCCTACTGAGCTCATATTGATTTGTTAGACTATTTAAATTGATTGAATGGTTGCCATGGATTTTATGTAGAGGAAATTTACAAGATCCCCCTCCCCCTTGTAACCAGTTATAACATGTTTTTACCTTTAGTCCTGTTTTTGTTTTTTTAGCAAAGTAAATTGAAGTTTCCTTCAAGCCAGCAAACATATTGAATTAAAGCTGCAGGACTCAAATCAGGGGGATAAAAAAACACCAGAATTAAATATAAATCATATCTGAGAAAATCCTAGCAGCAATCGGTAACTGCCTTTTTCTACAGCCTGAAAACAATTCTTGTTTCCTCTGAGACCACTTGAATTACAATATGCTAAAAGATAATTATGGGATTTTTGCTCAGTAACTGAGGTTTTAACAGGACTTTGTCTGAAACCAGTGTCCTTCCTTATTTGAAACACTGGAAATGGCCAAAAAAATCTTGTTAGTGCAAAAAACAGGAGGTGAAAACGAAAATAAGCTCAGTTGGAAGTGAGAGAGAGTCTGAAACGGTGCAGAGGCTGAGTAAAGCTGGTGGTATGCCGGAGGATTATCTGGCCGATTTACAGCAGATATTCCCAGTTGGATCAAAGGCTTGGTCAGGTCATCCCAAACTGATCTGTGAAAATGAGGGGGGGGTTTGAATCAATTTCAGCTAATACCTAATAATATCAAGCATATCTGATAACTATACCCCAACATCTGTATAGGTCCTGATCACAGATTCAACGGGGAGCATTTTGAAACCTGTCACGTCTGCTAGCGAGCTCTTCTGCAAAATGTGCAGCGCCACGTTTTCACCTCAAATGTGTGTTTTGTCACTTGCGTGCGCGTACACATCCGTGTGCACATTCCAGTGTGGACAATGCACAAACAAAAATGTAAACATGCTTATACAATCATAACTCCTTGGTTCCACTAGTGGTTCAACCTCCACAAGTTATCCTTATGTTTACAGATGAGGAGTAGGGCAACGCTGAAGATTAAAAAAAAAATAAAGGGGAGTAAAGTTATAATATTTGGAGAAAAAAAAGTAAGCCTCTTATGAACAGTTCGTATCGTGATGCTATATACAAATAACATTTCTGCTTGAGTTTCAACTTCTTCCACATAGAATTTCAAATAAAATATCTTAGGAACTCTAAAGTTGTTAATTTATTAGTATACATTTGACAATGCTTGAACTTACTTGCCCACTCTGACTTTTTTTCCTATTGTAGGAATATTTCCAGCAACTACTAGAATTGATTATATATGCTTTGGTCTCCCTAAGCTGTCGGTGCTGCAGAAATTACAGCTACAGTAGTTCAGAGTGTTATAGCAAGCCTTTTTATGTCAAATCAGCCGCAGGGTGCATATCACTCCTGTTCTTGGCTTTGTGTCATTGAATGCTGGTGGGATGCTATTCAAGAATCTGTTTAACACTTGAAAGTCTCTGTACAATCAAGCACATTTTATATGCTTGGGGAATTGTGAGTCCTCGCCTTACTACATATTTGAAGATAGAGGAAATATTTTGTGTTTGTTACAATGACTATAAAGGTTTAGAAAGGCCTTTAGACTGATCAGACCGTTTTAGAGTGTGTCTGAGCATCTATCTGTACAAAGCCGCCTTTATTGACGGCTCTGTTTTACTTTGTGAATTATGTCTGTTTTGCTTTGCTATATTGACTTGAGAGGCACTTTATGGTGGTCGCTCCATAGAGGTGCTACTTAAATACATTTTTCCCTTTACAACATCGTACCTTAGCAGCAAATGCAAACTTTTGTTCTGAAATGGGTGTAGATGAATAACTGTTTTATCAGTAAGTACTGGCAGCAAAACAAACTATAACTCTATTTACTTGAAAAAGTGTTTCTTTTTTTACACACACGTACACACATTGTGTATGGCACTCAAGGTTGACAAGTTGCATAAAAGCTTTTGGTAAGAATAACACTTCGCTGCTCCTGCTTTTTTCACTTTCGCTGTGTTATCCACATTGATTTTATTTTCAAACTACACCCATACTGCAGACACCGCTTCATTCCCTTAAACACGGCCAGTTGATTCACCTTGTTAGCGTTTTGAATATGTAGCTTTAAGCACAATGAGATCCTTGCAACAATTGAGTCAAATTGCGCTCTTAAAGGGATGTGGTCTTATGTTATTTGCTTCCATTCAGGTAGTGTGAGAACTGTGTCACACTGTTCTGTCTCATAGTCTGACAAGGGCTTCACCATTCTACTCTGTCAATATAGGGCAGATCCACTGGGGGACCGGGCTGAATACATGAGCCATTTGGAAGAGAGCCTTTTCATGCACTGTCTGTCTCTGGGGGTTTTCTGAATTCTGTTTGTGTCAAAGAGACATGTAGTGTCTATGTGTGTGTATGTGTGTGTTTGTGACGGTCAACAAAGACTGATGATAGGCTGACGTAACAAGGCTCAATGATGAGAATAAACAGGGTGGCCTGACTGTCAAATCAGCTTCTATTAATGGACAGAAGCTCTATTGATGTTGTAGTTGTTGTTGTTGTTGTTGTTAGTGGGGGTGATGTGTGTGTACATATGTGTGTGTTTGTGTGCAGACTCTATATATCCACAGCCACTGCTTTAATTTATTATTCAGGATTTTAAAAAGCACAAAAACAACTGCAGCAGGTAGTTTGAATAATTTCAAAAACAGGAAACTTTTGATTAAAAATTCTAATTAATGTAATTCTAAATCTACTATGTGTTAAAACTGTTCTTTGTTCTTTACTAGACCAGGGATCCTTTAATGACAGGCCTTTTGGGGAGCCCTTATAAGTCAGAGTGTCTGTAAGATAATAGTTCAATGTCCTCTTTGAAGTTGGCAAAAGGAAAAAAAAAAAAGTGACACCTTGAAAGTGTGTTTCTTTCCTTGAGTTTTCTGTCTGGTAGTTGGGCCTCGTTCTGCAGAGTGTTTATGATTCTTTTTAGTTGCATTATTAATTCATTGCATCATTGTATTACTAGCTAAGCACGTACGGGTCAGCAAGAGATGGGAGAAAATGGAGATTAATGCATTCATTTGGCCCCTATTGTTCCACATACATTTAAGATTGAGTAGATATGTATAGGCAGGTCAAAGTTATTACATAATCATCACAATTATTCAAGCAATCTGCAATTAGTTTGCATAATTGTCATAATCTTTTTATTCAGCTGGATTAAAACCATTTGTCAGTGTAATTACGGTATTTTACAGAGAACACTGCACATAGACTTTGGACTAACTTATGGGTTTGTAGCATTAATGTCGCAAGTATAGGTTGCTAGGCTAGTGAGTTTTTTCAGTCCATGTATAGCGAAAGTTTAGCGTCTCTCCGCACTAAAGTGTTCAGATTTACTCTGCATTAACTTGCAGAGTTGGTGTAACCTGTTGTTTTGCTGCTGCTGACGAAGTAATAATGAAGAATGTCAAAGTGCAAAAACGTTTTTCATTCATTATAAAACTCCAGCGGGACAAATTAGTCTGCCACAACCTAGCAATTAATTAATAATTAAGTAATGATGGAAATACTGCAGCTGTATGTACAGGAAAATGTTGATAGTGTTTACTTCATCTAGTTACTGTCAATACTGTAATAATGTTGGTCCAAAATGGTGCAAAAATGTAGTCTCTAGTCAGATAGCAACAACAAAAGGCCCTCACACACAGCCTAAGCCTCCAGAAACTAGACAAAACGAGAGGAAAACTTATAATTTGGTTGTAACTCGCCTGCTTTTTACCTTAAGAGGTAATAAAATTGTGATTCAGATCGTGGATCGTGATTCTACCTCAAAAGATCGTCATATGTCAGGGCGTAACATTTCAACACACAGGGTACCTCTAGGGCATCATTTGACTGGGAGCGTAGGCTAGTTTAAAAGATGTCTAGACAATGCCATGGTTTGGTTAGGTTTAGGCAAAAAAACAACTTGGTTAGGGTTAGGAAGGGCTAAAATAATAAAGACAAAGAGAGAAAAATAGAAAAAGGAAACAGCACGAAACAAGACACGGACCCTGGTCTCCCGTGTGTCCATAGATCACCTCATACTAAGGTTTTGCTACTTAACAACTTAGGGACTTAGACTTCTGTCCGGTACCCTGTGCATCGAAAATCGATGCTACAGGGATACTACGCGCACCAAGGACTCTTGACCAGGGCTCTTGGGAGTGAGAATGGGCTCAATCATGACAACCCAATGTATGGGAGCAGAAAATATAGACAATGGAAGAGATGAAGAGATGAAAAAACACTTTTGTCTGCTGTTATTTTACCACTCACAATGACCACAGTGTTTGACAAGCGAGATGCGAGGGAGGGGAAGGGGAGACGAGCAAAAAACAGAAGTGACAGATGATGCAGCAGCGTACTGTAAATGGTAAATAATCCCAGCAGAGGGAGGCGAGCGTGGAGGAATGTAGGGGTTTGGGAATAATGGAAAGGATGCAGAAAAGGGGAGGATAGAGGCGGAGTGGATATATGCGGGGGAATGGGGTATGTCAAAAATGTGTGGCCTCCCGGAAATGCAGCACGGTAGCCTACTCTGCATGTGAATACAGACAAACAGGATGACATTTAAATAGTATTTTCAGAGGAATAAATGAAATGTAATTATTTCGATTTTTCATCTCTGCAGGTTCCTTGTACTTTTTGGGATTCTTCCCACATACTTAATTGAATTACTTGAATTACATTAACGTTACATGTAACACTAGCACTAACACTCTTGCAAAGTGACACACACTCATGCACAAACACACAAAGGCACCCTTATCCTCCCCACCTCCCTTTGTGTCTGTCCTAGTGAATAAACAATAACTCATCTTTGTGACAATAAAAGTTGACACCCCACCCTTCCCATGAGCATCTATTCACGATGAATGGCCCTCAACACAATGAAGGAGCACCACACACTCGGCCTGTCCCTCCTCTCCTTCTTCCCTAACTGTATCTCTGCCACCACTCAGACCCCCCACTCCCCGCCCCCTTTTACCATCCCTTTCTCCTTTCCTGGAGTTAAATTCAAATTGTGCTGGCTGCTTGATGAATCCATTGTTACCAAAGCACTTCACAGAGAGAGCTAAATGTGGGCTGAATTAATGGGGGCTCAGGACCAAATAGCTTTCAAAAGGCAGCTCCTCTTCAGCTTTTCTTGTTGCTCGCGATCATCCCTCTCTCGTCTTTTTGCTTTCTTTCTGTCTCTCACTCTGTTTTTTCTCCTCCCCTCGGGGCTTAGATAAATACTCTTTCTACCTCTTCCTCTTCTCTGATGAAGATTCCCTCCATCTCGCTCTGACGCCTTTCATCTTAGGTAGTTTCTGTGTTTTTATCTATCACGTTGCATATCTGCTTTCACCCTCTCTCTCTCGCCTCTTGCTACCTCTTTGTTTTCCCCTTTTTATTCTGTCATCACAAATTACCTCTCCTCTCACTCTCTCCTTCTCAGCGCAGCGCTCGCACCATTCGTATGACTTCCTCGTCTCCCTTCGTCTCCCTTTTTTATTCCACCTTCTCTTCCTTGTCTGTCCATCTTACCCCTCTTTCGCTCCTTCATGAGAAGCAGGCTGTCTCGCAGTCCTCTGGGGTGTGTTTGGTGTCATGGTGGAGCTTGTCTTTTCGCCGCAGGCAGCTTTCATCACCGTTGGCCCTAAAGCAGCACACATGCTGTCTCTTTCTCATACACACAAACTTGTGCGCGCGCACAAATGTTAAAAAGCTGACTCAATGTGGCAGGGGTTCGATTCTTTGGGGACATTTCGGCCTAAGGGCTATGACATTATCAAAGTGCTCTCTTGAATGCAGTAATCTTGTGTTTTGCGTGTGTGCGTATTTGTGTCTGCATGTTATGACTGCACACAGAGATATTAGCTATTTTAATTTGTATTCGTCTGCTCACTGCATCCACTTGAGTGCCCCGATGCTCTACTATTGTAGCATACCACCAGCCACCACTTCAGATTTCAGGTATTCAGATGTGTGTGGGCGTAATTTGCGTGTCCGTCCCTGTGCTCCAATAATATACAAGAGCCATCACTTTAAATGGCTATTTCTCTGTTCCTTTGTGTATGTGTGCATGTGTGTGAGAGCATGCAACCTGTTTTGCCCCTCCCTTCTCCTGTCCTCTCTCTGAACTCTGCCCCAGTGTTCACCGCAGTAACCGCCGGACGTAAGGACCATACCAATCAGATTCCAGGAAAGCACGCACAGACAGATCACCATATGAGACTCATCAGTTTCACTTCTTAAAAACACACCAGATCCGTTCAAAATGATTTTGTTTTGAATTTCATGCTCCCACGCACCAAAAAAGTTCCTGCATTTGTTGATGCCAGAGGAAACTGTTTACAACAGTTTACAGTAAAACTGAGGTCCTCATGTGTCAAATCTAAAACTAAAATATGTTCTACAAATAGATATTAAAGTGAATATTTGGAGGGAATTCATAAGTGATGCTGCAGATCACCCTTTAAGAACTATTAAAAAATAATTTAGTCAGGAAAATAAGATATTTGTGCAGTATTCATAAAAACTTTCTTCTTATTTTTCCACCAAATAATTTATTTTTTTTCTTTGAAGAATAATATTAGAAGGTAATGAGACTAAAAGAAAAAGCACCGCACAGACACATGTCAGATGTGGACACTGCAGGAGCAAATACACACTGAACACACAAGAAGAAAGACAGGGACATTGATAAAAGCCAGGTAATTGCACCATGTAGAGGAGATGAAACACAGGAGACAAAGAAAGACAGAGAGACTGTGAGATAGTGTAACAGATTATGAATATCCAGCAAGACACATAATGTGACAAACAGATAAGAAATGCCATGATGCATGGTGACGTGAAGAAGGACAGAGCGAAGTGTAGGAGGGAGCGACGGTGGGCGCTAAAGGATGGAGAGTCAAGGAGAGGTAGCGTGATGGAGGTGGGGGAGCAGACAGCCATGTATAGAGGACTGAATGAGAACAACAGAGCAGGGGGGACGGCAGAG
>JAPQRN010000009.1:6902592-6923929 GCA_037367275.1 Coranthus polyacanthus
GGCGAAAAAGCACAGCACACCGGGGAGAGATAGAAATGATGGAAGGATGGCAGCTGAGGCACAGGGACAGAGGAGGGCAGAGGGATGCAGAGAGAGACAAAAAGCAGGAGGTTTTCACTGTTTTTTTTTCCTGCTTGAAATGATGACATGGTAACATAATAACATACCATTTGACAGATGCTTGCAGCTACAGATCCTCACATTTGTGTTCATACATTTTTACATCTTTTTTTTTTTTTTTTCCATTGATGAGGAGCAGCACAGTGGGAATGGAGCATTAACGGAAAAAAAAAGCTTCTGGTAGCAGCATTTTTTTTTTTTTTTTTTACAGCTATGAATTCCTATTTGAAAGTTATCTTTTAATTATATCACAGATGTTTTTCAGCATAGAAACACTGGAGTTCACTGGATAATTTGACAAGGATTAGGACCATCAGTTTCAATCATGTCTTCTTTGCTTCTGAGAAATCATGATTTATTGCATAGGTTTGGTGCAGTATGAATAGTTTTAAATACTATGACACCCATAATCCTTTGCTGCCATTCTCAGGACGCAAATCCATTAAGTGGTGTTAATCAGAGCTTTAGCAAATTCAGAGAGCTTTGTTGCTGTAACTGGAAAGAAAACCAAACCAGACACCAGAATATGATGCTGCCGTCGTACATTTCTACAAACCACAAATGCGTGTAATCTCAACAAAGCATCTGCGTCCAAGCTGTGGTATCTTTCCTTAAACCTAACCAAGTGCTGTCAGTGCATAAACCTAAACATTAAAATAGTTACATATGTATGTCATTTCTGAGAGATGTGGTTGAAAGCGCCATTAGTGGTTAAACATCACAACTTTCCTTGACTTTGACTCAGAAATGTTGATATTATACATATCCATGGTTTTACAATGCACCTTGAAAATCGTAGTTGGCTCTGAACACAATTTTTAAAAGAGTTTTTAATCAAACTGTGCAAAACAAAACACGAAAAAAAATTAAGCAATCTTTGGAAGCACTCCAAATGCTTGTCACCAGCTTTTGTCAAATTAAAGCTGCCAGAGCCAAAATCAGGGGAAAAAAAAAAAAAAACTAGAATTTGAAAAAACACGCATTCCTTCTGTTGGTGTCTCCTCAAAAGACTAAATATAAAGATAAATAACCTGATGCTGTTTTGTGCTGCTATGTGAAAGAGAAGCCACTTTTTCAAGCTTCTGTTTCGAGCCACAGAGTAGATCAGTAGAGTCACATCTGACTGAGACTGATCGGTAATGACAGCTGTATTTCACCTCCCTACCTGCCTGAACACACACGTGATTTGCCAAAGTCTGCATCACGGAGCAGATTTTCTACGGCTCGAAAACAGAGTCCATAGAAGTGGGTAGAATTCTTGTTTCTTCTCAGACCACTTGAATAGCAATATGCTGAAAGGTAATTTTTGTTCAATAACGCCAAGAAACTATGAAGCGTTCCAGCTTTAACAGGACTTTGTCTGAAACAAGGCGTTGTCCTGCCTAATTTGAAACACTGGACATCCCAAAACAATCTTGTTAGTGCACAAAACAAGAGGTGAAAAAGAAAATAGGCGCAGTTGGAAGTGAGAGAGAGTCCGGAAAAGGTGCCGGACAGAAGCTGAGTAAAGCTGGTGGTATGCCAGAGGATTATCTGGCTGATTTACAGCAGATATTCCCAGCCGGACAATTGGATCAAAGGCTTGGTCAGGACCAGTGGTCATCCCAAATTTATCTGTGAAAGTGAGGGGGTTTTAGGATTCAATTTCTGCTAACACCTAATAATGTCAAGGATATCTGATAATTATACCCCAACATCTGTATAGATCCTGACCAATCCTGTGCTGCACGGGGATCACAGATTCAGTCCAACGGCAAAGCCAACAGTAGAGTTCATTACAGTGTGAGGAGAGGCTGAGCACGCCGAGGCTGATCCTCTGCTTCTGTAGTTGTTTTGATTAGGGTCTCAATGGATCACGTGAGATTACTATCATACAGTCTATGATTGTTATTTGTTAAAGTTTGTGCTTCTGTCCGTTGTATTTTACCCAGTGGCATTTTAACGGAGCTGTAGACAAAATAGTTCATTTTTCTGCCATATTTCACTGCCATTTTTATTCCACTTGAAAAACAACTTCCACGGACTTGAAAATTGCCTAAGACAGAAAATCCATCATGGTAAAAATGAATCCTAGATTTGGTCTTGTTAGAGTTTTTGTTTTATCATTATCTCATTGTGCCAGAGAGTCCCCAGGTTGAGTGCTTTCATATCACTGCATTACATTGTGCTCTGCTTACTGTCAATCACCTGACATCGCTGAAAAGAAATGAAATTCTCTGGTGGGACATAATCCCTCTCAAAACATATTGCATTACAAACCATGTCACAGTCTTAAATATCGTCCCAGCTACATCTTGTTATTTGATGCATCTTTGTTAAATTACAACGTTGGCTTGACAAGATGATGACAAGAGGATGAATTTGGAAAATATTTTCTTTTCTGCTTTTAATTTCTAGAAAAAAATGGGTGTAATGGAAAGTAGACGTAAAAGGGCATAAACAATGCAAATGTAAATGATCTTCCTCTAAATAATTACCGTACAGTGGTGGAATCCAGTCAATTTATGTATCAGATGTAGTATATTAACAAAAAAGGCTTGAGTTTGAAAGGCATCTGCTGTGCCTCCTCCTACACAGAGCTGGAGAGAGAGAGAGAGAGAGGAGAGGAGCTGATGAGAATGAGTTTTGAGAGCTTTGACATCAATAACTGTGTCAAAAGAACATAAAAACAAAGTGAAAAGCTTGACAGAGAAAAAGAGGTTGGGGTTTGTGCTGGTGACACTGAAGCCTTATTGACCAACCCTCCACACTACTAACTCCCCACCCCCTTTCCCTGTCCACTTGATCAGAGTAGTCCGTCCCAGGGGAACAAGCTCACCTGATTGGCTGCCTTTCCAGGGGCAGGCAGCTTGGGTCCAGAGGTGAGCGTGCTTTCTTATAGGCGGTTGCTAGGCGACGGATGTTAGTATGAGGAGCTAGGTGTGGAGAAATGACCAGCTGCAATGGAATGGATGATTGTGTGTCAGTATGCTGTGGAGGTTAGTGTGTGTTTGCAGGCGTGAGTACGCTTTCATGTTGTGCTGTGCGGTTACTTCCCAAATAACACCATGATTGAACTTAACAATCGCACGTGTATCAGATACAAGACAGGAAGGAACGACTGCGTGGGTCTCCTGCGGGCAGAGTGTGGTAATAACTCAAACCATGGGCGAAAGCTCTCATTTAAAAGTAAAAGGAAATTAAAAAAGGCCGCTGTCAGAACATTACAATCATAAAACACCCCGTGTCTGTGTGTGTGTGTGCGGTATAGTGTGCACTGGCAGATGAATACACGTAGAATACTCATGCAAACGTGTTTCAGTTATGAAGGCAAGTCCTGTAATAAAACTGAAGCCCCTCCATCTATATTGCAAATGCACAATTGGAATCTGGTGTGCTGTCTCCACATAGTGCCTTATTAGTCCTGTTTGTGACTGCTGCAGCTTAATTTAGGCCCCTGCTGGGGGTGTTATTCTCTTCATTAGAATTATCAACAGGTGTACTGGGGCCTCACAGATAAAACACCGCCTGATAGCAGCCCTGTTTGAAGCATTACTCATGCTAGTATTCTTCCTCTTTCGTTTGGTTAAATCCCCGAGTTGCCTCCAGCCAGTCAACCAACCATGCTCTTAAGTCAAATCAAATGTGAAATTTGGAATTTTTGAAAAAGGCAAGAGGTATATAAATTTAGGCTTGTTAATTGCTATGAGCTACCTCAGCTCATTTGGTGGATCCCACTGCTGTGACTTGGCAGACTCTCCACTCTATCCACTTTGAGTTGTCCAGGAGTAAATAGAGGAATGCGCGCACGTGCCCGTGTGCGTGTTTGTGTGCGCACTTGTTTGTGTGTAGAATTTACAGCCGCAGTGTGCTCTCGGCCCGTTAAAGCGGTTTGAACAAGTATTTGCTTGTTAAAGGCAAACAGTGCCCAGAAGCTCTCTACACAATAAACAAGGGAGAAGAAATTCTCTTAGATGAATTGATAATTTTTTTTCTTCCTCATGGCATAAGAGCAATAAAGGATATGAACCAGTTATTGCTCCCTTTGACCTCATCGGTGATCCACTTACTGCTGTGTGTGAATGCCATTAGAAAGACCAAGGTGAAGTTGAAATCTGACAGCATTCGCATTCATTTTCCTTTTCAACCAAAACTCAGAATAATTATTCAGTCCAGTTGCAACAAAATGAACATAACAATATGAAGAGGAGAGCCTTTGTCAAGGTCTGCCAGCCCTTCTATGTCTGTGTGTGTGCATACATTTACATCTCTGCTTTTTTAAAATATTGTAGCTTTGTATTTACTGTATACGTTAATTATTTTCCCTGACTCTTGTGTGTTTGTGCCATAAAGGTACTAAAATCACTTGACTAAGATGTGTTGTTTAAGAACAGTGATGGCACATTAAAATGATCGATCTGCAACAATTATTTGATTAATCGATTTATAGTTGTAGTTGCAGTTCATAAACAGATTTGGAGCAAATAAGCTGGGCTGCGTGGTGTCGTCAGAATGTGGTGACATAGACTAAGTTACACACGACTGTAATAAACGGAGGTAACGAAGCAGAGCATTCGGTTGCTGGTGTTTCAGCTTGTTCTGATTTTTTCTACCAGCTATGTTTTCGTACTTTTGTTTTTGGGAATATTCGTCAAAAACGCCGGTGAGTTGACGTAGCAGAATTTATTTGATAACAGTCTTTCCATCTCCAACTATGTGTATCAACTCTTCTTTGAAAAAAGCAAAACCCACCTCAAGTGAGTGTCTTGACTCTTTTTGCGAAATTCAGGATGGTTTTTTTTGCGGTTTCTGTAAACATTTTCTGATGTGAAACTTCAAAACACACATTATGGAAACACACCAACGGACTTGATGCTTTTCTATAGCTATTCTTACTTAATGGTTAAATAAGAAGCTATTTACATACATGTCGTGAAGCGATTCATCAATTAAAATTAAACATGACTCAGTCCATGATGAGAATAATCATTAGTTAAATAAACTGAAGGTAGTTAAAGCTGGAGGAGGAGGAAGATGACGATAAGTGGAAAAAGAAGAGGAGGTAGAGGACAAGACTCAGTGAATAGAAACGGTGCTATTTCAGGGTCACTTGTGTGGAGCCGGTGAGCAGGTACTTTGAACAAGCCAACTCTCCGGTTTGTTCAGGACCAGATGGATGTGGGCAGTGTGTCGAGTGCTGGGCGAGTGAGGGAAAGTGAGGCAAAAAACACGCCGCGTTTGATAACTTGAGCTATGTGATGCGAGCAAAGGAAACTTTGAACACAAGAGAGTGTCACCCTTCTTTTCCCTGAAGAGGAAACAAAAAAAAACAAAAAAAGAAACACATGAAAAAAGAAAAATAACAAAGCCTCAAAAACAACAGGGACAACAAAGAAGTGACTGACTGAAAGAAATCAAATCAAAACCAGTAAAAAAGTTGTTGTTTCTGGACATCACCAGCGTCAGATAGAGAAACAGTGACAAAGCCTTAAGAATAGTCTTAAGAGAAGTGATGAATGTCTACTGATCTTATAAATCATATTTGCTTTTGCTATCAGTAATCATTACTCTAGTTCATTTATCAAACTTTGTGTCTCAAGCCATAATTAAGTCTCATCACATTTCACTGTTAATGAAATTTGTAGCACGGATCATCATTTGTCTTACATGATCATTAAGAAGTGAAAATGATGTGGAAATGTGGGTGCATGTCCAATGTTAACTTATTACAATGTCAACTTTGTAGTGCCAAGTCTCACAGAAAGAACGGTTTTAGATTGAAAAGGATCCAGACAATGGAAGCAGACAACAACTTACGCACACAAAAACATGCCAGATACCATCAACATGGCTGATAATTATAAACAATGCAACACATTTTTTACTTTGTAGAGACCACAAATCAAGACATTCAGACTAGAAGACTCTGATCTGCGAACACGAAAACATTCCTGCGATTTTTGTTTTCTTTTACACTGAATCCAGTTAAAAGAGCAGGTCCAGAACAAGCAGATACTGCAACGGATAGGCTCGGAGAAAGTGAAAGAGACAAAAGGGAACGGTAAAATCAGGAGGACTGCTGTCAGAGTCACCTTGTAGGAACAGGAAGCGAGTGTCCCAGTGAGGGATGTTTGCTACAAATCGGACTAAAGAGAGGAGGACGGAGCTGGAGAGAGAGGAAAGAGAGTGATGAAAGAGGAGGAGCAGTTAGAGACGAGCTCTGACAGATTGTCATTAAGAAAGACAGCTGCCTTTTTCTGTGGCAACTCTTATAATCTATAATCCACACACACGCACATTCGCACGCTGAGGCATAGGCTTGCGCGTACACACAAACACATACACACATTTTCATTTTTTATTTATGCTTTCAGATGGTCTCATTAAAATTGAGATGTCTTTTCCAAGAGCTACTTTTTACAAATGCGAGCCATAACAAAAACCGACAAAAAATGCACAATCTAATTTAATAACCTGTTCAGTAAACATGTACCTGTGTGAAGACGATTCTCAGGAAATATAAGCGAACAAGGGATTTTAGTTTCAAAGCAAGTTTTGTTTAAAATGTACCGGTTATGTTTGGATTTTTAAGCGCAATGTATTTAATTGCGAAAGACTACGTGACCCATAATTGGACTCACAATAGAGAGATGTAAAGTACAGAGAGTTTAAACCAAGTGATGTTGCAGTGCGCCTCTTCCATTTTATGAATCACAACACGGTTTCAAAGAGTTCAGTACACACACGTCTGGAATTATCACATGCTAGGTCTAAACTTTTTTTTTTTCATCATAATACGATTCTCTCTCTGCACCATCACCACCACCACCACATGTTTTTGACTCCAAGAACTCAACGTTCTGCAACTCAACACATCAACTTAAAAAAGAAATCAAGAAAACACACACATATATATATATATATATTATCACATGTACAGTACATACTGTCCTTTGGAAATACACATGACATGAATACATGAATTAAAGTCTGTTTCTTTGACGCACACAACATTAAGTCCATAAAGCAGTGAATAATTGCACTGACATTTATTTTATCAACCAGTGTTGTGGAGGTGTGAGCTACTTGTATTTTGCAGCAGCTTCCTTATGAATTCATGCTCAAACAGATTTCCATAGTTGCTTGAAGTTCAGATGCATTCATATTTGTATAGTGATTCAAGTAGTTGTTAAAAGGTGCTAAAGATAAATATTTTTAGCTTTACTGATAGTTGTAGTCATCTCTCCCTTGTAAGACGATTTGAAACGCATTTAGATACATGGAGCTACGGTACAATTCTTACAGACATTAATTTTCTCTAGAGAGTGTCATTCCATACCTTCAGATAGATATATTTACATGTAGTGGCTGTGATTGTCATGTAGGAATTGGATGCACATCATGTCCAGGTATCGGTTGTTGCTGCCACTCGCTCTGCATTTGCCAGTTCTTGTTTAACTTTGTTCTTTACTTTGATGTACAACGCTGGCAGGCATTTGTCAGAGAAACGCTGTCTACTTGGTACCCGGCCTCGAAAGTATTTACCATGTGAGTCTAAACTACACTGTAAGGTCTTAAGTCTTTAGCAGCAAAACAGGCTATAGATGCCATGCTTTACCTTGGACCACCCCGAGCTGTGGCTAAGTTTTGACTGGAAAAAGTCGCCGGTATCTACGTCTTTGCCTTGTGTGCTCTTGCTTGTGCCAGCAGGTGCGTGATAAGATTTGTCGCGCTACCACTGTACTTACTCGCCGTTCTACAAAGCTTGCAAACAGCCGGCGTTTTGTCCAACTTTCCTTCCTTCTTATAAAATCCAACTGTCTTTGGATTTTAGATTTGATGGCGCACTGCACATCGTGTTGGCATTGTCGGACAAGTTGTTTACTCATGTTGCTCTTATAAAAGGTGAAAGCGAAACTGACCCAAGAGTGGAGACGCCGGGCAGGATTAGCAGCACAGCTTCAGTTAACTGATTCATAACTTCAAAACTGGTTCGGTTCATGGAACATTTGATTCAGTTGTCCGTGTATTGATGTAGTTGTATCTTTAAAGTTAACATTGGTTTAGCTACAGTTTTTAATACTTAAAAAACTTGAATGCTTGCAATAAACTCCACTCCACAAATTTGTATCACGTGCATTGTCAGTTTGATCATTTTTTTTAGTAGCTTCAGTTAACCAAACTGCAGTTTTCCCTAGGGTAGTTGAAGTAGTGTGTTGCTTGCAATGCTTTCAAAGTAGCTTTCCCAACACTGGCATTAACGTGCTATAGCTTTAATATACAGAGAGTAAGGCAACGTAGAGATGACAGAGAATCAGAGAGTGAGAGGAAGCACATGACAGAAAGACAGAGAGAGGGGGACAATGGGGATGAAAAACATGTAGTGAATGAATGAGGAAAAGAATGGAAGGGAAGAAAGTGGGAGAGATAGAAGTGGAAGAGTGATATGGAAGCAGTGGAGCAAATCAAAGTAAAATTAAGTGCATTTACATATTTAGATGAGCGCTTCTAGTCAGCCTGTCTAATTATTTCATCTCCATTTTTCATTTGCACGCTGTTCAATCCGAACGCACCAGGCCGTGAGCAAAGTTCCCCTCTCTCTCTCCCTCACCCTCCTCACCGTCACTCTATCACATTCACACTTGCCCCCTCTCTCACTCGTTCTCTGACTCTCCACCCCTTGTGGCTGCCTTTCGTTATCCGGGTCATTACCATACGCTTTTTGTCCATTCGCACTTGTTCTCCCTATCTCCCTTTCGCCCTCTGCTCCTGCTGTCTCCCGCCATGTTTTATGCATACTTGAATACTGCCCCACATGTGTCCAGAAAATGTGGGTGCACGTGTGCAAAGGTTCACTTCTAATGCCCTTTCTACCACCATGTTTTATGCATTGCGTTGTCCAGGCAAAGATAACTGTGTATGTGTATGACAGTGTCCAATATGTATGTGTGTTTTTGTGTGTGTACACCCACTATTAAACCCTTCAAATTAGCATGAACCCTGTCAGGAGCAGCCAAGCCACGTTAACCTTCTATTACTGATTTTCCCCCTTTTCTTTATGCCTTTCTTCACACTCCATAAATCTGTCTTTCTCCTCGCACTCGCAATCTTTCTTTGCCTCCCTCTCTGCACTCCCTCCTTCTTCCTCTCTGCCTCGCCGCTGCTCATCACTTTGTTTGCTTCTCCTTTCTCTCTACATTACTTCCCTTTGCTCCTATAAATGTCCCCCCTCCTTTCATACCCACACTTACAAGCACAATCTATGTGTATGTGCGTTTATGAGGCCTGTCTTTGTTTTTGTTTATTTGAGCCTCTGTGGTTTTAAAGGTGCGCATGTGTAGGTAAAATTGACATGTGTGGCTTTCGATTTCGAACGGCGGTTGTGTGCGCTAGTGAATCTGTCCATGTGCAGCATATCAATGTGTGTGCGAGGGAGCCACGCACATGCATGCGTGTGTGTCTGCTGGCATAAAAGGTTGTTATGTGCTTTAGGTGTTAATTGGCTCAGGAGCTTCGTTAATATTCTCCTTGCGAGCCCGCTCGTCAGGAACAGAGCCGGCAAACTGATGAGTGTGTGATTTTCCTCCAGAGAGCGAGAGAGAGAGAGACAGAGAAAGTAAAAGAAAGAGAGAGGAGAAAGTGTAACAAGAGTGACTTCAGTGCAAAGACCCTCTGTAAGGTCAGACTGAGAGGAGAGTAGAGCAAGAAAAGGATTGGGGGGCAAAAAAAAAAAAAAGCAACAGAGCAGCGGAGAGGGCAAACGGGGAGAGAGACCGATGGACAGGGAGGAAAGAGAGAGAGAGAGGGAAATGTGATAAAAAGCCATAAAGGGTTCCATTGAGACAGTGGGTGAAAGGAAAGATTATATCATGCGAGGCAGAAATTATCCCTTTGTTAGCCATTTCGTGAATTGGCAGAATGGGGGCAAGGCGGTTGGTAGGGTACCCCCACGGCGGGGTGGCATATAGCTGTTCTATCCTAATCACTCACACCCGCACATCTACACCCAGAGGCTGGAAGTCACGGAGTACAAATAGTAACTGTACTTTACGTAGAGTTTTCAGTTATCTGTACTTAACACATGATTTTTTTTTTTAACACAACTTTTTTACTTTTAACACGAATATCTGTATTTTCTACTCCTTACATTTTCCAAAAACAGTTTCATTACTTTAGTTTTAGCGCATTTGAGTGGAATTTTCCTTTCGCATTGCTCCGTGCCTTCCCAACATCAAAATCAATTTCAACCTAAATGGACAGGATGATAACACGCACGGAAAAGACAATCCCTTGGTGTGTCCATCGGTCTGCATTACGCACGACGAACGTAACAAGACGAAAATGACTTAAAAGATGTAAAAAGATGAAACGGACAAGAAAGAGAGACTGAAACAGAGATAAAAGGCTGTCATTGAGTTCTGTCGCAGACATTGAAAACTAATTTGAACTGTTAATGTTCATTATTTTCAGAGTGCTGTTTTTTTTCTTATTACATTTGAAATTAGAACGGTTAAATATTCATCAAATTAATATGGCATGATGCTTAGTTGGCTTTACACAGAAACAGCAGATAGAAATGTCCTTCAAAACTTTTACTTTTAGTCTGAGTACAAAGCCTGTACCTTTGCACTTCTACTTGTGTAAAGACGTTGAATCACGACTTCTACTTTTACCAGTCTTTTTTTAACACAAGTATCTCTACTTTTGTCACCTCTGTCCAGTCCTCCCCTACATACACCCTCTAACAGACACATCACCACCTCCCCGCAGAAAATGAAACATCACAAGCTGCGGCCTTGACAGGTGGATATGCACATCAATAACATGTCACAGGTGCATACCTCAAAAGTAAAGAGCAAGGCAGTGATCTTCATGCTCATATACAGTACATACAGCGCACTGACACGCTCTCTGTCACACACACACACACATCAAGGAACAAAGGAGAATTCCGCACACACAACACGCAGATGTTGGCACATGCACAGTGAACACAAAGAGGAGAGACTGGCATATGCACTGCAGCAGAGAAAACAGTGAGCGCAGAGTCGTAGCCTGTCACTGGGAGGTATGATGCCACATAGATAATGAGTGTTACTCCCAGCAGGTAGCGTGTAGCATGTGGCTCACGGCGCACACAGAAACACTCGTTAGGAAGCTCCAACAGAACATTCTCAACTTGGCAGGTGACACTGTTTGCGTTTATCTTAGGGGATAAGGACTGACTGAGCTTAGCGTTCGGTTACGTCCCTGTCGGGGGGCTTGCGCGGTTATGCATAAAATATGCCTGTAATGGCAACATTTAAACTGTGTATCTTTCTATTAATGTAAGTATGAAAACAGCAACGACCTGGAACACATTTAACTGTCGTCTCTGTGTTAAAAAGCTTCAAAGCTTGTTGGTTTATTTTCTAAACACGCTTCAGTTCTCACTTCACTTGTAGCCTTCCATTCCCTTTATGTAGGTAAATGAGAAACCTTCAGTCAGCCTTGAATCCTGTTGTATTTCGAGATTGCTTTACAGATGTTATTCACAATAGCGAGGACTGTCACCTCCATTGAAGCACCTTTTACGTACCTGAACCTGTAGGAATGCTGCTCCCAAGTGCCTGTGCAGTTTTTTGTTCAAACTTAAGACACTATCCATTACACATCCCAGTAGGAAACAGTCTTGAAAGATGTATCATTCTGCTAGAGGGGCACTGCAGGACATTTTGTGTCCACAACTCAATACCGTGCATCTGTCATTTGTGGTGGGTTCTCTGGACTCAAAGTCCAGCCCTGGGTCTGCTCATTCATTCACATTGCAATCATGTCTTTATATTCTAATTTGCTTTTGTCACATAGTTGCAAAAGTAATTGCAGCCTTGATTATTCTCACTGGTAAGGTGTTTTTCCAGTCCAGGAGGTTTTACTTTGTTGAACAGTAGAGGAGTCACAAGAAGCAAGTGCAGCCAGTAGTTGGGTGCACAAAGTGCAGCATCAGAGAATATGGTTTGTGTCCTTTTAGTGCCTTACACCAGCCTTTTAGTTTACAATATATAACTAAAGACCGCAATCTTTCTCTATCTCAACCTGAGTTGCCCAAACAATAGTATTTTTATTTCAATTATTTTGCTAGGAAATGCAAAATAAATGCTCACAGTGAACGTTTGCACATACCCTTAATATGGACATTTTGCAGAATGAAGAGATTGCAACTATGATCAACATAATAATGTAATACCATTTATACAATGCTGAATAATACTAGAGTTGGACTGGAAGATTGTTCAGCATTTTTCAAGGAAATAATTAGTAAAAATTGTGTCACTTTCATATGGAGCCAGAAATAGAGCTAGAAATATTTCCGGTAAACTATTTTTGCAACTGAGATACTTCCTGAATCATGTGTTTAAGTAAGTGTTCTATTGAATTAAGTGAATGCAGCACAATGCATTAAACAAAAGGAGAGCATTTCTGCTAAAGATTGTTCTTTAACTACCCATCATCAATAGCTTTCTCTTTCAGTCTGTCACTGGAGTGTTTCGTTCTGAAATGCACACTCAGTTCTTTGCCAGCCTTTAAAAGAATAAGCTAAAATTGTCTCCTTTAATGCGTGGTTGATGCATGGTTAAATGCATAATAGGATGAGATTAATAATAGGATGGCTGCAGTGTCTTTATGTCATCCCTATAAAATTAGTAAAAAGTGCCAAGTCTGATGTATGCCAGAAAGTTTAATGTCCTGGTTCCTGGTTTACTGGAGATGCACAAAAAAAAAAAACGAAAGAAAGTAGAAGTAAGATATTAATAAAGACTCCTTGCTGTTGCATTCACATCCAAACCACAGACTTTCAGACACCCTGCGATTCAATACTTAATGTCTGTTTGTACTCTTGTTAGCCTGTCATGGTGTGAATCATATTGACTTTTATTTATATGCCAGGATCTGCTGTCAAGGGACTGGGAGAAATAAAGAAAGTCTAAACTTTGTAATCCTAAATTGTGTGAGGAAAGACAGGCGGTGTCACTTGAAATGTACCCAAATGATTGGGTCATATTGATCCCTTTGCCCAGAAGCGTGAGGTGAGCAGGAAGTAGCTTGAGCCCTGCCTCCAGAAACTGCAGTCACTGATAGTGTCCATAGATCAAGGAGCTGTGACTTTTCTAATTAGAGAGTTCAGCGCAAACCCTGTTGGATTAGCTAGTGCATGGCTCTGGGCTAGCTATTAACAGCAAGTCAGGCAGACAAACAAGAAATCAGAAAGTTGGAAAAGGAAGGAGGGCGCAGGGTTTACAAAGAGCTACTGCATACCAACCCTAATGTCAACCCTGTCTCACAGAAATTACGTTCATATGCAACTAAATTGTAACTGTAAGCATGTTTTACTCTAAACCTCATACCTCTCGCATTATCTTTTACTCCAACGTAACAATTAAATGTTGTTAATTGTCACCATTTTTAAGTGGCAAAAATGTTGCTCTTGAATGTGAATGGAAATGGAAATTGTTCACAGGCAATGTATTTCATCCTGCCAAAAGATCCGCCAGCTTGATTTACAGAGCTGCTGGTTTTGACAACAGCATTATTAAACTTTTATGGTTAGGTGTAGACACTAAAGCACTTTGGTTTAGGGAAAGATGCCAGGGCTTGGTTTAATACAGAAAATGTCCATGAAGATGTGATAAGAAATGATTCATGATGGATTTATTAATATTTAAACCAAGCCATGATCTTTTTCCAAACCACAACCAAAGCACTTTTATTGCCTACCAGCATTATTAAACCATTTTTGTTTTTTTTAGTAATTAGTTAGGTAGTTTTAGGAAATGACAGCACTCTGTTAGGTTAGGGAAGGATACCAGGCATGGTTTAATACAGAAGATATTCCTAACCAGCTCTTTTATGGCCTAAAGCTAAACACCTATGGGAGTCAGGATGGGAACCCCAGTCTCTGGTGGCCTGGATTTTGTTTATCAACCCCACCTACTTCCTGCCTATTGAGGAAAGTCAAAAGAAGTCAGGCGTCCTTCAATGCAAATTTAGGTGTCCTTGCAACAAAACCATGGCACAGATATTATCTTTATAATAAAACATAATTGAATTTGCAGTTTAGTGCATAGGAATTCATGTGAGACAGGGCTGTTGAGGTGTCTGTATTCAGACTTGGATCAAAACAGTTTTTTGTTTTTTTTTTCTTTTGCTTTTCTTCAGAAAGTAAAGTTTAAAGAAGTAATGTAAGGATTTGTGTGTTTTGTTTACGCTGGAGAGAGTCCCAGAGGAGATTACTCATTCGGGACAGTTCAGATAATACTTTCCTGCTGAGTGATTAAGGTTTTTAGACATCTGCGACTGTGGGAGCTCCATAAAACACACTTAAGGAACAAAATGACTTAAAAATGCTTTTTAGAGTTGCATTCAATATATATGCGATCTGTATTCATGACTATCTATGAGTTCACAGTCCTACATTAATGTAAGCATGCTAATACTTTGATGTTCACTTATGCTGAAACACCCTTGAGGAGAAGTTCATTTGATTTATCTTTACCTTTCAGGAACACATGGCCTCCATAACACTTTGCCAGCTAATAAACCCTCAAGAATCACACCTACACAGACACATATACATGCGCCCTTCCCCACCACACACATTCACACACGCGCGCATGCTCCCAGCCCACTCACTCGCACAACCTCGAGGGAGACATAAGAAATAAATTCGACACTTCCGCTTACCCAAGAAGCGCCTTAAGGACAAAGAGAAATTTAATCTTGGATAAGCCCCCTGATAGAATCTCTGCATTAGCCCTCTGCTGCTGGTTCACAGCTATCCCATCAACCCTTACCTCCCACACCTTGGCCCAATTCCCTTACATCTTTCCTCTCACTCTTCTTCTCCTCCTCCCCTCTTCTTTTCACTCTCCTTTACCTTCTCCTACATTCTTGTTTGCTTTCCTGCTCTTATTTTCACCTCACTGCTACCGCCACCACCACCTCTTTCCCTCCCTTTTTTTTTTGCTCCTCCGTTGCGTTGACTTGACTGTCTTCCCAACTCAGGCCCCCATCAGCTCCTTCCATCCTTCCCACCAGCCTCCATCTCTCCATCTGTTCCCACTTGTGGTACATACTGTATATATCTATATTTCTGTTCCTCTCCCTTGTCGGAGCACTTTAATACCATTGGTATTAAATGCTGGCACGACCTCCCCGGCATACTTAAACAGGCAGGGATCCTTGTAAGGCTGTTTGAGTGCTTAATATTTTCAGCACGCTGCTGACTTAAGCCCCTTAAGTGCTTTGGCAACACTTATTCCACGGTGGCACCAATGAAGCCCATTAAAAATTTGATCTGGATGAGAGAGAGAGAAGAAGAGAAAAAAAAAAGAGGAAGGGGGGATAGGGGACACAATTTGCCATTACATCCCTTCCTTCCGCACACACTGCGACAAAAACAAACACACCCAACAGGGGGTTGCCCACACAGGGACTTTGAAGACACACACAGAGACACTCACACTTGCCAGTCCTGCAATGATTTGCAATGTTTCTTCTTTTTGCCTGTAATAATGTCCTTTGTTACTCTATAAAGCACTATGTGACGACCCTATTTTGTTAAAAGCACTTGATAAATAAATTTGACTTTATTTGACTTGATAATAGGGAACAACATGTTTCAAATTGAATGCACGAACCGTTTGGAATGGTGGCAGATTAGAGCTGATACTTTATGATCAGTTGATTAAGAACAACTAGAGGTGCTATTATAAAAGCAAAACTGTGTTGCCTTTCACGTTTACAGGACAATGAAAGTCATAGGCGCAGAGTTGTAGTGTAGTTTGCATTGCCAGTTTTATTGCCAATAGCAGTAATGATAGTACATGTGGCAATGAGCTCGAACAAAGGACCTCCACTGCACATGTTGTGTTTATGCAAAATGTACTGACAGAGTGGATTAGCTGGTGACAATAATTTCTGCTTTATTAACAAAAACAGGGGGCAGATATCTTTTATTAAGTTTCCATGATCATAATTTACAACAGCTATGGTTATTTCTGCTTTATCAACAGGCACTGTGAATTACAAATACTATATACAAACATACATGCAGCTCTTTCAGCAGACAGCGGTGCACATCCCTACAGCCATAAAAACGGCCATTTAACATAAAGAGGCACTATGATTCCTCTGTGTGTCTCTGCATGGATAAATTAATGGGTAATAGATAGTGAAAGGGCCAAACAGACAGCCAAATGTACACTCTGCTTCAGTCAACACTGGACAGTCAAGCACATTCAGACACACACACTGCCACTGTTTGTAGACGTGAAAGACAACCATTGTCGCTACGTTCATCGACAGACAGACAGACACACACACACACACACACACATCCCTAACCTTCACAAAATAGCATGCAAAATATTCAGACAGTGATCCCACAGTGACACTCACACACATTCTAAACGAGGGGAGGGAGGCCAGGGTTATATAAACAAGTGGAAGACCGAAAAGAGATAGATGGATGTGATCGACACCACATTGGGATTAAAGCAATTTTCAAAGCTTAATAGGAAAGAAGCAAAGCCAAAGCGGGCAAAAAGGAACTAACTTACAGCTATGGATTGTCCAAACAACTGACGGAAAAGTGGGGAGAGAAACAGGCCAGAAACGGATAAACTCAACGCAATTTGAGGAGATCAATTTGAACAAGTGAATAGACTTTGTTTTTGTCTGTCTGCTGCCAGGTCCCAGACCCTCTAGACCTGCGCTGCCAGCGTACTCAGACACACAGTAATTTTCTCAGCGTCAGCCAGTTGACCGGTGAAGTCAGCGTGTAGGGAAGACCGGCGATGATCCTCTTTCGGCTTTGCCAGAAGTGTTAGGGCCATCGCGGTTAGACTTCATTGTGTTTGCAGTGGCACAGAAAGTGAGAGAGAGTGCAGGTAGTGTGTAGCAATCTAAGGATGACATCCGCACTTTATTCCATCTGGTAGTGCTCAGTGAGGTGTGTGGTGCTGTTCGTCACGCTTTGTCTCTGCGTTACCAACACACGCATATTAAACACGCATACCTACACATACAAACACATCAGGGTTGCACACTCCCAGGGAACGGTGATACACATGCTCCTGACAATCAGTGGAACTTGGTCTGGACGTTAAACACAGCAAGCTTTCAGATCAGTGTGTGTGTGCAAAGTCAGTGTGTATGTCTGCAGTGCTCCTAGGTGCTGACTGCACCCAGTGGAGCATGTTGGAAGGAAGCATTAGTCAGGTCGATGCTGCACAATTATGCTGTCTGATAGCCTGCAATTAATCTGAGGAGTCTAAAATTATCATGTAAAATCACTGTCTATGTGCACTACAGTGTATACATGATAGCGTATCAAAAGAGTTTCAGCATTCAAGCAAATAATAATAGATTCCTTGTGGGACTGACATGAAAGACTCTGGGGTAAAATGGCAGACCAAAAAGTGTAATATCTAAATCTAAAGTGCCTGACTGCAGTTTGCGTGACACCTTGTAAGTTGGTTATTCTACACAGGGCAGGCACTTGCACTCTCTGTCTTTATAGAGCAGCACTCAAGCTCAATGGATTTTGTTTAACCTTAGCTATCGCTAGATGAATTGGAGTAAGATAGTGTCTTCAGCTCTCCTGAGGCCTGGCTGGCTCGGTTGAAGCTCAAAGGAACATTGACTACTGCTGATTTGTCAGGTGAGAAGTCCGTTTGACTCATTAAAATACTACCTGTGTGGTAATACAGTATAATGCGCCAGATTACTCTGTCCTTGAAGGCATGTCAGTGTAGCTACCACTGTTAAAGCTCTCTCTCAGTTAACATCAGTAAAGATAAAATTAAATGCTTTGGAAGACAGTTTCTCTGTCTGTATCTGACTGAAAAATAGTATTATTGATGTTTTCTGTTCCTCTGAACAGTGTGGTCTGACCTACAGGAGACAAGCGGTCTATTTGTTGTTGTGGTTAATTGTGTAGCTGATTGTTAGGGAGCACTGTGCTCAAAATAAGCTCAGCTCAGAGTTTGGCACGGCGGTGCACATACAGTTAGTGATGAGCTAATTAAATTGTCCCTCATTTGGTTAATTGCATAGCTGCGATTTACTGATTGTCCTTGCTGGTAAAGAACAAAGTAATGCAAGTCTGCTTTGGTCACTTTTGGTATTGGTTTTTCTGATTTATCGATTGGTATCTCAGAAGGCTCTGAGCACTGTGGTAGAAAATAGCTTGCCCAGCAGTGTTTGGTTTGTATGTTTTGCTTAGATGTGACTGAGTTCCTGTATTGCTTTGTAGCAGCAAAGCTTCTGCACTGTATGGATTGAAGACAATACATGTGCAAGGTGCTAAATTCAACAGTGGAACTTTTTGTTGCTCTAAGCTCATTGCCGGTTGCATTGTGATATAGTGTTTCTCTGTTAGTGCGCTGACTTCTTGCCAATCGTCTGTGGTTTTCACGCAAGCAGTGGCTTCTATTCAGCCCTATCTGACTTTGCAGCTAAAACAGTTCCTCGCATGTGTTGTGATGCGGAGTTGCAAATAAGAGTCCTTTCTCTAAGTCTTGTTCTCAGACAACAACTTCTGTCTAATTGAAGTAAAGCTGGGCAGTTTGTGCACGTGTCCGCAGCATTGCAGTTGAAAACAGCTAAGCGTGTGTGTGTGTGTGTGGACTAGTTTTTCAGTAGCAGTGCAGGCAGGGTCACAGAGGAGCCATTGATCAAACGTGCACATCTACACACGTCCACACATCTTCACACTTATATACACACACACAGATCCTCAATACATAATGAGGCCTGTCCGGAGCAGTGTCCTCTGCCGCCTCCTCCCTGCACCGTTCTCTCTGGCCCTGCGCAGCCTGGTCCTGGTCCTGCTCTGCATCACTCGTAAGTCATGCACACATAAACACTCTCATGTGCAACACTCTCAGGTGCATTCAAACGCGTGCAGATTAAATGAGACGTGCAGTATTGATTCTAGAGGGAAGCTCAGGTGTCATTACATACCACATAAGTCAGGGAAACAACTAATAGTGTTCATGTGTACACACACATTTCATCTCATATGGCAATCGAGCTTAAATCCATTTGCCCTCTTCTTTTCTGTTAAACTCCCTCCTGGTATATCTGAAAATGCTGTTGTGATGCTTCTGTTATATAAAAAGAGAACACAATAAATTACTAATTGTGTAAATTGATACAGAATGAGATGCAGTCCTGTGCCCAGCTTGCTTTTGACCAGGGGAGGAATAGTTTGTCATTGAATCATGAAATGAGAGCTTCAGACGAATTGTTCAAAATGCTGGTAATTAAGTTAGAATTGGTAATTAAGATTAGGAAAAGAGAGAGTATGAAGACAGGAGCGTATGCCCAGAGGTGAAAGAACCAGGAAATGAGAGACCAGACAGAGACAGATGGGGGACAGATGAACCAAAAGACTTAAAGGGAAACAGTTGTGAATGAAAACAGAGAAAGAAAGGGAGATATAAGAGTGGCTAAAGCCTTTCTGTGCTTTCCTCTGAAGAATCTAATAAAAGAAAGTTGGACCCCAGAGTGGGAGAGATATAGTGAGCCAAATGGAGAGGTTGTCGAAGAGAAAGAGAATGTAGGGGGGAAAAAGTGCAGTGCAAGAGGCCAATATATACTGAGGCAGAGACAGACTGACACAACGAAAGAAGGACTTGGCCAAATCGAAACAGAAATAGCACGACAGAGATGAGAACAATGCCGTTTCTGTCTGTGTATGTGTGCAAGAAAGACAGAGATAGAGGGGAGGAGTACAAAGAAATAACAACGGCTCAAAAGGAGCTGCATGAGGTTGAGATTTGAAACCAAAAGTCATGAGATTTATTGAACTCAAGGCAGAAGCAACAAGAACAAGCAGTAAGCAAAGGTTTCATGAGGTAGAGTGGGATCAGTGACAGAACTGCTAGGTGCTATTAATACCTCCTGTCATTATTATTATGCATTTAATACTGAGAGATGTTTTTTTCACTGCTGCTCATTGGTAAACAAGTGTAGTGCCGCTGCACCCAGTACCTTCTTCTCTGTGCCAGTGATTTTTTTTCCTTTTTTTTGCATGTTAGATCAACAGAAGGACATTGTGTTTTGCGGGACGTTGAGGGGGATACTGGGTAGGGGTGACAATAGGGGGTTGAGGGTTGAGGGGCAGAGAAAGAATGAGTTTATGTCTTGGCAGTCAGCGTGGTTATGTAATTCATGCCAGCAGGGCAGTTTTGTGAAGGGCCTTGAATGTGCACACACACACATATTCACATTCACGTACGTGTTCTCACCACCACATACACATTTGGCAGCATTACACACATAAAGTGCACAACGGAAACGCACCAAAGGGAGGGCAGCCATGTGCTGGATTTTGGAGGGATGTTAAGACCAGTGCTGTTGGCTGTGGTGAATCTCCAGTGTGGTAGCTTGTCGCGTAATAGCCCTGTAAATTTCCTTTAAGCCGCTGTTGGGGTGTGTGTGGCGTGACCATTGTTGCAGGGTTTGTTGGGGCTGTGACAGAGCCAGGCCATAAAATGCTGCACTGTAGATAGTGCTAACCAGCTTTAGCTGTCATAAAATAACAGGGAAGAGGGGAGAACGGAAAGAGAGACAAGGAGATAGTGGTTTGTGAGGGTAAGAAGGCTTGAATAAGAGAGCAGAAAGAGTAATGGGATGGGTGGACAAGAGGAGAGGAAAGTGCTCGGGGAGATGCAGCGGAAGAGGGGATGGGGCAAGAGAGGGATGAGGTGATTGAAATACGCTGAAGGGCTGAAGAGACATAAAGATACGAAGGTCAAAACGAAAGATGCAGGAGAGGAGGAGGTGCGCGAAAAGAAGCGCAGAGGTGATGAGAAGAGGGAATGGGATAAGACAACAGATTTCGATGCAGAGGATGGAGGCAGCGTGACTGGGGAGCAAAGTCAGACTGTTAAAAACACAACGTGAAATAAATAAATAAATGAAAGTAAATGTTTGTAATGAGAGGTGAATAGAAACCATTTTATGCTGATTTTGCTGATTAGCGGTGCAGTGCTCATGCTACAGCAGGGAATGATGGTATATATATACAGTATAGAGAGAGAATCAGATAAGAAAAAAGGGCAGAAAATTCTGCCAAATAGAGGATAGAGGGAGCGATTAAGAAAGATGGACACAGAGAGAGAGAGAGAGAGAGAGAGGAAAAGAGAGGGATGAAAGAAGAGAAAGAGGGCTGAGCTTTACGACAGGCAAT
>JAPQRN010000009.1:6927537-6937537 GCA_037367275.1 Coranthus polyacanthus
CATATACATATCTGACACACATGACCACCTGTACATGCGCGCGCACACACACACACACACACACACACACACACACACACACAGAAACACAGGGCATACTCTGCAGATATAGACATTATTTGGCCCAAAGCAGTCAAGTCAGCAGCTCCCTCTATGGCAGCAGCCATCTGTTTGTCTTACAACATTTCCTGCTTTCTGAAGGTGTTTTACAGAGCTCAGAGACACTGCTAGACCCAGAAGTGAAATACACCGTATATAGTTCAGCTGTCTTTATCGGCACTTCTTATTGCCTGCTTCATCATTATGCATCAATATTGATGTTGTTCTTTTTCTAAGTCCTCCCCACAGCCACCACTTTGCCAGGAAGAGATGGAATGCAAATTGGGATGCAAATTGGTAAATACTAGTTTGGGGAGCCCAACAAGCTGGTACTCTCTTCAAGGCAATCACATTCCACTCCTGACTTGAGCCATATGACTAATTGCTCTGCAAATCATTTGAATTCAAACAGCAGACCCCGGTGTCCATTGTGCTCAGCGGGAGGTGTGACTCAGCCTGTGCAGTGTCAACAGCCTGACCCACAAACATGGAGGGTGCTCCAATCAGAACATAATCAACCTCCTCATTACTGACTCTTGGGCTGTCAGCAACATCAAAGAGACTCCCTGCTGTTTCTCAGCCCCGTTGTCTAAAAATATTGGGTTCCGGGGCCAGACAAGTTTGTTTGAAAGATTATATAAGAAAGTTTCTGAGAGTGTGCCTGTCACTTCACATGTGCACGTATTTCTGTGTGTGCGTGTGTCAGATGAGTGTGTGTACTTAAATACCCACATAAATGTTCATATAGGTGTGCGTAGGTGCATGTTTATCCACAAGAACCAATGCTTTTGTGTGATTCCCCCGACCACTTTCAGATATCTGCAATAAGCAGTGTTCGGAGGGTTACTTTTAAAATGTATTTCACTGCAGATACGTAGCAGAATACATGCCCTTAAATGTAATTTGTTACGTATACCGTATTATTCAAAGTGAGTAGCGGATTTTAAATACTTCGCACTACTTCGACAATGTCTTACAATACTATTACATGTGACAGAGTGACTGAATGTGACGTTCATACAGTACCGCTAGAACCAATTTTTCCTTGACCTTTTATTTTCCACAGCATCAAGTTAGAGTGAAAACCCATAAACAAAGTTGAAAATAAAACTGTGAACAAATGTGAATTTACAGTTCCATTGTAGAACATTATGTATTCATTTTTAGTACATTTTGTTGCCTTTCAGCTAATCCTCTTAAAACAAAAATGCCGCCGGAAAGGGCTGTTTTTACCCGTTCTGTTTTCTCAAAGCGTGAAACAGGTGAAAAAGATAACATATATGACAATAATGTAAATGTACTGTTCAGTCCAGCATGCAACTCACTGCCCATTGCAAATCGTGTGTCGTGTGTGTGAACAGCGTAGGCCACGCTGACGGAATATCCTAGTGTGATGCAGATATGCTTCTGTGCTTTGGGTGAAATCAGTGGCTTCTGGCAGATTAGTGATGCCTTAGTGATGCCATATTTCAGAGCAAATAATAGAGACTTAAAAAATGTAATCTCCTTAAGTAATCTATTAATTTTAAGAAAGCGACTGCATTCTGGTTACTATCTATTTTAATTATACCATAACTGAACACAGTTACTCATATTTTGTGTTCTAAATACATGTATTCCACTGCTTCCTAATAAATAACATTTGGGTAATGGGGTAATCAATTGACTTAGCTAACATCTGGATGAGAATTGGCACGAAGAATGTATGCAGTGTTTTTATGACCTACACTGTAGCTCACAGGCAATGTTTTTGCTTTTCATGAGTTGATCAATGACACATGATAAAAATGAAGCTTCAGCTGTGAATTCGATGCACACAAACATTTCACAAAAGCGTGCCTTTGTGTATTTTGTTCGGCTTGAGCCTCCGTGTATGTGTGGCAATGTTTTGTTCAGGCGCGTCCATTCGCATGTTTGTGTGCGTGTTTGTGCGCGCCTGTGTGTGTATTGAGGCCTGACAGTCACTTAGAGCTTTAATAAGACATTATGCATTCAAAAGTGTGTGTTGATTCATTCTGTCAGACTAGCCAGAGGCGATAGTGCTGTTTGTATTTGTGCATTTGTGCACGTAAAAAGATGAATGGCTGTAATTATAATCATCCCTATTATAATCATAGGAACACATTGTTCATAAGGACCCTCTTTTACTTGTTGAGTCCTTCACTGTCTTTTCTATGGCTTTCCATCTCTTTATCACTGTCTTCTCCTTTCTCTTTTCCCTTTCTTTTTCTCTCTGGTGTCTGTATGATAAATAGTGAGTAAATGAAGGATGCTGTAAATGCCTTATTTTGAAAGGTTCTGTCTGAAGAGTGGCGAAATTGAACATCTCTTTTTCTCTGCGTCTGCTCCTCCTCTTTTTCCCTCCTTCTTATTTTCCAATATTTCCTCCTCTTCATCTCCCAAACTCAGCCTCGCTCTTTTTATGTCCTTTTTCTCTCCCTCAGCCCATTGTCAGGCGGTGCAGGCAGAGAATGTGACAGTCTTGGAGGGAGGCACGGCCGAGATCTCCTGCCGCTTGCAGAACTACGATGGATCGATAGTGGTCATCCAGAATCCCCGCCGGCAGACTCTCTTCTTCAACGGAACACGAGGTGTGTGTCGACATGCGTTTGTGTGTGGAGAAGCACTTTTCTCTGTTTATGCTTTTGCCCTCAGTGACATTTAAAAGTAGCCATCTAGTGACTCACCAACTCTCACTTTCCGTTTTTCTTTTTGCAAATGTCCTCGCTTTGCATTTGAAGCGATTTCACATTAAAAAGTCAGATAACCGCAAGTTAATTTAGGAGATGATTTTACTCTTTGGCCTAGCAGTGCTACTGCTTTAGCAGTTTTGAAAGCATAGTTCGAAGCTCTCTGCATAATCCACCGTTAACCCCAGTGATGAGATCAGTGCTTATTACAGCTCCTCATTAGAGCATGGCCTTGGCAATCACATGTTTTTTAAAGTAAGCTTTATGGCAAATTATCATTGTAACCAATATTATAATGAAGGCAGATTTCAATGAGGGCCTCAGGGTATGCAAACATAACATGTTTTTTTTTTCCAAAATTAATTAAGGGCAAAAGTTGCCACCTTAGCCAGATTTCTCAGTTAGTGTGTGCTGCTAGGGAACCTCTGAGCAAAAAAAGGATATTAAAAACTGTTTTAAAATTTCTGCGAGACTTAATTGAAGCTATTGCATTATATTTTGTGGTGTAGCAATAGTTATTCATGTCCTACCTAATGTACTATACATGATGAACTTCTGCAGACTTTAGCTTAGGCCAAAGGCTAAGGTGTACAACTGTGGTTATCATTTTATTTCTTATACCGATGGTTCAAGATTTAGCAACCTTGTCAATCATCCATAAAATCTTCGGGTGGATTATAAAATATTTTTCAACATAAAATATAAAACCTTCAACCACTGCACACAGCAAAATAGAAGGGAACTCAGAGAGAACAGACAAATTATGCCCTATGTTTTCATCCAGACTGTTTCCATGGTAACAAAGGTCTTATTCTTAATTCATCGGTTTATGCCAGTGGTTAGTTCCTTCTTCTTTTTTTAAATTTAACTTGACTGTTATCATTCTAAGTTCTAAGTTACCCTAGGGCATCGTGTGACCTACCCTTCTACCAAGTTTCTTGAAAATCGATGCCGTAGTTGATGTGTAATCCTGCATACAGACGGATGAACCGACAGGCAGACAAACACACATAAGCTCCTTGGCAGAGGTAATTAACTGCTGAACATTTCAACTAACTGTTGCTGATGTTAGTTTAGTTTCAACGAGTTAGCCCATTGACGGCAGAGGAGAAAATGGCCCCGTGAATCAGTCACGTACTTCATGACTTAATTGTCACGACAGCTGAATCCAAATGATGGCAAACTGACAAGACGGATGGACAACAGACAGAATAACAAAAGGCACTACTTCTACACAAAACTGAAAAATTGTACCAATGTTTAGTGGAAAATGCTGAATGGTTTTCTAGGACAGCTCCGGGAATGAAATGATGACAGACAAACACGCTGACCACTATATCCCCCCATATTATATACAGAGGGGATAAAAAAAAGACACAAATATGCACATTAATGCAGAACTTGTGCACGTAGTATCATATTGTATCTTCATAGTATTGCTGTTGAAAGCAGTTCTGACCAAATATCAAACACAAAACCAGAGCAGCCAGTCAGAAAGCCCAAATCCCCATGAAAAAGCACTTGTTCACCTTTTATAGCTGCACCCAAGAACCGTGGCACTTTGTAAACACTTCAGCAGTCCTTTATATCTACAACCAAAGATTAGATCCTCTTTACTGAACTGAACAGCCAGTCCGTTGAGTTTCTTTTGTGCCACATTGATCCAAAAATAGTTTTGAAATAAAATAATAAAATTTTAAAAAGTCATTTTGTGACAGGTGTTAATTATCTCAGCTTGAGTCAAACTCTCATAGAGTCTGTTTGCTAAGCTAACTTCACTCAAGCTGCCCGAGTTGAATGTTGCTGAACCACAAAGTAGTTTAAGGGACACTACATCTTAGATTATATAAATCACCGCAACATATGTTTTGGAACAATCATTTGAGCATTACTGAATTTAATTCACTTGAGTTGAACTCACTGGGGAATTAAGTGAAACAAAATGTTCAGTCAAATGTTACAGTTTTTATGTACAAACTTTGAGTAAATTTGCTGTAGTACACCACACGAATTACTATTACGCTCCATTTAACAGCCGCCTTTGTCCAAAGATTTTCCGAACAGCAATGCCAAAATTACACAAAACTCTGAAGACTCTGAAGATCAGTCTTTACTTTTCAGAAGTACAGCCTTTAAACACTCCTGTTTGACACACTTTTTCTTCGCTTGTTAGTCACCTCAATCACGGAGCGGCCTTAATTGGGCAGTCAAGGTCGCTGCTTTGGGAAACCTTACTTTTAACTCTCCCCCAATTCGATCGGATCAGCGCTGACGGTAAGTTCTATTAAGTATTTAAACAGAGCCGCCCTGTCTGCTCTCCCCTGAGACGTGGGTCTGCACCTCTCAGACAGCGCAGTGAAGCCTAATCAGAGTCAGGAGAAGGAAGGGGTGTGGAAGCTAGAATAAAAGAGCAAGTATCAAGAAAAAGTGTGTGAGAGAGTGACAAAAGCGGCGGACGGGTGAGAAAGACAGAGCAACAGAGGGAATAAGAAAAGGCATCATCAGGCAATGGAGAGAGAGAGAGAACGCGCTTGGAAATGATCAGGGTACGCGAGGTATAAGTATAGATGGGAACCTGTGACTAATTTGCCCTCTCTAAGCACTGAAAAGCCTCGTTGGGGACATTTTCTGCGAGCGTAAATTGCATCTCACTCTGGCTTTCTCTACCTCCACATTTGCTCCATCACTCGCTGTAGGGCTCTTCCATTTCTGCCTATTGCCCATCTGCCGCCCAGATATCAGGCTAACAAACTGAGGATTTTCTGTGCGGAGTCATTCCGCACTAACTGCCCAAATAGAGCTGCTGCTGCTGCTGCCGCTGTAAGTGCAGTGAATTAGCTTGCCTGTTTTGCAAGCGAGCAACCAGCCAAGGGTGTGTTTTATGAGATTGTGGGGACAGATAGCTATAATAGAGCGGTGGACCTATTCAAATGGACCCTTTCTCCTCAGTGGTCTGTATCTCTCTTTCTCCACCTATTGCCAGCTCTCCTCAGCATGCAAATGAGCTAGGACAATAAAGGTGAACTTGGACTTGAACAGAAGTCTGACATTTAGTTGCCATTTAGTGCAGAGAGAGAAAAAAAGATTTACCTATCTGTGGGGAATAACTCTCTAACAATGCTCTCCCCTGCCATCCGACGCAGGGAAAATTTCATGGGGTGGGGTAGGGAGATTAGTGTGGTGCACTTCCAGGAAGAGTGGACTAACTCCATTGCTTTGGGCCGCTCTCTCAGTCTCCTGTGGATTTCTGTCTCTTTCTATATTATTTTTTCCCGCCTGCCACATTATGTAGCTATATTAGTCTATTTCTAGTGTAAGTCTTCTATCTTTTCCCCCCTCATCTGCACTCTCTCACGCGCACGCACGCAAACGCAAAGCCAATATCTATACTGTAGTGTCTGTGTTGATGAATTATGCTGCGAGATGGCCGGGTGTTACATCAGGGAAGTGTCTGCCTTTCCCTCCGATGAGCCAGTGCCAACACAAAGGCACAAAGAAAGGGACAGAATAAAATAGAGATGGAGAGCATGAGAGAGGTTTCACAGTCAAGTCGATACAAAGTGAGTCTCAAAGGTATTTATGAGAATCCATGGACATTGAACCACTGTTGCCCACAGATGGTTTTTAGTGTTACTTGTTATTATCAGCATTTTTCTCGGAAATGATTATACTCTTTCTGTCGTAACAAAAGGAAAATTGTTGCACGTTTACCTCTTCCTATCCTCACAGTCCCTTCTTGGTTTCTCTTTTTTTTTTCTTTTGTGCATTAGTAATTATCGCGACATTGGTCTGATGTCCAGGATTGCCAATAGAATTACAGGTTAAGAAGGTTGACATGTTTTTTCTGCTATTTTTCTCTGTTTGTTTTAAATAATCTGAATTGTCCAATTGTAGTATTTATCCTGTCTCTTTTTGACTCAAAGGGCAGTACCACTTAATTAAATACCTTTTCTAAAAGTTTTTTTTTTTTTTTTTTTCGGTTGCAGCAATAAGCTTCATTTGTGCAGTGTTCTCAAAAAGGTTACCAAATGCTTCACAGCAAATAAAACAATAATGATTAAAACCTAATAAGATGAACAATAAAATTTCCAGACGCTAATTAGAAATGGGCTTACAGAGGACTAAAGCAAGCTGTTACAAAGAGAATGAATGAATATATATCTAGTTTAGGATAGTCCAATCAGTGCTTGGGAAAATGAACAACGCTCCCTCAAAGCTGGAAATGAGAGAAGCAAGACATCTGTTATGTTGTATCAATGTACAGCCTGGAGCTCCTCCATTGAGACCGACTTTGCAAACTCTCTCTGAACTTTTTACATCAAACTGAGCTTTAGATTTAGCAGCACTATCAATTCCAGAGCAGAAAATCGTCTGGGGTGCTGTCACAGTCGCTATTTCTTCCATGTTTTGCAATTTTTTTTTCCTCTGCAGAGGCATCCATGAGAATGACACCACAAATTAGAGGGCGGTGAAAACTCCACTCTCACTATATTGAAAAAAAAAAAAAAAGTTTAAAAAACAACTGATTCTATAGAAGAAAATATTACACCATTACGTTATAGTGGCCACTGTTTCTCCTGTGCTATATGCTTTGTTTGGCAATTACTGGTGGAAAAAGGTACATGTATTTTCATTAGGCTTACATGGAAATGAAGAGTAAAAGGTTCCTGGCATGAACAATAATTAACAAGAGCATAATTCTGTGACTGAATCACCCTCAGACCTGCAAATGTGGATCTGCATTTCCAATCTAACCTCTGGCCCTTTCCAGCGAGAAAAGCACGAGCAATTGTAGCAACAGTTATTTCTTTTCCTTAAAGTGGCAACATCAATGTGTCTCCATCAGCATGTTATCGACATTACTTTTTGTCCGATACTGTAGGTTGTGCAGATTTTCACTCGCCGAGACCTTTGTCGACCACTCAATCACTGCCCACGTTCCTTAAGAAATTTAGCAAGGTCTTAAGCAGAGCTGATGGTTTACTTGCTGGAACAACAGCCAAGTCAATTGGAGAAAAGAAAAGAGAATGCTATTTTCTCGAGACACAGACAGAGAAGTAATGACAGATTGATACAGATAGGTCACATTAAAGAAATAACTCTAATAAATCTGTGTGTTTCTTTATATATGTGGAACTGTAGTGAAATGCTTAATCTTGTATTTGTGTGTATTTGTGTGTACAGACCTTCGGGCGGCGAGTGTGTAGTCCGCAGTCAATAACGGCACGCAGCAGATTGTGCATTCAGAACTAAAATAACTAAAAACTAAAAACTTAGCGACTTTGGCTGTTTCCGCTCTCTGCTTTGCTGCAGGTCTGTGCAGAGGCTGAGCTGCACACAGACTCATACACAAGCTCCTGACGGTTCCCTGTGCAGGATGAAGCACGTGCTTCAGCTGCATTTACTCAGAACCTTCCCGCAGGGTTTTGTGCACATTTTTATTTGGGTTTTTGAACATAACAGCTGTGAAACATTTAGAAATAAATGCCTGTTTCACAGCTTTGTTGTTGCTAAGGCAGATCCCTGTCTTCATTCACTCTCTGACTCGCTCGACCACCGCTGCTTTCTCCAGCATTCATTGAGCGGAGAGGTGGGACCAGATTTACAAAGACTGACTGGAAAATCTTTCATATTATGCCTTTAACTGCTCTCTATTGATTGGTTAGGGCATAGTAACAACACGACTTCAGACCGAATAACAAAGTGAAACAAATGTTACTTATTTGGTCATATTTGGTGTGCATGCATAGGACTGCACTGTCATTGACTAAATAGTGCCTCGGTTTGTGAGTGAGGTTCAAACATTTCTCTTTGTGCTTAAAGTGCTTCACGTCTAAGCACTTAAAGAATGTGGTGTATTTTAATCATTCAGACCCAATTTATGAGTAATTTGCACTGACCTAAAGTGATTGAATTTCTGTTTTTTGCTATTTTCCTTTTGTTTGCACCTGTTTCTATGTTTTTTCCTGAATCGTGACTATAGAGATTTCTTAGTAAATGCAGTCTTCAACTTAACTTCCACCCAATCTTCATCCCACTTCCACCATTTTCCGTTCTTTTATCCTACCTCCAGCCCTGAAGGACGACCGTTTCCAGATGGTGCTCTTCACGCCACGGCTGGTGCGCATTGCGTTGTCCAACGTCAGCGTGTCCGATGAGGGTGGCTACTTCTGCCAGCTCTACACAGACGCCACTCACCACCAGGTGGCGACACTGTCGGTTCTGGTGCCACCAGAGACACCCACTGTGGAGGTGAAGCAGGAGGCCGTGGAGGGCGGAGAGGTGGAGCTCACCTGCGTGTCGCCGCGCAGCAAACCGGCTGCCACCCTGCGTTGGATCCGTAATGGACGAGAGATACCAGGTACCAGGATATGGTTGACAGATGGACTGATTAATGACTTGGTGATTATGAGAGATAAATGAGGAAGTTAATGAGGTAATATGGGGCAGGTGAAGTCAAATGAGTGGATGATATTCCAGATTGATTGCTGAACAGAAGAAAGATGAATCGATGGATGATTGATGGGATGACAGAGGGAATGGCAGATGTAGTTGGTGACGTGAGAAGGTAAAGATGGATGGATGAACAAATATGTCGTGAGAATGAAGGTTTTGGCTCTCAGGCTTACAGTGGTGATTCTGATGTGTGTTTTGTGCAACATTCATCCACAGCAATCTGAAACGATCAGTCAGTCAAACAGCCTTTTCAAAATATAATAGAATTTGTGTTTGTGTGTTTCTGTTTCTGATTCTGTGTGAAAACTAGAGTTCACGTTCTTCACTTTATCATGTTGAGAAACAAAAGAACATTTAGAATGCTATAATTTGCTTTTATTTATCATTATTCCAATTAATAAAAATAACAATAATATGAATAAGAAAAGATGAAAAGTAGCCACTGCTGCCCACTGTGCTTTTTTTTTTTTTTTTTTTAGCATCACAGAGACGCCGAGGCACTGTTTATTTCAGGAGCAATAATAGCACACTTTATTACTGAGAAATAATTTGCTCAATTTAAAAAAAAAAAAAAATCTGTTTCACAAAGATTGTGTGTGAGTGTTGCGTGTCCTGTCTGTGACCAGGAAAATGCCTTTTATGATTTGTGGATCTTGAAACGAAAATCATGTATCAATCAATCGTTAATCTGTTTTCGTTTCTTTTCTATCTGGTTCTGAAAACATGGTCGCAAAACACAGAGTCAAGCAATTTGA
>JAPQRN010000009.1:6965071-6979874 GCA_037367275.1 Coranthus polyacanthus
GGTGTGTCTTGGTTGTTTAATACCTACTGTTATTTCTGCTTTTCCTCACAAAAAATAAGAAAAAAAACTAAACTTTTCAGCCCTTTTGTCTAGTTTAAATACTGGTCTGATGCTTCCTGAGATACAGGGTTGAACAATATGCAAAAAAAGCCATATTGTGGCTGCTGTGACAGATAACTAGTCAACTGCGATATGATTCCTCTTTTTAGCAGCAATGGTCATTTTTGTAAATTATTATGCGATTTGTGCATCCCTTACATCTGGAGAATATGTTTGATTAGCTGAGGCATCTCTGTATAATGGTATGTTGTGACGCGTCTTACCTTTATCAAAATATTGCAGGTCCTGTGATTTGGGTATATATTGGCCATACTGCGATTTGGTAATATTTCGATTCATTGTTCAGCCCTTCTGGGAAACCAGCCATTATCTGACCATAAAAATTATACAGCTGACCTGCTAGACCTCATGACAATCAGACCGCAGTCATCACAGAATGTGATTATCAAATCAATAGACGTAAGCAAAAATGAGCCAGTTTCCTCCCTGAATTTATGACATGCAGTGAATGTACCATAATCTGACCAATAATGACAGAAGAAGTCGATGAATAACACATGGCTTCTCCCTGATGCTAGTTTCACAGATGAATGCTTTGCAATGGGTTCATATAACAGAATTCCCTGTTTATGACCATTTATGATAGACATTTCATTTCTGTAACACACAGTTAACATTACATTTCATCCAAACACAAACTCTTAATGCTTGCAGTAGCTGTAATGGTGGATTAGCCACAGTTTGAACCATCTTTAAACCCAACTGTGACAAGCCAAGGATGGTGAACACAGCTTATGTTCAGTGGTCTTGACAGTGTGACCCTGCATGACACAGAGGTGTGTAGACAGGGCCAGCATTGCATGAGGCATTGATTGAGGTGACAGAGTGTGTTGAAGCCTGGCATAATCAGGAAGTAGAGAGCTCTCAGGCAAACAGAACAATTGAACAGGCAGCTGCACAAGAGAAGCTGGGAAAATCTTTTTTCAATCCCTTTACCAGATTTATCTATCAATAACGTGTTCCAGTCAGGGATTTTATTCTTTTTATATTAGTGTGTATTGATGAAATAAATACTCCCTGCCTGTGCATTAGCACAAAAACAGCAGGAAGTTGGGAAATACATAAATAGTTTTCTAACAAAAAAAAGACAAATAGATGCAAGATCTGCTCAAGCTCAACAACATAATGAATATAAACCTTTAAAGAAAGAGCAGACTTAACCATCAGGAGACACAGAGAGATAAAAGAGGAAAAGTGCTGACTCTTATGCCCATGTTTCTTGCAGAAAGCAATAGATTTCCCCTTTTTTCTCCATCAGTGATTTCTTACTCCAACACGGTTCAAGATGAACAATCCAATTAGTGTGAGCAAGGCCCTTTTTATTACAAGAGAGCATCACATTGTATTTACAAGTTTAATCAAAACAGCCATGAAGATTGTGTCATAACCAGGTTAATTATGTTTTCCCCCATGAAGCTGCGTCCTCTTTGGACCAATAAGTTATTTCTGGATGTTTAATTAAATGCTGTCATTCATATATCTATGTTACTGGTGGTTGGCTTAGCAGAGACTTAAAACAGGCTTAGAAGACCCATAGGAAGAGCAGTCAAAGAAAACAGACATCTGTGATCTGGATAGTCATCATCTGGAGACTTAATTTTCTCACTGACATTTGGTGTGGGACCTGATAATTAACTGGCCTTTTCATTTGTGAGTTCTTCATAGCGTCTGTGCGAGAGGTTGCTGATTAGTTCAAAACCAACAGGACAACAAACAGGAATATGCTGTATTTCTTTAGTCCACAAGGCGTTTACTGTATTTCAATCACTAGCTATTTCTTTATGCACACAAAACATGGTAAGAAATACTGTTCTAAAAAGATGATTTAGCTGCTTCTAATTGGTGACAAATGTTTACATGAATCAGACCTCTGGGAATACTTTGGCTTTAAGGGAGTGTTTGGCTGAAGACCACTGAGCTGCCTGCACTGCCTCACACAGGACTTTATGTACAGCTTTGCCTCTGGATGGTTCTACTGCAGGAGGAAGGTGGGGAACTGAGAGAGGGAAGGATGCCTGACAGACCCCTACTGGTTTCTTGGGAGGAGTGAAGAGAAGCGGGGGCACAAGACTGTATACCTGGAAGAGGAATGCAGCAACTCCATGAGCCCAGACAGGAACATTGGTACTGGGGGTGAAAAGGAAAAGAGCGTGGATGATGTGGAGGGGCAAACACAACAGAACTAACAGGGAGATGGCTAGAGCCAGGCATCGGAGCCAGCATGAGTCATGTTTTGAGGGGTCTGTGTGACTAAATGGAGTTTCCCTGGGCTTCATGCATAACAGGTCGAGATAAATGGCCAGCAGGCAAAGTAAAGGGAGCATGAACACTGTAGACCCGTAGACATAGACTAAGAACTGGGGGCTGAGAATGGTGTCAGGGGCACACACACCCCAGTGGCTGCTGTGGATCTCGGCATAAGTGAAATTGTGCATGTCCTCCACATAAAACTTGGACAGGAAGCCCCCATAAGGCAGGTACTTTCCAATAACCTTGAGGTCCTGATAATACTTAGGGAAAGAAGAAGGGGTAGGACGAGGTAAAGAGGTCGTCCAGTTGCCACCCAGGCCAGCAAGGCCAGCTGTCCCCGGATCTTGGCCAATCCCACCACTTCTCCAGGTGTGGAGGAGATCCGAGCCAATGAATTCGGCAAAGGATGATAGCACAGAACCGACCCAGCAAAGCAGAACCACACACAGCGCTCGCTGGCGGGTCACCACCAAGGAGTACCTGCATCAAAAGACATATGAAGATATTTGAATGACAAACAGCGCTTCACTCATGGGAAGCTAAACCTTGGACTGTCCCAACATTCATCTCCCACTATCACATAAAATGCAAAATGCCTCACATTACTTCTCTCTGGAAATGGGCATTTCCAGTTTAAGAATTATGCAGCAGTGTTCAGATATCAGATTCGCATTTACTTACATATCTAAAACTACCATTACACGTAAATATTCTGCAAGTAAAGGTACATAAGCATTAGCGCCTAAAGTAGTAGTAAAAGTATTGCAACAAAAGTAGTGTAGTTTAAGTATTAAAGTGAAAGTAAAAAAGTTGTTTTGTCCCTCTGACTGATATTTAATTTGATATCATGCGATTATTAATAGTGAAGCATTAGTGTTAGAGCAGCATGTTACTGATCTAATTTTTAAAACTTCATATCCAGTTTTATATACAGGGACACCAGATACATATGAGAGCTCAACACATGGTTAATGGAAGAGGAAAGAAGAAAAACAAAGTTCTGATAACACAAATCTGTTTTCAGCTTTTGGTCTTTTTCTAATCTTTGATTTTGGCTGAGATATTGGATGATTTGAATATTTATTGAAATTGTGAGAAGTTTAGAGGGAAAAGTCACTGTTTTGTGGAGCTGTTAAAAACTCACAGACGTCTGAAAAGTGACCCCAACTACACACTGCTTTTTATAAGATAGCAGAATCCAAAAAGGTTAGAAACCACTTGTGTAATCTTTAACAATGTGTTGCTTTTTGCAAGCTTGTTATATTATCTGCTGTGTAAAATCTTCGTCTTAAAAGTAAAAGTGTCAAATAAAGTGCAGTAGAAAGTACAATATTTCGTTCTGAAATGTAGTTTAGTGGAATATAGCATAAAATACAAATACTCAAGTAAAGCACCTTGAACAGTACTGTACTTTAGTAAATGTACTTTGCTACATTCCAAGACTGAGATTATAGTTGGGCCTTTGCTAAAGATCTGCCCTAACAATTCTTCTGTTGTTAGGACAGACCTGTTAGATGTGAGTGAGCTGACTTGACCATAGGTAACTGCTCTTGAAAAACACTGTGAATAAAGTGAGCAAAATTCACATCTCACCTAAACCACCTGATTAACTGCCTGGCTCACAGCAACTGAAGACCATAATACTGAATCTCATCCACTGAGAGGTTCAGCTTACATGTCACTGTCAATCAAAAAACTCTTAACTTCAGAATCAATTTGACATTTACTCACCCCTTGTCTTTCAGCTGGCATTATAAGAAGCATGTTAACCTTATAGGCATGAACAAGCAGTCTGTTGTGATGTGACAGTAGACCATACATTGGTGCATCTTGACGTTTGCGGCTTTTTACTGCCCTTGTGTTGATTTTCTATCTTTACTGCTAAAACATACTTGAATGTTGCTTGACTTTTGCCTCCCACATATTCACCCCTCCTACACACATGCATTTGTTAAAGGAGAGTGTATACGTGTAAGTCAGTGTTAAGCAGTGTGTGAGGTTTTGTTATATTACTTCTGAAAACTGTTCTTTTACTCACACAAGAATTTTGGGGGGCTTTCTATTTAGAGGTTCAGTGTGTAAGATTTAGGCAGAACTAACTGCAGAAATAGAGTACAATATTCAGAATTATGTTTTCCCTCTGTCCGCCATGTTGCACTGTCAATCCAAATGTTCTTCTTCTTCTTTGTTTTCTTCTTTTTAATTTGTTTTAGAGCAGGTGTCATGCAGCATTAAGGTGCCTTACCATCACCTACTATATTTGAGTGTGGACCAAAGTTATTATCCCTTTAACTAAATTGCCAGAACAGACACCCCAAACACTTGCTTTAGGGCTATGTTTAGACTGGAGACAAATCAGATTTGTTTCTCAAATTGGATCTTTTGAGAAACACTGTCTGCAATCTGATCAGGTCCATGTGTCCAGACATCGCCGTCCTATCTGCATGGGTTGCTGTGGTAACGACGTAGGCATCGGTAACTACGTACATAGCTTTGTGTCCTTTCCAGCTTTGCCCAGAAGTCTCCCTTCAAAGTGCGTGCAGAGAATTAATTTCACCATTTTTCAGTCACTATTTTTCTCCATGTTCACCAGTAGCTGCAGATTCCGCTCAACACTTCCATCGCTCTTAATCTGGTGTCATCATCGTGTTGCATTGTAAGTGATGCAAATGACCCTTTGAAATCTGTTTTGAGCCAGTGTTTAGACTGAGATGCATCTGTGAAAATCTGATTGGACTCATATTTCTCACCACCTCCAAATGTGGTTTGGATATGATTTGCAATATTAGGATTTCATGTGTTTTTTCGCTGTCCAGATTTTCAAAAAATGTATCCGGATTCAATCTGGATATGCTGAAAAAACAGATTTCGGCTGGCAGTCTGAACAAGGTCTGTTTTTAGTAACCAATGCAATCTGAAACTTCACCTCTACTAAAGATTACACATTGAACCTTTAAACGTCCGTTAGACTCACCTGTCTGCCAAGTGATGCTGCAGGTGGGCATCCAGTACAAGTAGCATTAACAGGAACATCGTAAACTGCCTGACCAGCAAGGGACAACACACCAGGGTTATACAGGTGTACAGGCACTGGGGTGTTCGGAGGTTGAGTAACACATTCACAGGGACTTCTACTGCACCCCCAACAGCCCCTACCCAGCCCAGGCACAGCCGAAGACAGCAGGAGACACTGCCAGATTGATGTGTAGCACCTTGGGTTCCCTCCTGGACATCGGACACGGTACTGCTGCCGCTGATTGCCATACACAACCTCACACTCGCCATAATTACAGAGACAAAGAGAATGCACTGGCACAGGGAGTATAGCCACATGAATTCCATTCCTAACAGAGATAAGACAAACACAGAAACAGAAAGGGGCATAAAGTACATATTTGTAAGTGTGAAAGAGCAAAATCAATATAAGTCATTAAAAATGATATATGTATGCTTATGCAAATACTGCCTTCTTCACTCCTACCACCCTTGCCCTGTATGTTCCAATGTACAGCAAAATCCACTGCGGCATGAATTTACACTGGCAATGGACCAGACAATAAAGACAAAGAATAGAGGGAATACATATAAGAACAGTGACAAGGGGGTTAACTATTAGGTTAACTATAGGGATGTTGCTGAAAATAATATAATTGTTGAGAAAAGTACACATGTTGCAGGACAGAGAATACATTGCCAGTTTCTGCTATAGGGCAGGGAGACAGGCGGGGAGAGAGTAGATATTTTGATAGGTATTGCAGTGCTGTAAACGTGCCTGGAGAGTGAAAAGGTCAGGCCACACCAGACTTGACAGAACTTCTCCACTGAGGATGTGAGCACCATGCAAATACAGAGCAACACGCACCAAGCTAGGTGGCAACATACTGTTAACACTGTCTTTTCACTCTTCTATTTCTGGTCTTTGTTTTGCCTGTCTTGTTTCTCTGCCCCACCGTGAATCATTCACACAACTCCACAACTCCCTGAAACGCAAATAAGCCTAGACATCTATGCGTAAATATGTGGGCGCTGACGCTTAATCACATAAGCAAACACTCACACACAAGTAATTTCCAGCAAAAGCATTCAAAAATGATTGGCAGCTAATTCTGGTGTGTTTTCAAACAATAGTCTTGCAGAAAGCAGAGTGGATGAATATTGAAATAGCAGATTTGCCACAGCAATATGCCACCTGTCCATTCCACATAATTAGTTTGACCTTTTCAGAACATTTGGTGTTAGTCGTCACTTTCCCATAAAAATAATCTTGACTGGCTGAAATAACCTCTCTATACTGCTTCATAATCACTTGACACAGTTGTCTCCTGCCCTCCCACTTGAAGGGCTTCAGTAAAAATTGATTTACTGAATTAATTAATGGAGTTTAATCCACCTTGTGTAAGTTTTCAACTGAAATTGTGGGCTGGTCACTCCAAGTGTAATTAATTGCCTTAATTAATCAATTAAGCTCTTTGAAACAACATTCAAACTATCTGGGAAAACCATTCAGCCTGGTCTGCTCAGAGCATTGTAAGAGCAGACCAGGTCAAGGAGTGTCTACATTTTGGCATCACATCTAAATTAGGAGAAAAAAGTAGAGTTACCTGTTGTGAAGCCCTGCGATGACAGATCAGTTTACAAAAAGCAATATAAATCTATGGTCTGTGTAACTTATTTGGCTTTTTATTTCCCTTCAGGATCTATGTCTTTCCCCTCACCTCTCACTCTAAACTGTCTGCCCCCACTGACAGAGTAAACCTAATTCATAAACCTCAGCTTATCCACCTTCCTTCTATCTCTCTCTCTCCTGTCTCTGCAAACATATCAGTTGTGTCAATGTTGGAGCATAGCTGCCCTTTCTATGTCAGATGTGCAAAGGGCAACACTACCTCTGCCAGCCAGGGAAATATGTAAATAACGCACACACACACGCTCACACAGAAATATGGCTGAATCTTAATTTTTACTGCAAAAACCTTTCTTACTGAGATTCACTTTGATTCTTCACATTTCACCACAGGCAAAATTATTTTTGATGGAGTGGCCATGAATTAGAGGCAATATAGATGAGCAGAAAATAAACCAGTAGCGTTTTTACAGCTAAAGGCATTGTTCCATGAAACTAAATGAGCAGAAGCCAACTATAGGCTTTATCTATATTGCCAAGATACCTGCACAGAAGGAATATACATTTAGTCTCACACTTCACATCCCTGTGATCTTACTTAGACAGGCTATTCAATAATACTCTATGCAGAGGGGGAAATATATAAAGCACTAATAAAACAGAAGCCAAAGCCTGGAGCTACTGACTTTCGTGTTCTCCAAATATTTGTGTTTTTACATGCAAATAGGCTTCATCTGATGAACTGACAGTTAGCCTATGCCCTGGAAAATGTGTCTAGGCTATACTTCCAAAAATCACTGAAGCAACAGTGTAAGTAGACTACAAATCATTCTTCTGTGTCAGGCAGAGGCACACAAAATCCAGCCAGTGGGGTTTCATTTCACAAAATCATAACCATGAACACAGATTAGACTTAACTGATTTCTGCAGCAATTTTAAATACAGGTAGGTTATAGTTCCAACTCTTGATTAACTGTGAAATTGAAGACCCAGGAGAGAGAGGGCGGGGTGATCAGACTTTAGACAGAAGAATTCTAATGAATCAAAATTATTTATTTATTATTTATTTCTAAAATTTTCCAAGTGCCATCTGATTGGTCTGGCTGGTGTCTGTAACTCCAGGCTATATCAAGTCTTGCATTTCTCAAATTTTCCTCTGATAATAGTAGTTTGAGTGAGACTAACAAATAGTATATATATTATATATTCCTCGGTAAATACAAAATAATTTTGTGGCAGATGCGCAGCCGAATACCGAGAAGAGTAGAACCTTAATCCATCTGTGTTTCCCTTTGGCTAAATAGTTTTTCCTCTGAGACTATGGTGAGAAGCAGATACGAGCATCTCTGGTGGGAAGCATCGATGAAAAAAACAACGCTGTGCTATCGCGTGACACAACGAGATTTGACCGTTTTAACATGGGTTGGAAACCCCGTTCCACCCTCTTCCCTTCGCTGTCCACAAGCAAGGTAAGGCGCTATTTTCCTTTCCTGATTATACGATGATAAATTGATATAAATAGTTGCTTTTTACCCACGGAACTGGGTCGGGTAGACTCTCATATGTTGATTAAAGATGCAGTTAAGCTTTGCGTTAGGTTAATACACGAATTTCATGACTTCTAAGGTTTTTTCGTGAGTGGTATGCTCATTCTGTAAGTCTGTTAGTAATGGCTGCCCCCAGTCTGCCTCGTTGAGGCCTGCTAGCTGTTAGCTAGCTGCTCACTATTTATCGCCGAATTATTAACTCAAAATGCATGTTGGTAATGTCGAAATCAATTAAAGCTTTTTGTGGTTTTAGCTTATATCCGTGCCCACAATGGGTAACCTTCCCACGTGAATGGGGCTTTGCTATGAGCTCTTCACGGGAAGCTAATGCCGGTCTGAAAGCATGTAACCGAGGAGCTTTGCACATGTAACGTCTAGCGGAGCAAAATTAACTTGTATTATGGCTTGATACTTACATATATCATTTAAAACGCCTTACTTTGTAGCCTCCATAACACACGTCGAGCTGAACCGGTCTGTCATATCTTTATACAAAAACCAACGATTGATAACCCTTAAGTCAGGTGATGCACTGGTCATAATTTTCAGTAAAACGTGCGTGTTAGTTACTGTTATTTACATCCATCAAGAAATCGTATGATTTTCAAACTAGCAAAAATCAGGAGCTAGTAGCACCAGTGTAGTATTGTCAGTGTATCTCTCATTTTTAAATTAACTGTACTGCTCTTTGTATATTTTAGATGCCGGGTGTCACAGTGAAAGACGTCAACCAGCAGGAGTTTGTCCGTGCCCTGGCGGCCTTCCTGAAGAAGTGGGTATTTGTTTTTCAGACATGTCAATTGGTCATTACGATTAAACTGGCAAGACGTTGCTGTATGGCAGATGTAGTTTTCTTGTTTTCCTAGATTTGGTGATAGTTTGAATTTGGCTTGACGAGGCAGAATGTTAAAGCGGGTCCTGATGTGGTGTTCTGGTGCTGAAACCTCTCTCCTTTCCTCAGGTCAGGAAAGCTGAAGATACCTGACTGGGTGGACCTTGTCAAGCTGGGTAAGCACAAGGAGCTGGCCCCCAGTGATGAGAACTGGTTCTACATCAGAGCCGGTAAGTTGGTTCTTGAAATTTTATTATGGTTTTGAGATGTCTGTCACTCAGCCAGTCCAATTACTGTAGTATATGATTTTGTATTGGTCAGCTCTTACAAAACTGTCTTAAATTTTTGATTTAAGATTTTAGGCTAGATGGAATATGTTTTTCTGCTTGATGCATGTTTTTCATGGCTGGTCTTCTGCGTTTTTGGTCATTATCAATATTTAAATACTCATTTCATTCATTCTCTTGTCCTGTTGTCGTACTGTGACTACAAGGCCACTAATCTAATGAACAACACATGTTGGAAGGAAATGAAGGGATACTCCCAAGTTGAAACAATGCTGCTGACAATACTTTTTAAAGCATTATCATTTCTCATCCTGCAGCATCCACAGTCCGCCACCTGTACCTTCGTGGAGGTGCTGGTGTTGGCTCCATGACAAAGATCTATGGAGGTCGCAATAGGAATGGCGTGTGCCCTGCCCACTACAGTGTAGGTTCCAAGAATGTGGCCCGTAAGGTGCTGCAGGCCCTCGAGCTGCTCAAGATGATTGAGAAAGATCCCAATGGGTGAGTGTGTTGTCCATTTTCTCTGGGTGAAGCCAATTTATAGCTAGAATTAAGGCAATTATTTATTCAGATCAAACTGTAGGAATATGTTCATAAAACACGTCCTTCAGAAATAATCTAGTATTATGTGGAGGTTCCGAGTGGATTTGTAATGCAAGCATTTTTCTTTTGGAAATGTATTGTCTTCAGTGTAAGCTGACTGCATGTGGAAGTTGTCATGTAAAGTATTTGTAATTTTAACTTTTTGATTCTCCATTTCCTTAGTGGTCGCAGACTAACTGCCCAGGGAACCAGAGATCTGGACAGAATTGCTGGCCAGGTGAGAATCCACTTTGTCATTAGTTTTGTTCCTAAGATAACTTGCACAAAAAGTAGTTTAATTGAATAATTAGGTTTAAGTAAAAGTCTGAGCAGTGCATACATAGTTACATGACTTGCATTCGAACTGCAATTGAAGCAGTATTTTTCTTTTATTTATGGAAGACTGATGGAATCCTTGGTAATAGAAAGTTGTTCAGTTGATTGTGTGTCCTTACTGCAGCACTACAGATATGACAACTCATACTGTTTGTGTACCAAAACTTAAGGATTACAATTGGTAATATGGCAAGACGACTTTACTGTTGTGAAGTAATGGTGTGTTCACAGACTCATGCCAAAGAGGCTTTGTTTTTTTAAACTGAACTAATAGGGTCCGACAATTAAGGAGGGGGATAGGAACAGAGTGTAACAGTTATTGCTGCTATATATAAGTATGGATACAAAAAGTCCATATTGGTGCTAGTGCATATGCGTCATTACTAAGTTTAATCAAACTTGAGGTGGCATTGATGGCAACTTACTTTTCATAAAACGTTACTACTTAAAGGCTTGCACTGCTTTGCATCTAATACATGAGTCATTTAATATAAAACATTATGGTCTAAATGCACTAAGAGCATTTTTCTTTAGAGGCAGCCCCTCCCCCACCCCGGTCCTCTTCACCTGTCTCCACTTTTTTCTTATGGTCTCAATAATAAAGTGGACTTCCCACTGGTTTAAATTGGTTACCAGTTCACTTAGGGGGGAAATAATAAAGCATATTGTACAACCTGCTCTAACCAACCACTAGCTGTCGAATAAATGTCATGACTACCTCATGCTGGTCAGGCATTTTCACACTGTATCAAACTGTCATTTTATGTGACGTCCAGATGCTCAGAGTAGTGCCTAAGCTTGTGTGATCACAGAAATACCATCGCTTAGCTTTGCAGCGATACCTTATCTGCTGTGAATGCAGGGCTACAGCATCATTTCAGCATGTGAAGCTTTTTAAACTGCTGTGTCCTTGGGCAAATTTTTGTCTGCCAGCTGAGTGAATTTATGTGTCTTGTGTGGTACACTACGGGAATTGTTTGTTTGCAGTAACTAAAAAAAATATCGCAGTCAGGCCTTGTCAAAAATCAGGAGAGAGGCAGAAGCATTGTGATAATCCAAGGGTAAAAGGGATAAACATGAGGAGGGAATTTCATGCTTGGCAAGTTTGCCGTATGGCACCAGTTTTCTCCTTGTTTACCCATGCTAATGAGCAGTATGCAGATGAGTAGACCTGGGTCTGGCCCCGCCTGCCTGCTCTAGATTGGCAGCGAACACGTTGCTGTGACTCCCTACCTCACAATGAATCCCTCAAGTGTTGGAGATTCTGATGGTGTAATGTTGATAAATGTTCACCTGTAAGGTTTTTGGCTATGTCCTGTCAGATATTTGTTCGTACCAACTGGATCACAATAAGGCTGGATGTTTCTTCTGTCTGTTCATATTTAAGTCCCCTTGAAATTGCAGTTTAAAAACCTCCCTTAACCTCCCTCCCTTAAATTGCACATTTCCTGTTGAAACACAATTTGGTAGGACATTATGTGAGTAGAAATTTACATGTAAAATGGCAAGTTAATTAAATGTTAAACAGAGAGAAAGGGCTCATGTGATTGGTATTAAATGAGATTTTGCACCAACTATAGCAGCATGATAAAACCATTCAACCATAAACACATTTTCTAAACCACCCTGTCCAGAATTTAATGCCTGGTGTTTGTGTTTTTTCCCTACAGGTTGCAGCTGCAAACAAGAAGTCTGTTTAATAAATCTGTTTTGGAGAAAGTCAAATGCTGTGTTTTGCTTTAATTTTTTTTTGCTCCTTATTTTGGCCTTTTAGACACTTGAGTGTGGGAGAAAATGTAGAAGATAGGTAGTGACTTGGTGTGCTTTATTCCAATTTAAGAACTTTAAAATTGAGCGGCGGAAAAGCAAGGTGCTGCATGAAACCATCTCTAGTTGATTCTGGCTGTTGGGTTTAAATGTCATCTAGTCTAAAGGGCATTAAATGGCCATTATTTGTTGTGTTTTTGAAATCCTCACATCCTCAAACTAGAGAAAGCACACTACAGGGTGCACTTTCATGATGCAGTTCGAAAAGGCTTCCTACAAGCTGTTCATCAATAAGGCATCGCTGTAGCCTCCCGTCAATGGCCTCTACAGCGCGCCACTGCCGCAACACTGCTTCGACTTTGTTCCTGCTACTTAGTTTATCAAATGTAGTTTGTAAAGATTGATCCATCATACTATAACCACCAAGGTAAAGTGTACAGTTATAAAGAAGAGATAATTACATTTCCATAAGCAAGAGTTAAGTATCTGGTGGGGGATGATGTCATTATTTAGCCTTTTCATTCAGGGCCACAGTGCCACCTAGAGACTCTTTAAACCAGCTTCTTAATTTAACTATGGATCAAATGCATCCAGTCCACTGTTATTACATATTTGCTGATAATCTAACTTGAGTGTTTGAGTTATAATATCACTAGAAATTGACTCAGAATTTTTGAGTGTGAAGTTAGTCTGTCGACATCTGCTTTAGATAACCCCGTAAGACTGATATACCTCATTTATCTTGGCACATCCTCAGTGATGATTTTTAAACCAGTCTTTAAAAGCTACAAGTATTTAATTTGTTTTGGTTCATGGCTAAGTACTTGCGCCCTTCGCTAAGGAAATGCACTGACAGTTTTGTCAGTCAAAGTTAATCACAGAGAAATTGACTTGACTTAATTTGGAGGTGCTTCTGAAATCCTGCAGGGGGTGCCAAAGCCTATAGAATATCTATCATTGCAACATGAGGGCTTTAGGGTGAATGCCTTTAAGGAGGCTTTACAGATATTTTAACCATTGATAATTATTAATCTGCCAGGTTTCAAGGAATAAGAAATAGTCCTCCCCCTATTGTAAGTAGAGACCATATATAAAGGCATGAAAAGTGCAAACAATCCTCATGCAGTATTTCAAGCGTGAGTGTTGAGAAATTTAATGGGTAGATGTAATGGACTGCAAAATATCCAGTCCCTGTTTTCAGTCTCATTTTCAATTTGGGCCAGCGGAGCTTCGTGTGCCGGCTTTTTCAATTCTTCAGCTGGCCTTGAGGCAGAAAAACTACAAGCACAACCAAATGAGAACAGGGGGAAAGTGCAGTGCAGCGTACATGTATCTATGTCCCCTTTGAGATAATACAGATTGCTTTTATATTGTTAACTCAGTTCATGTCCAGATTTGAAGAACAACCAGAAGGCATTGTTTGCTGGCGGAGCAGCCTGCTGTGCTCACTGTGTGTGTGACTGAGCTTATACTCGGCCCTGTGTTTGCAAGATATCGTGTGTTAGATCCCTGGATGGTGCGCCTGTTGTGTTTGCCAGTCTGTCATCCACTGTATCTGTGTGTACACACACACAGCGCGGCACGTGTAATGTGGAGTGTGCTTTCCCATCCAACTGTGCACACAGTTGTCTCTGCTTTTTTTTTTTTTATGTCAATCATCATAAACAGTCACCATCAATTATTCTGGGCATCTCTCAGGAAATAATTTGTAGTCTTTATACATCTCCTCATTCTCTCATTCATTCCCTCAATCTGCCTGTCTCTGTCCTTCCGCCCACACCCTCCTTTTTTCATTTGGAGACCAGCTGTTTCTAAACACCTGAACCCGTCGTTTCTCCCTCCTCCCAGCTCTTTCTCTTTCTCCCTCCTCGTGATCCCCGTTCCTTTACCCTGTAATTTGGAAGCAAGAGAAGGACAAACATGTCCTTGAGTCGTGGCAAGAAATCTGTGGAATCCACTGATGGAGGTCTGCCATGTTTGTCCATGTTAGCTGCTGTTGGGTGGCGTGCGTCTATGTGCTAATGGCCATGTATGTGTGCCGTTGTGTCTCCCTATTGAGCCTTTTTTTTTCCATGGCACTTTCAGCTCCAGTCAGTCAACTTGTTTGTGCACCAATTTGCTACTGTGTGCAGTGTAATTATCAGCAGGCTTCACTATAGCAATTACTTCTGTGGAACAATTGCTGTCTTTAACAAATGCACATTCAAATCTTTTTTTTTTTTTTTTTTTTTTATTCCTGCTGTGTATGGAGGTGGCTGCACCTACGTACTCACTCACCCACTTCTTTGGCAGCTCAGCTTGATCACGCTGAGAATGGATGCAGACCTGCCTCTCACCTCCTCAGGGCTGGAAACTGCAGATAACTAAGAAATGTCTGTGCTGCACAAGTCTCTCTAAAATAGAACCACTATCAGGAGAGCTGCTACACACACACACACACACACACACACACACACAC
>JAPQRN010000009.1:6981932-6991961 GCA_037367275.1 Coranthus polyacanthus
GCACAAGTCTCTCTAAAATAGAACCACTATCAGGAGAGCTGCTACACACACACACACACACACACACACACACACACTGTTAACCCACAGCTTCATGCTTTGTGGCATGTTTTTCTCGGAAGACATGGCATACCTCAGAAACTTTCCCAGCTTCCCAGTCTCTGGAATATTGAGTCAATGGAGGTTTCTTGGGAAAAGCCAACAAAGATTCCATAGAATATACTGCTGGCTTACTCGAGATAACATCAGCCCTTCCTGTTGCACAGCACAATGCTTTTCTCATAAATTTCATAAATTCAACATAATCTTTTGTTTCTGTTCAGTTTAGTTGATATTTAATTCTCACTGTTGGACTGTTTTCATATCAGGCTCTTGCTCATCGTAGTCACTGTTGAGGAAACTACTTTGAAAACATAACTTTGCAAACTACCGACTACTTTAGTAGTGGAACTACTACAGCAAAACTACCCCAGGGAGAAGGGTTAACAAAACTACTTAGAAAGAGTTGTGCAAATTATACAAAGGGGATCGAATTAACGCTGTACATGTGATACAAAATTCTAACGAACTATAATTCAAAAAAGGTGCCATGTTATAGCAAAGAAGCAATGATAATATAATATAAAAATAAAAATATCACTCCTTTTACTGTCCAAAATTCTTAGTTCTTAGTTCCGGTATTTAACTACACAAGAAATGGTTATGAATGTAGTTGAACTCCAGCAAATTATGGGTAAACTACTAGTTTAACTACATGTACTTCACTTCTTCCCAACACTGGTAATCGTGCATCTTTAGTTCTGTCCTTGTCAGTGTGTTCTGAAGTGAAACTTTGCTAAAACTATAACGTTGCCACATTAACAGATCTAAAAACAATCAGGCCTCTATTATACATTTTGTCCACTTGTGTACACCCGTGTTTTGTTGGCGTTTTGAGTGAGAGAAATGATGTACGATGTGTTTAAACGTAAGATGTGAACTCCTTGATATTAATACCTTATAAGTCAACATTTTTGCCATCAGTAAGTGTGGTACGTGGTGTGTCTATAGAAATGACTGTTGAGGCAAAAGATCTGCAGTGCGAGAATATCTGAGATGCCTGGTTTAACATGCTTGTCTATCCTGGTGTGCCTTGGTTTTGTTTTTCTTTTTGTGTGTGGAAGAAAGAATACGTTTGACCCTACTGGCTATAATGTACATCTGTCTGCTGTACGTGTGTTACTCATCTGTGTGTTGTGATCTGTAATCCCTCCGCCTGCGTTTGGCCCATGAGCAGGTGGTGTAAACACGCTATGTGCTGCTCAGCCTGCCTGGCACCATAGGGCACTGCAGCGCTGGCCCGCAGCAGGTGTGTGTGTGTGTGTGTGTAGGCGAAACACTAATCATGTGTCAGTGACTTTTGGGCCTCTGTGAGTTCTTATGTGTGTGTGTTTCTTTAGTTTGTGAGTCTGAATCCTTTCCACCTGTCACAGAGGGTGGGGCGCAAGGGGAAGATGACGGGGTGCAGAACAGATGCTGTCTACAAAGGCAGCCGAACTGACTCAATTGCACAGTGTGTCTCTTGTGCGTGCGTGTGCGTGCGCAACCCATATTTTTTCCATGTTGTGCCCATGCTCGTGTGTGCGCACACATTTAGATCAAAGCTTTCAAGTCATTCATACTTTGATGCCGCGGCCCTGTGCTTTCTTCAGCACTGAACAAAAGAGTGACAGAGGGAGACAGCTAGACACCAGTGTGACACCGAATGGCTGTGGAGATAGTTGACACAGTGACAGACTGAGATAGGAGGAAGTGTGTGTGTGTTTGTACAGTAGCTCTGCACTTCATCTTTTCACTATCTCCCTCACTGTCTCCCCCTATCTTCAAACATGTCTGTAGGCATTAAGGGAGGCAGAAACTCCACAGAAACGCCATACCGAGTTGCCGCTGCCTAAAATCCAGCTTTTACATCACCCACAGCCCTGACAGGTCATCCTCCTGTGTTGCACTGAAGAAATGTTTTCAAGGTTGAGATACAGCCATGAAGAGACAGTTGAGATTCTTTGCAGCATGCTCCATTTGCAATGATTGCCAGACCTAACCTTGCACTCTGTGGCCTTTCTCTGAGTTTCATGTCATGTTGGATTTACTGTAAACATGTTCACTTGGCTGGAAAAAACTGCTCACTTCAGGCTGCTGTAGAAGTGACAACTTGGGCGGAATTGATTCTAGGCTCAGATATCTCCCAAATTTGTGGTTAAAAAGCTTTCCAAGACAACAAACGAAATGTATAAGTTGAGTATAAAATTACGAGTTGTAGCAAGAGCTATCACTGTCAATCAGTCAACAAGTAACGTCTGCCGCAAGTTAAAGCTACAGTACGTAGACTTTGGGAAAAGAAAACGTCTAAATGATCTCTCCTATATCCTATGCGTAAAACTGTATAATACTGTGTAATGATGCAACATTTCACGCTGCTGAGGAAGAGTGAAGCCAAAATATCACGGGAGGTATTTGAAAAGAAGTAATTGGCCAAAATCTTCCATCATAGACTAGATTTTCTAAAGCCTGAAAACGGAGCCAAGCCTATTACCTCTAAAGCAGTTGTAGCAATGAGATGTCATTCCATATTATCTAGTTCCTCCAGCGTCAGAAACAGGTGACTGATCCAAGCACTTTGCATTTTCGACTTTCAGGTTTTGGAGAGTTAGGAGGCAGAAGTAAAAAAAAAGAAAAATACTTTTTCTTCCTTCTCACCCAACTCTTTTTATCGCTGAGATCCCTCAGACTGTCACTAAAAATTCTCTTTCTACCTTTCTGTTGTATACCTGTGTTCCCCCTTTGACTAATATATTCTTTATCCTCTGTCCCTTATTACCATTCTTCCCCTATTACCCATCCCTCCAGCTTTTACCATTCCTTATCTGACACAAATACTGTCAGCTTCTTGCATTTATTGCGTCATGTTTAGCCTCTGCAAAAGACTGTGCCTCCTGCAAATCCTTACACTTCGTTAAACTGTATCAAACATAGAATTCAGTGATTAGATTTTGGGTATTTGGATATTTTAATATATGTAAAATAAATATTTCTTTATGATTAAAGAATGGGCACAGATTCCTGAGTCGGTACGATGGTTCTGGATTTCACTGCATTAATAGCAGTGCGGGGAAAGCAAACAAAAACCACGGTTATGAATGTATTTTTGTCACCATGGAAATGTGATTGAAATGTGTCTTTTGACTCATGTATTCAAAGTATGTCAGTGTACATTTAAAAGCAGATGTTTTATTCTAAGTGAAAGCTGTGATTTTACTGGCGTAGCTGTATGTAAATTACCGTAGTTTATTTGGACCTAGTTTTGTCATTTATATTGGCTATGATGTAACTGTAGCCAGTAAAGAAATGACTGACATTTGGAAACACGGCAACAACTCTACAGTGACATTCAGTGTGATGGAACGTGATCCAGTCAGACAAATATTTTAAACCGTTTAAGCCAGATCATTGAAATCGCCTTGATGTAGAGGTACATCCACTCAAAATATCTGTGATAATCCTGCAGTTTTAATAACCTAAAATCAAACCAGCAACGGACGGTGGCGATCTCTAACATGATAATCAGTTAACACTTTTTTTTTTTTCTGTCGCACAGTTCCCACATTTCAACCTTATTGAGTTTACCGCCGAGATTTGGATCTGTAAAGCAAGTGTCTCGTGACTTGCGTACTTTGCTAATAGCTTCAATGTGATTCTCTTGTGACTTCCTGGCTTGTTTTTCAATTACATTTTGAAGACAAGAGGACTAAATTAGATCAAAATGTAGAGCTGCACAGATTCGGCTATTGTACAAGACTGGCTTTAGTTAGTGATTCTACGATTGTCATGTGATAGACTTTCATTAATGACGCCCAAACCAGGTGTATTATACTTGTGTGTATATATTTGAGAGTGTGTACTAGTGGTAGGCTTAGGGCTGTTGTGCTACTGTCGACTTCATCTAACGCCATCGGACTAATTCCAAGATGCCCTTATGTTCTCCTGCCTGTTGTTTTGTTTCGCTATCCCTCTCGTACACATTTTCCTTTCCCCACTCAGACTGTACCTTCTGTACCACGTCTCTACCTATCCACTACATTTGCGGTATTATCTTCTATTGACTGCTTTCATGTCTGCCTGTTTTTTTTTTTTCTCACTCATTCCAGACACAGAATTATTTTAAAAGTGACCTTGGACTTTGTGACTTTGTGTATGTTGTCTCCCTGAGAAGAAAGGGATAATGTGTCTTTTTTCACCGTTGCCGCCTGCCTTGACCAGTGATACATTCTGTATGTGTGTGTTTAATGCACAATGAAGACGATAGACAGACTAACATTAAGTGTGTGAGAGTGAGAGTGAGAGAGACAAATGTGCGTGCAAAAACAGTGTGACAGAGAGGTGAGGTTGTTTTAGCAGAAATCTTATTAACTGCTGAGTTGCTTTCAGAGCTCCACTCTTTGCTCACAGTTATCTGTCAAAACATCTCCCGAGAAACTCTTCACTGCCCCTGCCAGCAGTACTGTCTCTCCAAACTATTACCAATGCAGATTGTGCACATTTCTGTCTGTTTTGCAAAAATAAATATTTTTTCCCAGTTTCATATAATGACTTGGGACTCGGTGCAATTGAGCTGTTTTGTGAGCGATGATTACATACCATTTGGGACTGGGTTTGGGATTGCCACTTTGCGATTGTGTCAGAAATTGAGACCAAATGCCACATTTGACCGCTGACAACAGTCATAAAAATGTTCCTGTTCCTCTGTGGAAATCCAAGTCAATCACAGGAACATATCTTCTGAGAGAGCATTTCATTTTACGGCCGGGTCCTGCTGTGGCAGAATTTCGGTACAACATTAGGCTAAAGTTATGCACTTGCCTTAGGGCCTGCCAAAACCGGGGCAGGCAGCAAAGCACAGGGTCATGCTTCTCTGGTTTCTAATAGAGAAATTGTTCTCTCCGGTTTCACACTCTCATTTTCTTTTCTCATTATTAGATTTTTTTTTTCATTTCCCATTGTGTATTTTTTCACACCTCTCTCTCTCTCTCTCTCTCTCTCTCTCTCTCTCTCTCTCTCTCTCTCTCTGCCTTTTGCCCATCTGGCTGTTCGAGTTTAGGTCAATACCTGCCACTCTGGTGTGGCACAGAGACACGGGAATCTCATGAATAGCAATATACCAAACTGACACGCCACCTGACATTTTGAAAGTGTGGGTTTAACTGAACTTCGATACTTCGATATTTCACTTGTTTTTTTGGACAGAGGATCCTCCTTCTGTATCCAGATATAGTGTTGAGGAGTACGTGCTTTAATTAAATTGCAAAATAATTGCAATCTCTTTCAGTTGCTGAGGACGAAATGTCTAATTAAATGACATTTTGATGATTACAAAGAGGTTATGTCTCAATATTTTCTTGTTGGTGAAAAGCTTATATGCATAACATTTATTCTGTTGCTTTTTGCTGGGCAGGAATGTCTTCTTCAGCCATATTTCTGGTTCAACGCAAATCTGTTGGAGACAGGCTCTGTTCGTTTGGCAATATGGCAAATTTGATCAAAGCTGCATCAAATTTTAAGTGTGTTTTTGATTGGCTCGCTTGTTTGAATTTGTACGACTTCTTGTCTGCAATTCAAATCAATGCACATTGTTCAAAGCAACCTGAGTCTATCCAAAAAATTGAACAGAACAGTACTTCTCTTCTTCAATAGGGCTGAACAGTGCTCAGCCCTATTGAAGAAGACAAGTAGATGTCACTACCATGATGTCACCCATTCATTTTTCTACTACCATTTGGAAAGCCTAATGTTTGCGTTTTGGCCGTTGCTATGTTGTTTTTTTTGGAGCCAGAAGTGACCATATTTGGACAAGAGGATGGAGATGGGCAAGCACAAGGGCTGATGGGTAAAACTACTGCTAACTTCATGAGTAAACCAGTAAAACGTCATGAAACAGTTGCATAATCAAACCATTTAATGTTACTTCTTAACCACAACTACAGTTGTCAGGGAAAAAAAGGAATTTTATACAATAAACCGACGCTCAAAGTCTGACTCAACGGCTGTGCGACCTGTCACAATCTGTGAGTCAAAACCCATTATGCAAACATCAAAGCCTCCCTGAAATAATTTTAACGTAGGAATAATTTACAAAATGACCCATCAGTACATTCATGACATGGTCCAAATAAATAAAAATGAGACCAATGGCTCCTGATAAAAAAGATTGACTCTTTTTAGAGAGGCCAGTGGAAGTCTGTGGGAGCCAGGCTTTTCTGAAGCCAGCTTCTAGTGGCCCCAGTGGTCCTGCACTTTAAGAGACTTCGTCAGTTTCAAGCCACAGTTGTCCTTTGGTTGCTGCGCAGAGGTTGTGTTAAAAGTCAAAACATTACAATCTTAATTGAAGTTATATTGAATAACTTTTAAGTTGGACAGTAATCAGTGTTGAGTACTGGTGTGAGGTTTACGCTGCCTGGTTTAAGTTAGGGAGTTTCAACTTTATTTCCCAGTTTAAAATATTTTTTTTAGAAAAGTAACCAAAAACCAATCAAATAATATAGTTAAATAGTTGCATTACTGATTAGGTTGTACATCTTTAAGAGGGTGATTTGTAATATGTCGCATAGTACATTTCAAAAATAACCTTTTGATACATTTTCCTTTTTTACATTTTACATTGGTTTTCCTATATTGTTATTTCATTTCATTTATTAATATCTTTAGTTTCCTAAATAACAGCACAATGCAGCCAGTTTTAACTTTGCTGATACTGCTCAGACAGACCGTGTTTGCTTATAAGAAATGTGGTGTATCTTTGTGCTGTGTGTAACACAATGTATAATGTTACAAACACAGTTAATCGAGTCTTTCAGCTACTGTGTGTCTGCTTTTGCAAACCAACTGCTGAAGTTCAAGGTCTGGTCATTATGTAGGTGGCCAGAGTTCATTCACATGAATTTTGTCTGCTTCATTAGAGATTGTGCACGTGTAGCTTCTGTGTCTGCCTTGATGTACTTTTATGCGATTTTGCAGTCGTTCATTCTTCAGCGTCTTTTGCCCAAAGTTACTCTTTTTTTTCTTCAGTTCTTTCTCTTCATTTCCCACATTTCCCACTCACTTGCTTCACTTTTCCACGGTCTATCTCTGCTTCCTACATTTTCCCTCTTAGTCCCCATCATCCACCCACCCATGTTCCTTTTTCTCTCTCTCTCTCTACTCAGCTGGTGGGCCAGCCAGGAGGCAGTGCAGACATTTGAGGAGCATAATCTGCTCTTTCTCCCATTCCTATTTCCATTTCAATCCTCCGTTCACAGCTGGAACCAAGGCGCTCTGCATGCAGATGAGCAGAGTTGACTTTTTCTAGAATGAACATTCAGACAAGAGATGAGCATGAGAGAGGGAGGAAAAAAAGGGGCTGGAAGAGAGAGGCACCGGAGGTAGAAAAATGAAAGATTATGTGAAGAAGCAAAGCAACAGTTGCCAACAGAGGGAAATCACTCAAATCACTGGCATTGTCATTCAAGCTTCATTCAAGTGCACAAAAGAAGATGAACCAGTCTGCGGGTCACAGCATCATCTAAACAAGAACAAAAACAAGACAAAATGACAAGAAAGTGTAGTCCATTCATCAAGCAGTAGGTCACGATTCAATCAGAGCACAACAAAGCAGCACAAAACAAAAACAATGCTACAAAACCAAAGCTAGTTGTGTTTTTATTGTAAAAAAAAAGAAAGAAAGAGAAATGAAATTAAATGGGGAAAAGGGAAAGTAATGTCGCTCTGCTGGTGAATCAAACTGCTCATACTTTTGTTGAGCGTGACCTTGTGTGAATTGAAAATCTGCTTGTGACATAAATAAAACTTCATTGCCATTTGTGCAGACATAAAGTATATGCACAGTGGATTTTTGAGTGGAACCAATCATGGATGCCTCATCAACAGAGGACATTTCACAATGCACATCAGATCCGTGGGTTGTCTGCGGCTCATGAGGTAGAACGGGTCGTCCACAGGCCGGAAGGTTGGGTGTTCAAATCCCCCGGCTCCTGTCCACATGTTGTGTCCTTGGAGCTGGAGGTGGTCTCAATCCGACTGAAAGCAAACCCAACTAACCAAAATAATATACAATGTAAAAAAATCTGAACTTTGGTTTGGACCTTGGTTTGAACTTTCAGGTGTTGAAATGCCCTGAGGAATAGGATTTTAGTTCCTCTGACTTACCTACCTCTGGGGTTTGTGACATATGAGATACAAATATAATTAGAAACAAAATAATACATAATATGGAAAAACAAGGACAAAACAACTTGCACAAGTCTGACTCACTGTGCAAAGTCAATAACTCATATTCAGTTTCATGCTCTTCCTGCTTCTCTGCCTTGTGATTCATATTGACCATAAACCATCTCTGTCCATCTCTGCCTACAGTCAAGAGCTCCGTCACGCTCCCTCAGACCCTGACAGCGATGACCAATGACCACGAGGTCATCACCGTGCACGTGCCTTAAGAGCCAGGCCTGTGTTGATGACGTCGGAGTTCTGTTAAGTTGAGTCATAACAGTAACTGGTGAATATGGAGGATTGTTTTGGTCTGACAGAAGAGAGGCTTTTGGACAGTCATATGATCTGCCAGTAGCACCCATTATAAGGGGTGCAGATGCACACACTCAGGAATGTACACACTAATGGGTGTTTTTGTTGTGGGACAGGGCCCCTAATGCACTCTGTTCAAATACTGTGCAGTCAGGCACTTGAGTTTCAGTCGAATCACATTTATGGCAAAAACCATCTGCTGTCAATTGATTACAATAACACGTATTGATCTGAATGAGCAAGCTCAGCAGGAGAAGTAATTCACTCATAAGGAGGCAATGAGGTATGACAGAATGTGTTGGCCATGGGGCTATTTAATCTTTAATGCCTTTGTCCTTGTCTACTCCTTAAATACATTTTTTTAATGTTGTTTTAGCTATTTATCTATTTGAATTCTTTATTTTTTTTTTAATCGTCTTGTTCTATTTGATGGACGTGTTACAAATTGTAATGCAAATTCCAGTCTCTCGTCGCAAAGTCCTAAATTTTGTATATCAACAACATCCACCCCAACTACCTCCCGGCCATTTGGGAAAGGTTGAAAGGTTCTGGTAACTGGGGTGATTACAACACTATAACGTTAGTAAGCATTTCATCAAGAAATGATAATATATTTTTGGCTAAGATAGCGATTATACGTATCCAAGAGCAGCGTTTTTTCCAACTAATGGCTTGAGAAATCCATGTGATTGAAATTTCTTTCCCTGATCACTCTCCCACACGCGGCTGCTTCCTCTTGCCCTGCTCCGCGGTTTGATAAATGGCCTTGCTTCACATCTATTTCCCATTGGCAGCCGACTACAGAGTTACATTAAATCTTGTTATGCCAAGTGGTCTGCACGGCTCAGCAGGCCAAACTAGACAAACTGCACAGTCGGTCAGAGGGGTCCTCTGGCTTGCAGGTGCTCATTGCTTTTATTGACAGAATCCTCCTCTTTCTTCTTTCCCCTGCTCTGTCGATCCTCTGCAGTCTTAAACTTTTTTCTTCACTCAGTCACTTTTGATCTTGACTACACTCACTGTACTCTTCAGTCGTTCTTTCTCTGCTCTTCAAATGTCTTAACAACCCATACTTTCTCTTCTTTTCCCTCTTCCTTTTATGTTCTTTCTTCTCTTTTTGCACTAATTGACTCTCCACACCTCTGACAGCCACCCACTGCTGTCTTTATTCCCCATCTCGCTTATTTTTGCCCCTCCAACCCCCAACCCTCACTTGTTTTTTTCACCCCTCTCTTTCCCTCCCTGTCTTTTAATGCCCTCCTGCAGAGTCACAGAAAACCATATTGAAGGCAACACTCGGCCATGGTGCGTGAGCGTGTGTCATGGTTCCTCAACCCCCATCATTGTCATTATGGCTGTGATGCCATAATTACCCCCCATTATGGGTAAAGAGGGTGGGGGGGGGGGGTGGGCTGTAGTTGT
>JAPQRN010000009.1:7000738-7020981 GCA_037367275.1 Coranthus polyacanthus
GTGTGTGTGTGTGTGTGTGTGTGTGAGTCAGCGAGAGCCTTATGGTCAAATCTACCCACAGCCAATTATAAAATCACATCTGACATGGAAACAGATTTTAAAGAAAGATTTATGTCTGTGTGTATGGTCACGAACACAAAAAAAGGAGTCACAGTCACTGTGCACAAACACACACAAATGTATACTGCACGCTGAATGTCATGTTTGATGTAATGAGTTTCATGGGTGAGTGTCTCCGTGTCAGGCCGGGTCATTAAATGGTAATGGTGAGATGAGAGCTAATTTGTCACACAGTGACGGCAGTGATAGATAGATGGGAGAAGGAAAGCAACGGAAAGGAAGGAAAGTGGAAAGAAGGAGGGAAAAGGAAAAAGCATAAAAAACAAAAATAGAAGAATGAGATTAAATGATGGAAAGGCAAGGGAAAGGAGAATGAGAGAGAGGAGGGAGAGGAAAGGGAGACAAATTCAGTTGGAGTATGAGCAAGAAAAAGGAGCCTTGTTGGAAGGCAGACACACTACATTTTATACTTTGCTGTGAAACATCTTTTCCCGAATTGGCTGAAGAAGAACTACGCCTCTGGAAAAAAAAATGGGGAAATGGAATTATCAGCCAGTCTGATCATGTTCTGTCCTGTGAATTCACTGTAATGCCCTCCGGCTGCTGCTATAATGCGGCCCTTAGCAGAACAAGCCGCGAGTCCAAGTTCTTTATTCTTTCTTCTACTTTTTTACTACTTGCCCATTTATATTCATTATTTACTTAGATCAAATGTTTTATTTATCGGCAGTCGTTGTTCCTTGTACTGATCAATGCATGTTGATTTGTGGTCTTTGACATATAATAACCTTGCCGCTGACTTTTTGAAGTTGAAGTTGTCAGTTTTGACTGGGTAAGTGGAAATGAATTGCCCTTTCGGGATCAATGAAGTTGTCTGAGTCCGGTTGATGGAAAAGATTGTTGATTGTCTGAAAATACTGTCATCTTCGTCTGTCATCGGCTGACGCCATGGTTAGTACAGGATTCTGAGGAGTATCGGCATCACCGCTGCTCTGCTTTTGTTTGTCGGGTGCAGTTGGATACAGTGAAGTTGAAGTGATGGGACATGTTTTAAGCTGTTAAATTCAGTTTTATTTATAAAGCCCAACTCTATCAGAAATCAGCTCAAGGCACCAGGGTTTCAAACTTTCTTTCTGTGGACTGACTTTTTAAAAATGACAACCCATCATGACCCATCTGACCTTATCTGTAAATGGGGAGAAGAGCCAATTTGTGCATAAATGAACGTCCCTGACCATTTTACCACCATTTCCACACGACTTCATGATAATAGGTCATGTAAATCACAACTATAACAATTTAACGCATGCACACTGAAAACACCAAATAATACTTTTAAATTGAGTCCAGATAAATGAATTTAGGCGGAGAAAACACACTCCTCTTTTTTTCCCTCTTGTCACTAACACACATACATGTTGTGTTACTGATCCTCAAAAGCACTGTATGGATTTTTGATTAATAGTTTAAGATTCAAGCCCCCAGCAGTGTTGTAATCGATCTTCATCCATTTGACTCTTCAACTCAGTGTAGCATCATCAGTTGAGGCAGGACATAGCATATCCATGTGGTGTGTTTTTATACCTTATAAAATTGGAAAAAGAAAATGCAATATGTCATAATATATTGAAGCGTAACCCCCGTATCATGATGCATATGATGTCAATATGATTCTTGTACAATAACAGCCCTACAGTATTATAGAGAGAAACCCAACACACCTCCGTGAGCAAACACGTGGCGACGGTGGGGAGGAAAAACGAATGGGAAGACAGAAACAGGCTCAGGGTGGGCGACCATCTGCCTCGACCGGTTGGGGTGAGGGGAGAAGAAAAGCACTGACAAACAACACACACTGGGCCGGTGGGTTTGGCCAGTATCCTGGAAGTTAGACAGAAGTCCAGAGAAAAAAGGACTTCAGTGTGAAATAAATGCAAAGTATGTTGAGAGACACAATGAACAGTCGAGCTTTTATGTCCATAGATTTTTCAGGTTTTCAAATCCAAACACCAACCACAAGGTCGTGTCTCCGTTACTCGTTGGAAATCTGCTCGTGCATATATAGAAACAAACAAGAGGTCCTCATACCTAAACGGCAAAGTAGGTCGATTACCAATAACAAAATGAAATACAGACATGCAGTTTGCAGGAACAAAATGTCATTGAAATAATAATAATAATAATAATAAAAAAACAAAATAACATCATGGATAATGTCTGGTTCGGTTTAAGCACAAAATCACTTCCTTAGGGTTTGGTGAAGATTGTGGTTCGGGATAAAAAAAAAGTCATGTGATCATCATTTCATGGTTATTATTACAAACAAAATGTACTTAACAAACACTACAACAATAAACACAACATTTAGGTCTGTTTTGAAATGGGACGTGAACACTGGTCTGTGTTTAAGTCCATAGAATTTGTTATTCCACCGTTTCCAGCTGCCTCCTTCTCAGGTTTGTCCCTATTTAAAAATGTCACCCGCTCATCAGTACACTTGGTTTTTTTACATGCATTGTTCATACGACGACAAGAGAACATGAACACTAGTATCGTCGATGTCTGAAAGAAAATACCATGAGATACCATTGGATAAAGAAATCGTGTCAGAAATGCTTTTAAACTGGATCCAAATGTTTAAAAGAGTACTGGGACAGAGATAGTGCGGGTACTGAATATAACAGTAGATTTTAGTTTGGAAGTCCGCTCCGGCTGACGCTCACTGACCCACGGTGTCGTGGAGCCGTGATGGCAGATGGCGTGGTGGACGTGGCTCAGTGCTGGGTCACTGTGCTCTCCCTGTTGACTGACAGGACGGCACTCGGCTCTTGACTTGGCATCCGTGTCCTCTACTGTCGTCGTGGGTCAGGCTTGTATGGAAATGTGTTGCTCTTTGCTTCAGTGTCTTGGTGCTTGATGATCAGTGCACATGTTTTAATGAGTGCACTGAGCAGGGCTGCCACTAACAACTAATCGTGTCATTAATCCACTCAGTGGATAATATTGACGTTTCGATAGAGACTGAGTAGGTGAAAAATGCATGTCCAGTTCTACCAAATGTATTAATTGAGAATCATGTTGGGGCTGCAGATACATACTTCACTAATGATTAATGTGTGAGTGTTTTTTGTAATGAATTTCATCTATCACATGGCCAGATCAAGTCTCCTGACTGACAGTTTTTTTTTTTATCCCCATTTACAATCAATTTACAGTCAATTTACAGTGATATCAATGATCGGCCAGTCTACATAATCACCAAAAATGTGCAGACAATTATTAAAATGATGCTACTCATTAAAGTGCTGGGGCTACAGAGCGACGGTGGTAAAATAAGCTCAACTGCTTCACTGATGTCTCTAAGTTGTTGAAACTGGGTCTTCAGCGACACACCCACTCAGGACCAAAACTCACCACGATGCCGTAAATGTACATATACTGTATGTATTTAGATTTATTTAACATTTTGGTTTGCAAAGTTTGAAAGCAATGTTTAAAGTCAGTGTTGCTTCACATAATAGAATGATCTTAAGCTTCTTCTTGAGCTTCTTAATTAAACACTGGTATCGGATCAGTACTCGGTATCAGCCAAAACCCAAACCCAAACGAGTCAGTGTTGGTATCAGAATGAGGAGGTCGAGTAGCTGGGAACAGAGTGGGTGATGTTTTTGCTTCATAAAAGACCTTTTACTACACAGATTCATAAGCTTTCAGTGTTCCATCACAATGTTTGCAATTTTGAAATCTAGACGTGAAGTGAGCGAGTGATGAAATTATCCAGACAATGTGATCACATGAAGGCTGTTTTCGTATTTGATGAATAACTGCCATGTTGGAGACACGTGCTTTTGAGTAGGAAGTGAAAGTGAGGCCTTTGTTCTGTGTGTGCTGTAGATCAGTCAGGTAGCAGATTACTGCTTCAGTTCCCCCCGGAGGCCGCCGTAAAATGTATGCACTAAAGGAGGTGCAAGGTGTTCCAGATGAAAGCACCCATTAAACACTGTCTGAGCACTCTCCTATATTATGTGTCATTACTCTGTTTCAATGGAACAAGTTTGAGGTGTTTAACTGCTGTTAGAGGCTTATTTAGTCACACACAGTTGACCAGATGACATATCTCACATCATCTGTAACTGCAGCTGAATAGTAAATGTCCATATTTCCTCTGCTGTGGGGAAATTGGAGGCTGTATTTGCATGACAGTGTGTCCTTATAGCTCTGCTGAGGACGAGGGGAGAGAGGTTTAATGGCACTCATCATAATGCATCTTTAATCATTCGTGATTCACATTTCTATACACATTACTGAATATTTTAAAACCCACTTTTATAGCTGAACTCATCTGTCAAGAGGCCTGGCTCCAGGTAGCAGGTTCTCTGTGTGTTTTGAAGCCAACTTGTTGTGTTTGGAGGCACAGTGAATCTAGTTTACACTTCTGAAATATGATCGCAGCTCTCAGTCATGTATCATCAACAGAATGCAAAGCTTGTTTGTGTGACTTGAATATTCTGTATTATATAGATAGATACAGAGTGTTTTTGTCAGTATTTATAGGCTGTACTTCACCTGCTACCACAAAGTGCAGCATTATTATTAGCCGTTTCCTCTGTAAATCCTGTTTTGATAGTTCATATTTTCTCTCCTTATTAGAGGTGACACCGACTCCTCTAAACAACAGAACTACTCCAGCAATAGACGGGAGAAATTCTCATCCCTGTTGTTTTTTTTATGTTTCCGCCATTTCATCAGCTGTAGTAAACAACTCACTATCACTGTCCTCATTCATATTTTAAGAAGCTACAAAGTACGTGCAGCTACAAAATAGCATGAAAGGCGGCAGGAGAACAGGAGTTCAGAGAGTCGTTACTATGGAAACGTAGGCGGGGAAGGTTTCAGAACGTCGCAGACCGGAGCGAGTTTTCAGCTAGTTTCATCGTGAATCGTTGGTCTGAAACGGGCTCAACATTATCGATTCTGTTGACGATGCATGTTCTCGATTACCTGTTTGTGACGCTTCGTTTCTTTGAACACACAGGGATATTGTCTGAAATTTAGCTTTTTTTTTGACCCATGGAAAGTTTAGAATCCAAAGAAATGTTACTGTCAAATGACGGTGGCCTTACCTTACTTTGGTTTGAAACACATGACCTACCTTAGATCCAGTGAGGAGAGCTACAGGAAGAGCTGAACTATCACCAGCATGTGCAGAAACAGGAGGGGGAAAATCACACCACAAGTTAGAAATTTGAAAACAAGATATACAATAAATATGTGAAAAGTGAAATCCTAAAATGCACTTATTTCAAAGATGAAGTGAAGAAACACTCGACTTCCATGAACTTCCACAGGAAATGAAAGGGATCATCTTTGACTAGTGTTGAGCAGTAGAAGGGGTTTGCGTAGCTTGCACTGAAGGGTTGAGTGAACTGCAGTCATCTTGTTCTTGAGTTAATCATCTGTTGAAGGCACTCGGGAGTAAACGTCACATCCTGAAGATCGCAGTCAGCAAGCTGTTACTCTGCAACCAACCTCCTCAAAGTGGATGACGTTTGTAACATCACACAAAGCTTATACTGACTATTGGAATGTGCTTTGAAGAGAAGGATGGGGGTGAGGCCGTGGTTTAGACTTAACCTTCCCTTCGTTGGTGCACGAGCTGGTCCCAGCCTCGAGGTACATGAATCCTCTGATCAGGAACTGGCAGCATCCTGTAAGAAATCACTTCTCTATTTAGTCCTTTCTCTGTGCGATAGATGCCTTTAGTGTTTATACGTGTCTGTGTCTCGATATGTTGTAAACATGTGTAACTATTCCCTTTGTTTATATCCTGTTCTGAACCCTCACTTTGTGTTAACTCTTTACACCGTGGAGTTAATGCTCGAAACCTTCATATCTAAATCATTTATCACCAGGATATACAGTTCATCATCTAATACCTTTCTGTGCAATGTGTACATTTAGATAAAAAGTAGAATTTCACATTAGTATAAAAATAATATATCAAAGCTCTTTTTATGTTACAATCTGTTCACACACACTGGAAATAAACATGTAAATTCCCTCATTATTCCACACTGTACTTTTAAATGTTAATGAAGGATCAGCCGGCTTCAAAGGGCATTCCAAGAAAAAAAACACTGAAAACGAACAAATGCTGAAAATGTTTTCACTTGTGGCTGTAGTTTACTTGTTGATCTCTGACCCTGTTCTCTTTTTTTGCTTGGAAATCTGTGAAAAAAATAACTATTGATGTGTGTATTTGCTCATTATGTGTTCGATGGAAGGTTCTGGATGAGTGAGCTCACAGCTTGTCCATTAGAAACAGGAGCTGCAGAATTAGACGTAGCATATTGATCCTGGATTCATTTCCCGTCGTCCTCAGAGCCCCCTGTGTCTCCCTCTGTCTACTCAAGGTCAAAGGGATTCCCTTCGCAGCGCGCAAACATTACGCTGAGGTGTCGGCAACGACGCGGATTTGGCACAAGAAGAAACTCTGCGTCACTGCTTTCTAACTTTTTTTGGCAGGTTTACACTAGAGGTTGCCCGTAGTGGATTTTTAAAGGCCAATATAATAATGATTCTAACATTTCTAATTGAAAGACCAATATCACCGCCCCACTGACAGAAATTCTGATACTGTTGGAAATGTACTATTGATGATTTTACTAGAAACTGGTTGACTGTTGAACTGAACATCTAAGTCAAAGTAATAAATCCCTAAGTGAATAACTCTGAACATCAAGCTCGTAGTAATGAACCAATAATTCTGGAAATCAACATCAACCCGAGCCGTCAAAAATGTAGCCGATTCCAGTTGTGATTTTTTTTTTTTCCCCTCAGAGTCTGAAATTCCTGTTGCCGTTGAAGCCTAATATTAGCCGTTGGCCACTATCAGAGCCCAGTTCTGCCTTGGTTAAACGGTGGTAAAATGTCCTCATGGTGCTGATGAGGCTTTGAAAACATTAACTGCACACGGTAGATTTATGTTCAGTCACGTTTTTGTTGAGGCTTTGGTGGAAGACACGTACAACCTGTATTGTTCACAACATTTTTGTTCCCGTTTCTTCTTCCTTCCAAGCACTGGGACGTGTGCTTTGATGAACACCTATAATACAATATATATACAACATGTAAACATGTCAGATTATAGCAAAAAATGATAATTTACATCCATAGTCCCTAGGCACATAACAAAAAAACAAGTAACAACATGCAAATACAAACGGATAAGAGCTCTGTGTTTTCATTCATGTTCATAGTCCTCACTGTCGCTTTTAAGTTTCTCCAACTCCTGTTAACCGTTGTTGAGTTTGTGTTGGAAAGTGGCACTACAGAAAAAACACGAGGAAGGAAATATAAAAAAGCCTTTATTTATGTGGCCCTTCACTTCAGGGAAAATCACAAAAATGTCAAAAAGTGCCCTTTCTCCAACGGTGAAGAATCCTTTAAAACTGTCTCTCTTTCTCTCAAACCATCTTCTAGGAGGACCGAGATGTGGACAGGCCAGCTTTGTGTGAAATTGTTGAGTCAAAATGTGCTGTAGCTTTTGAGATACAGGTGCAGATGGAGCTGATTGCAGCACCCTGGTGGGACCGGGGTAAGAAAAGGCACAAGTGACAGTTTCTTTTTTCCACTTGATGGGGAAATGTCTTCGTTCTCGTCCATCTGTTTCAGACAGAGCAGGTGTATTTTATTGGCTGCAGTGAAATCCTGTCATGAACAACAACATGCCACCTCTCCACGCTGTAAACCGCACTGATGTAAACCGACTCCTGCCAGACTGTCATTTTTATTTTGATACTTGTACTCTCCATAATGTGATTACTTTATCGATGCAGGACTTTCGTCTCTCTCCTTAGTACTTTGCTAATGCAAGCGGTATGTTGGCTGTACGCCACTACATGCTCCTGTCAGAAAACAGAAGGTGCTTAACACTACTAAAAGCAAAGGAAAAATGATCACACGAGTGCAGTGCGGCTGGTGTTTGTTTGCTGACTTCGATTCTATTCATGCTGAATGTGCAGATTGAAGCACACTTGAAGTCCATATTATCTAAAAGCATTGTATTCCATCTTCAAATGCGGCCTGTGCGTTTCTGTCGTGTTGTGTGTTTCCCTGGGACTCAGTGTCTCTGTTGCGACTGTGATTGTTGACGTGTTGAACCTTTGAGGGGAATAGACACTGGGCCGCGTCACATTTCATCATGTCAGGCCTGTAGCGCAAACTGGACATGCCTTACCAACAGAAGGAAGAGTCAAAGTAGCATGAGATGTGCAGAGAAGAAGAGTCACATTATGTCTGGACTAACACCGGTGGTCTTGTCTTATTGCTGATGCATGAGATCGTGTTGAGGGGCATGTACTCTGAAGCAGGACTTGGGGTTAGTGAAGAATCTTCAGGTTTAACCCCAGGTTTTCAGTGTCACATCTAGAGCTGCACAATGAATCCAATCAGTGACCGTGAGCAGAGACAGACGCTGTGGAGGGGTGGACGCGAAAAGTAGAGTTAAAAAAGATAGAACAACAACTGCAATTATGGAAGAAGAGACAGAATTTAAATAAAGCAGACTGAATTGGAAAGTCACATTATTTTGGGATATAGATATTTTTACATTATGAAATGAAATGACATTGTACAGTTGCTTTTTGTCCGATTCTAATGCACGGACACATTTGACTGTCGTTAGAGAACATCTAAACCATCTGCTGTCGAGCATCTGTACGAGCGATATACTGTAGATTCTGAGTTGAGGGAACTGCTTCCCTCTGTTCTACAGGTCTTCGCACAGCGATAGAATCTTAAAAACCAGACTGATTAAAGCGTTAATGCCTTTTGCTTGTTGACCTTATCAGATTTGACAGTAAGCCTGCTTACTCGTTTGAATTCTGTTTTTATATTTACTCTTTATTTACCGTCAGACTGTTTAATAGCACCGGGGTTGAGCTGAAACAATAAGGCTCAAATTGTCTGCTTTTCAGACTGGTTAGAAAGCATTTATTCTACAGCGCTCCAGCTGAAGCTTATTGAATACATCTAAGTGTGTCAGGAGTGGGGATTAGTCTCGTATGTTGACAACGCCACCGGGGGAATTTCAGCCCAGGAAATGGTTGAATACAACTGAAAACCACTGGAAGGTCACACAGCTTTGAACACACATTGGCTAGAGACACGTTCCCATAAAACAATACCAGTTTTAATAACGATAGTTTTAAAACTTGTAGCTTAACAGATGAAATCAAGAAAAATGACCACCTGCCTATTGCCCGATGAACAATATACTGGAGGCTCATCACAACCTGCTACTGAGGCAGGAGAAGCTGGGAGCAGAGCTGGGGCTTACCAGGGCAGCCGGAACGAGAAGGGGGTGAAGGGTCCTAAAACTACACACCACATGTGATCAGTGTGCACCGTCAAAGGGAAAAGCACCACCAGAGGGTCAGGCTGCCATGCGCGTAAGCCCACAGCTTACACAGCGGTGGTGTGTAATACACTGGGATAGAAAAGCAAGGCCTTTAAATGTATAAAACAACAGAACTTATAGCAGTAATCACACAAAACTAAAGAAATGAATAAAACCTTAATAAAGAATCAACACAAAACCACAACCTAATGCAAAAGAAACAGGATCAATGTAATATATAGACAAATAATGTTCAACAAAAGAAGAAAAGACAAAGACACTGTGCACAGTGTAGTATAAACACCTGCTCAGCAGTTAACATTAGTCACGAGCTGAGGAGCACAGCCTGACACCGGCAGCAGCGTAAGAAAAGAAAACCAAAAAGAAAACCAAAAAGAAAAGAAAGGACCCCATAACATGTCAGATACATATACAATAATATCAAATAGACGAGACAAAATCAAGGAGACAAGATGAAACAAAAGTAAAGACTAAGCAGACAAGACAAAACTCTACTAGACAAGACAACGCAGAACAAGACGAAGTGAAACAAGACCAGACAGCAGTTTCCCAGGGAGTGGCGGCTCGGCTTGAGATGGACCGCACACCGTGGCACCGCGCTGTCCAGTCGCACAGGGGAAAATAAAAAATCTATTTAAAAGCAAATCTAATACAAACTGCCACATACCGGAGATCGGAGGTCCTGTTCCCAACGGCGGGAAAATCACCACAGCAACCCAGAGAGCTGTTGGGAAAATTACTTTTAGCCAGAAGCCAAAGGAAATTTAGACGCAGGGGCTAGATGATTTGAGCCAGCTTACCTCGCTCGGGTCGAACACGGGCCCAAGCAGAGCAATTAACTCCATGCAGCCAGGAGATGAGTCGGCCATGTTGCAGACGGATGTAAAAGTCACGCGTGCCGGGAATCGGCAACGCATAAGACGGCCAACCTTTTGATCGTTTGGGAGAACGGTGCGTGAAGAACAGGATGCCTCAGCAAAACGGCAAAAAAAATGCAGCCTCGAACGAACTGGACCGCACTCCCCGGGCCGGACTCAAGAGCAGAAGGAAATGAGTGTGAGGGACGCACACTGACCCAGATACAGCGCTGCACACCGCCTCCGTCAGATAAGGTGCAGGTAAACAGGTCGAGGAAGAGCAGGGACAGGAGAAGAATTGTAATCATAGTCAGATGCACTCATGCCTTCATGATGTGATATTGATAAGTCTATTAACACAGTCATACAGTGGACAGTTTGTTGTTAGCGTTTCCTTCTTGGCTTTACCTGCAGCAGCTGTGCTGCCTTTAGCCTGTATTAGATGTTGTTAATTCCTCCTCTGTTACAGATTTTAGTTTGTTCTTCTGGTGATAAATATACCTGTTCAGGGCATCAACGTATCATAAAACTCACCGTTTGGATCGGATCAGAGGTTTTGATCAGGTCGCCTTTTGGATCAGAAAAAATGAGACAAATATAACTTTGTTAAAAGAAGGAACTAAAAGAATTGTTAAAGCACAGAACGTATGCCTTATGTATAATGTTGTGACAGAATGTCAATATATACGTTATGTTAATACACTTAACATTCAAATTCAATTCTTACATTGAAGTGAAATATGAGACATGAAGATTCATGTAATAAACGTTACATGAATCTCCAGCTTGAAATGCACCCGTTGTAATTATCTCACCTGTCAGTTTCAGTTTTAGATCTATAAAGACACAAATGTCTGTTCATAATGAAATACTGAGTATTAAATAACTTTGCATATTTTCTCAGATTCAGTAAACTAACTTTAACTTGATTGATTCCTGAGGGAAATGAATGTGTCCTATAGCTCATGAAAAGAAAGAAAAGAAAGAAAATATGAACAAAAAACATGAAACAAAGACAGAACATGGACCAAGGAAGAAGATACAAAAAGTGAACCTGGACTGTTTTAACATGAGCCTTGTTTGAATTAGAACCTGGTGGAGATGTGTGTTCTCATGGTGTGTTCTACATGTTCTACTATGTAAAGCAGATGAGCTCTAATAAATGTCTTCTCTCTGCTCTCCACTGCCATCGCCCTTTTTCCATCGTTGTTCCTCGTTCTTCTGCTCCTCCGCTGAAAACCGGTGTGTAAAATGTAAGCATGACTCACAATGAGGTGGAGATGGAGGAGGTCTGATCATGTTTACTGCACCTTCAACTGGTTCAAGCAAATCCTTTTTACAAACAGCATATCTGGGGCATTGTAATCGTTGTATAATTGAAGTAAATGGCAATTATGACAAAATCAGGGAATATGTGACAAAGAGATTTACTGATTATCTTGTTATCTCTAAACACAGCAACCATTTATTATGAAGAAAAAGGGTTCAGTGTGGTAAACCCTTTGTCTATACACAAGTAAAGTTCTATTTCAAATGAGAGTTTCTCATAAATGCAGCCGTGCTGTTGTGTAAACTATAACGTCCACAATTCCAAACACTGAGAAGTCATGAATATTCGTTTGTAGCAGGGGACCACTATGGTGGAACTAGGCTCAACGGTCTTCTTCTTGAAACCCTCAGACAGTTTATTGTATGTGCATGACTCGCCGACGCAACATGGAAACTCACAAAGCTTTGTGCATTATTTAAAGTAAGGCTGAAAATAAAGACAGGACGACAACTGGCAGTTAATCCTCAAGCATCTGCTCAGTGGAGCCAGCTGGACGAGACCGGCAGCCAGGGGGTTAATACGTCCGAGAGCGGTGGGGTCAGTGGGACACGCCAGTTCAGGCCAGACCAGCCCAAACCACACAATTACCTTTCCAGCTTAGCCCCTGATCCCACTTTAATGAGACACAGTGGTGTGGTTTATCCTCCTCCTAGCCCTCTATTCCTTCCTGTATTCATGCTCTTCCTCTCAGCATCCCCTCATCCTCACATCCTTCTCCCTGGATTTCCTCCCTGTTCCTGTATTTTCCTCATTTATACCTCAGTCCTCAGGTTTAGGGTCGGTTAGACCTGAAGTTAGAACGGATAACAAAATGGCACCTGTGTAAAAAAAAATAAAAAAATAAAAAGATTTTCGGTCACAACAGTTTGAAAGATGGAGCGAGGTCAACGGTCAAAAGTGTGACTTCAGTTTAGGAAGTGCAGTGTAGAGTTTGAAGAGTTTATTTGTTGATGTACCACAGGGGACAGGAGAACAGAACAAGGAGAGAGTAATCAATCACAGAACGTGGAAAAACCACCACCAAAAACACCAGATTTAATAGACTTAATACTGACATGAAAATCTGTGAATGAAACGTGCTTCTTGGCCAGAAAAACACAGGACAAATGAAACATTAAAAGATGAAGTGAGCTATAATGATTCAGTTCAATGTGAATGAAAAACCAAAACATTTTATTCCAATCGTTTTGAATGTTCTACCTCTCGATTTGTGAAATGTTCTGCTGTTTGGTGTGATCTTTTACGGTGTTTTCATTGTGTCGAATAAGAACTCAGATTGCAGATTTATTTGAAAATTAGCACAAAACCCCAAAAAATATATAACAAAATCATCTACAACAAGATGAACAAAAATGATAAACAAAATGAACAAAACAACAAAATAAGCAGCTGACAACATAAGTGTTTTTGTTCTTGTCTTGATACATCTTTTACAAATAGTTTAAAACCACAAATAACAGCCTGGTTTCTTCTAAGTTTTGATATTGACTGAAGTGAACGTTTTTTTCACTCAGGCCTAATCTCTACTTGAACTCGATGCCGTTTTTCACCCTCTTTTCTCCCGTTTCTTCTTCCCCTGCCTCTGCATTCTTCCCACATATTCTCTGGCTCCACACATCTCATCTGTCCTCATGTCCACCTTCCACCTGTCCTCCACCTGTCCCTCAGCACCTCCGTCTTATCAGTCCATTCATCGGCCGTTCATCGTGCCCTCTGTGCGTCTCACCCCTCGCCTCATTTTCTCCCTCATCTGTTCTCCTCCATCTTGTCGTTCATTGATCTCAGCCTTCACGTCCCTCCCTCTACCCTTCACGCTCCTCGCGGCGTCCTCCACCTCACGCTTACCTCTTTTACCCCCCTCCCCCCGTTGTCCTCACCTCATCCTGACCCCTCCGTCACCTCCTCACAGCCTCCTCATCTTTTCCTCCTCTCCTGCTTTCATCCTGACCTCTCCAGTGGCAGCCAAAACTATCATCCCTCTTTTCTCTCCTCCTCTCATCTCATCTCTTCTTCATCGCCACCGTGACGGTCATTACAGAGAGGTTAAAGAGCCTGTCATTGCTCTAGATGTCATCAGCACACTCAGACAGAAACGTAGAAGCTTTGAGAGGTGGGAAGTAACTAAAACTAAAACTAAAACTTCCATTTCTGAACAGGTTTTAGTTTAAATGCATTTGAGGCGAACTATCAGTTATTTATCACCTTCACTTCATCAATATCAATGTCAGTAAATAGATGGAACAATAACACACAGAAAAGATGATCTCTCCGTGAATCCATCGGTGCATATCACACGCGACAACAAGGCAAAAACGACAGAAGAAACGCAGCGATGTCAAGGATGTAATAAGACGAAAACAACGTAGAAGATGTAACACAGAATGAATGAAAATGAATGCAGAGTTCTTCCTGAACAGGTTTCAGTCACGTGTGGTCACGCGTGTGTTTGCAGACGTCCATGGTGTGTGCTGCTGTGTGTTTGCTGATCCTGATGTAGTCTCAGTAATAATCTTCTCTTATGTGTTGTGCATGACTGTGTGGGCAGAAAATAGCCCGGCGGTTTGGACTGATGGAGTCCACGGCTCCTTCTAGAAATAATGCTCCGACTGTGGAATGAGGCCAGAACTGTCTGACCCCATTAGAACAACCTTACAACTCATTGTGAAGGGGCTTCGCTGCTGAGCGACAGGACACGCTCACCTCTGTCTGACCAGTAGCTACAGACCGGCAGCCTGTCTGCGGCGTGGTCCAGACGGAGCCACGGCCAAATTATATACATCAGCTATTCTGGATCTGAACAATGGCCACAATCACACCTGAGCTGTTTGTAGGTGGTGCTGTTTATGTCGACAGAGATTTGACTTTTAATCAAATCTAGCAGGTGTTGAGCAGTTACTGTTACTCTTTTAGTATAAATTGCCAAATATTTGCATCACAGTCCATCATTCATTGAATTCATTTTGAATGAATGAATAAATTAGACTCTATCACAGTATATATGGATATGTTTTTTCGTGACAGGGCCTTTATATAACGTTGTGCTTGAGTCTGCAGTAGTTCATAAAATATTAAAAAAACACTTTAATTGAATTAAGGATTCGACTAATACAGGGTTTACTTGGGCCCAAAAAATTCTACAATATATGAAGTGAAAGTATGTATGAAAGAGTTGCATTGCATCTGGACTATTAAAATAAATGAAAATGTTTAACCGTGTTCCTGTGTCTCCTTAAACGTAGCCACGTCCTGACTCAAAGAGAACATTCACACTGATGTCTGTGGAAGGCACAGAACATCTACTTGTATTCTCACAGCTGTTGGTTCGTTGCCAGGGTGGATAATCAGTGGATTCAGTCAAAAGCAGAAATTCCCCACATTAAGGGCGTAGCTTCTGTTAATTTCTCATTCTGTTTACAACTCATCTGGGGCCTGTAGCTGCTCAACCGCTCACCTCTAACTAATGACTCCCCAAGTAGTGCAGACATCAACAACAGCTTAATCAAGAATGGAAACATCTAATGAGACAAATCTGATTTTAATTTGTTTCAAATGTATTTTTCAGTCAAGTTGGATTCTTGAGTTGAGTGACATCAGATCGGTGTAGACTTGTTATAAACAGCTGTTAAAGTAATCAGAATGTGAGTGCTTTAGATTCCACAACAGATAAAAGAACCATTTATACTATGAGTTGTACTAAATATCCATATTCCTGCGCTCTGAATGCACTGAGCGTTCACTAAGGACCAAGAGACAAGAAACTAACTCCAGAGATGTGTGTTCAAATATAACACTGAAAGCAGAAGCAGACGAGACCGGGCCGTCGCTGCGACAACAGAGGACGTGACTGGGAGTAGAGTTGGGTCAGTGTTTGGCCGGTCCAGTCCAGCGTAGGAGCGTCGGTTTGATTTATATAAACCTCCTGAGCTGACATTTGTCATTAACGTCCTACATCAGCAACTTGTGACGATGGCGTCGTGGCGCTAAATCCAACTTGTTTTGCATCAGTTATACTCAACATAACAAGGTGATGAACATTATATTATGTTTGTTCTAAACAGATTGATGGAGCCGCTAGTGTCTCACAAGCCATGAGCAGTTTGTCTGTTTGAGTTGTGCAATAAGGTCTCATCTACAGACTACGCTGCGTAACGGGTAAAGTTACTGAGCAAATGCCAACTGTGGCGACAAAATGAGAGTCACCAAGGAGTTAATGTTAGGTCAATAAACTCTGATCACTCATCCCTCGTTTCCTGTTTTTAAAGTGACACATCGTTTTAGTCTGGAATCTCAGTCGCTGTCGACTTCTCAGGATGAAAGAACAAATAAGCAGAAAATCCCTTAAAAACAAACTGCCAATGAAAATAGAGCCATTTGCTGTATAGCAGTAGTTTAATAAAAAAAGAAGAAGAAAAGGTCAGTCTTTATGATCATTTCAGTGTCGAGTTGGACACAGACTGGGCTTTGGCTCGAATCCTGCATATTATTCAAAACAGACCAGAATTCTGACGAAGTGACAGGAAAAAAAACATGTTAACATGTTAAACTCTGACCTATGATGCTTCCTGCACATTTCAGTGTAGAAATGGAAATCATTTCTTGGCTATGAAAACGTCAATGTGGAACATCCTGTAATTTCATATTCATATAAAGGTTTATTTCTGAAGTTAAATTTTAATGGAAGAAAACTGGTATGGATAATATACTGTAGTATACAGTGTTTTGGTGTTGTTAAACCTAACTTTTAAAACGGATGTCTTTCCTGCCTTGTTCCTGCTGAGAATGTGAACCCGTGACCTTGTGGCTGCTGATAGATGTCTGCTCATCACCGAGCTGTTTGCAGCCTCTGATAACTGCTGACTGACTGCATCACGCGGCATCGCACGGCTTCACGCGGCATCGCACGGCTTCACGCGGCATCGCACGGGGACGCGGCCCTGAATTTATTTCTCCATGCAGGAATACAAAGCATACATCAGTTGGTTATATTTTCATCCTGGGAGAGTGTTATCGCAGCCCAGCGCCTTAACGAGAGTAATATAAGCTGATATCAGAAATCATGGTGACGTTTGTGTACCGTAGCCGTGCCATAAAAATGCTAATGTTGTTTCTGTGACGGTGGAGGAGGTGGCTCAAGGATTAGACTGAGTGCTGTTGATCTTATTAGATAAAACATTGATATTGCGCTGCCTGGCTGCACTAATACAGGCCTCGGTCATAAAAAAACTCGTATAGTGACAAGATTATGATGAGCCTTGGCCAAAATTTATGAGAAAAGAAGACATTTAACGCCATTGTTATAAACGTTTGTATTCAGAGGCCATTTGTAAAGCAGGAGATGCTGCTTTTAAATGTAGTGAATTGTGGGAAACGTGATTTCTTCCAGTGTTTCGATGAACAGAGCGCGAGCGTGTCTTAGCGGCTGCAGGGCTGAAAGAGGTTTATGAAGCTGAAAAGTCGTGGTTGTTTGTGGATTAGAAATGCCTTGTTAATCTCATTAGATTAAAGAGTCCACCAGGGTTTAATTCACTTTCTGTTCAATCCAGTCAATAAGTGGATAAAGATTTTCTTTAATGCTCTACTAGAAACTGCCTTTTGAGGGAAACGTTTCCTCATAAATATGTGATTAGGTCTTCTACCGACTGCACATTATCTTTCCTACATGATCTTTGTTTTCTAAATGCACTGATTTGGATTACAAATAGAAATAATTAATTACAGTTGATGTGGGAGACACAGAGCTATTACTGCTGCTTTTGCTCCTTCAGAGTCGGTCCTGTAGGTGTTTCTTCATCTCTGTTCAGTTGATTAAACTAATCAAAGTTTACTTCATAGTGATTTCTCAAGCAAAAATGCCAGATGTCCTCTGCTTTCAGCGTCTCACGTGTTTCTCTTTCACTATAATTATGAAATCTACATTTTTGTTTTGTTACTTCATGTTCATGGAAGTTGGGAAGACTTGCTCTAAACTCTAATAACTTCATCCGTTGACATCTTTGTATATATTTCTTATTTTTTTGGCGTTGGGTTTACTTCTCAGCTTCTTCTTTTACTTTTAACTCTGCCAAGGCGTATGGTTTGGGGAGATGTCAGAGTTGATATCTGCATATGAATCATTTTAAAGGTCTGCTACATTATCACGTTCACCCTCATATCAGTCTTTACTGCTATATTTAATAAAAAGACACTATTTTAACTGACAGGTTGTTGTTCAATACTGACCCGAGAAGGTTGAGGTTGACTAGAGTAAAAGCCCAGCGATACAACTGAAGGTTTCCGACGTCAAACCCTCCTTTGTCGTTTGTTTGCAGGATTGGAAGCCTCTTCTTCATTTCCTTGTAAAGTCTCTTCACTTGTATCTCATCAGACATTTGGATTGGCAACACACTTAATACGGGATCGTTTATGGAAGGACTGAATGATTTTTATAGCAGTTATTTTACCCAAAGGGAGAGGTTGAGTCCTTCCCCTTTTCCAAACATATTCTTCCATTTCTCCAGAACTGGGGACGTATTGACTTTTATTACTTTATCCAATCAGGATGGACTAATATAACAAGAAAAGAGGCCATATTAGAAATACCGAGGTGACTCAGATGAGGCTTTGTTTCTCACGCGTGGTTTGGTTTGTGGTCTTAAACATGTTATATTGTGTTGTATAGTGGCCTCATACTAATGCTGCTTGAAATTGGCTTTGCTTTAGATTGAATTTCCAGAAGAATTTGTTTTTAACAGTAATTTTTTTAACACATCATACCCCATTTAACAGGTTAATGTAGGTCTCAGATGTCCCCTGAAAAAAACAACTTGACGGTGTTGGAAATGAAGTCTTTATTAGAATGACTAAACGAAACAGAGTCGAAGCAACCTTCTGTCTTCTCCGACAGAACAGCCTGTGGTCTCCCTTCAGACACCCTGGAATCTGTGGATCAGGGGTGGTCCTGGTTCTGGTTCTGGTGGGTTCTGGAGAACCCACTGAGGGTACTGACTGTATATAACAAATACCCACAATTCCAAACGGCTTGTTTCAGGTCCAGTTATCTGAAAAAGGTCTGTGTTTTTCTCCACTGAGTGAGCATTTTGATAGTTTAATGTTATTTTCAGAACCCTCGGACCTGTTTTATAAATGGAAAAATAAATGAAAACTGTATTTTTCACAATGTGCCCCCTTTAAAATATAAAGTGGTGAAGTTGCAGAGAGAGGAAGAGGGATTTAGATGCATATAAAAAATATATGAAACATAAATGCAGTGCACACTACCCCCCTCTTGCTTTATTCCCTCTTCAGGGACTCGGTTAAATGGTGTTTAAAACTGAACAGCATTAAATCAAGTCCTAGTCTCTGGATGTGTAATCATAAGCTGAAACCAACCAAAGCATGTCCTGGAAACACCACGCACCGTAGTTCCTCAAGTAGTGTCCGGGTCCTGCAGGAAACACCAGGCCTTCATTTGAAGGAGGCTTGTATTAGAGTCAGGCCTTTATTTAGAATTTCCTCTGTTTAATTAGTACAAATGGACGTAATTTGCGCAAAATCTCGTTTTGATGATTTGATGATTCTGATTACCTCTTTTGTGATGTTAAAAGTACCGCAATGTGATTTTCCACAAACACATCACTTCCTCTACCGTTACAAAATAAAAGCCCTGTGGCGTTTCGTATGATAGAAACCATTCATTGTTTAACAGAGCTTTTATTGTGTAAATTTTGTCTTCCTGTCACGCTTGTAAGTTTCTACAAATGACAGTTTTGCTGAAAAAGTAAGACACACACCTGCAGTGACTGAAACCAGACAATAACACTTCGACAAAGTGCATCAAAGTGTTGAGAATAGATGGATTATATTGTCGAATGTATTAAGTTAAACTTTGTGTTGAACTGGCAGCACATTACATGACAGGAACCAGAAGTTTATCCATGTTATTTTTTGCCGGGCTGTATTTTATGTCGGGCTTTTATTTGTTCGTGTCGTCCTCGCCTCCGGCTATTATTAGAGACTCGGCTTTTAATTGATTCTTTTTGTATTTGAAATATAGTAAATTGAAACCATCGTTACATAATGATTATTTCACAGTAGCAGCAGCTGCCACACTCTCTTCGGTTACTTTGCCTTCCTGTGGTGATTAAAACCACGCTCTTAGGAATCAATCTGATGAACAGTTGAGTAACAGTCTGCTCAGGCGAGTCGTGGTCCACTTAATGCAGAGCAGATTATGACACTGTTACCACAGCAAACTTCAGAAACATTAAACAAACCTGCACACAAGAGCTGCAGTTTCACAGGGATGTCAAGAATGATGATGAGAGCGAATGTAACCCTGGTTGACACTGATGGTGAGATGTGTAAAAACACTCCCACGCACACATACGCACATGCACAGTCTCCTAAACACTTGACCTTCAGGAGAAGAACACAGAAACCACCTACATAGGATCAGAAACATGAAGTATTTGTATATTCTGTATGTACTTATACACTAAAGCAAACACACACAACGGTGCTCAGAAAACGCCCACGCACACACTCTGTCCTCTGCATCTCTCAGCCTCCGCTTTCTCCCCGTTTTCCGCTCGGTCTC
>JAPQRN010000009.1:7023061-7057389 GCA_037367275.1 Coranthus polyacanthus
CCCCCCCCCCCCCCCCCCCCCCCCCCCCCCCCCCCCCCCCCCCCCCCCCCCACCTTGTGTGCAAATATATCAACCAAGAAGACTGCCACCAGCATCAGATTTCTGTGTGTAGGCCAATGTGTGTGAGAGGGTTGAGAGGCACTCCTTTTGCAGTGAGAGAGAGAGAGTGAGAGGGCGAAGAGAGAGAGAGAGAGAGAGAGAGAAAGGTCCGACAGGTTTGGAGCTTTGAAAGAAGAAAGAAGACCTGCTGCTGCCACATTTCCACTCTCTACAAGCAAAAAAAGAAAAAACCAACAAAAAAAGCCCCCCTGAACTGTTTTCCTTGAAGAAGTTGGAAAAGCGGCCATGGACGGGATAACATTTGAACGCGCGTCGCTCTTGTGCACCTTGCTGCTCTTGGCGCTGCAAGGTAGGTTTTTTTTTTTTTTTTTTTTTTTACTTTTCGCTTTTTTTTAAAAAAAAAAATGACACGTCTCCTCTGTAACTTTGGACCGAAGGGTTTCGGACGCTGTTTTGGTTTAGATTTCTACTTTCCTCTTTTTCCAGACAAGTTTGAGAGGTCCGCTGCTTAAAACCTTAAGACCTGTTTCCCACAACAAGCTCCTCATTGAGTTGTTCCACTTTTAACTCCACGTTATGTTTGGTTATTTATAGCTCGCGTCGTTTGGCTCATATTGAACGACATGTTAATGCTGTGTCTGCGCAAAGAAATGAGAACGCGCCGAAGCGAAGAAGTTCGTCGGTTTGTTTCGCCAGAAACGGACGGCAGTAGCAGTGGGTTAAGTTTGCGCAGCACAGAGGTAGGCTACTCGTTATCTGCACTGATTGGATGTTTTGCGGGTCAGGTCCGTGTGGGAAGTCCCGGCTCCGGACTTTATTCCACAGGACAGCGGTGCGGCGCTGCTCTCCTCAAGACAGTTATATGCCCACATGCAGACTGAATAAAACCTCTAAACCGCCGCAATAACACCCTCTGTTTAAGTAATAGTGCCCACATGGAGATGGAGCAGGCTATAGAGTTAATGAGGAAAGCTTGTTAAATATTTCGATCGTTTTTGTGAGTGAGACAGATGTTATGATTTGAGTTTGAAGTCCGCGTCTCATTCGGTCTCGTAAAGCCCACCGCTCTATCTGGCTGCTGCTGCTGCTGTGGTGCGTGCAGTTTTCAGCGCTTTGATGTCTGATCCACGGGATTTTCTTCACCAGTGCTGGCAGTGCGCCTCGCCCTCAACAGCACCCCTGGGTGCAGAGCTTTGCCTTATATGATCTTCGGGAAAAAAAAAGAAAGAAAGAAAGAAAGAAAAGTTTGTAGTTAGTAACCAAAGTCAACTGCTAAATCAAACAGTAGTTGTGTAAAACCACAGTGTAATCTTTTCCATGGTTTCCCTCAAATCCCAGTGGGACCATCAGTGGTCCTGTGTTTATGGGTGCACTTCACTACATGATGTGTTTTTGACAGTGTCACTGTAAAATGTTATATTTTAATAGCGAGACATTTTGTGGTTTTTATATGTTTGACGTTGAAATAGAGCATCACAGTCATTTGTGGGCTTTTTTTTTTTGTTGAGTTTTGAGTTTTAAACTGTACTGGCAGGTCTGTGGTGGTTTAAATCAGGCTGAGCTAAAGGGCGGGGCTGGGGGGCGCTGGGCAACACCCGAGTTTCTTCCCTGCATTTTCATTCAGAGCGTCATACATTTCTCAAAGCACTTATAGTCATTTATTTCCTTACGCTTGTTTTTAGGGACTCATCTTCACATATATCAACTTTTAACTACAGGTCTCTTGTTCCACCTCTTTTCTTTACACCACTTCATTCCCAGACCTCTGTTAACAAGCTCTCTCTCCTCTCTTGCCTCAGAGACAGTTGTTGAGCTTTGCTGTGTGTCTACCCTTCATGGAGCCTTTTAACAGGTGCCTAAACAGTGCCCTGTAATTGATAGAGGCAGTATAGATCACACATCCCTCAGTACAGCTGTGGTGCATTGACTTAAAGCCTTGGCTCCAGGTGCTGAGCTCATTCCCTCGCCCTTCTCTCAACTCTGCAAAGTCTCTGAACTCTCTAAAGTCTCCAAAGTCTTGGGAAAGGAAAGCCCTTTTTCCACTTTTGTGCAGCAAACATTAAAGTTTGTTTTAATGTCCCTGTGGTTCTAAACTACATCCCTCTTCCTCTCAATCTAGCATAGTTTTGTCTAATAATAGCAGCTCTTGTTGGGGCTCAGTGGGATTCTGTCACACAGACCCACATTCTCACAATAACTGGTCACGTACTTGCAACTTCCAGCTATGTCAATGTTGAGCAGTGAACTAAATAGACCCACAGGACACATAACACCAGATGTGTTTATGTGTTTGTGTCGTCTTCCTTAGTGTGTATACATGTGTGTCTGTCTGTATGTATGTGCATAACTACATGGTTGTGAAACACAGACATGCGATGCATAGCAACCCAAGGAGCGCCCCAAGGTGCTCGGCATGCTTGTGCCCAGGATCATACTGACCCTTTGACCCACTTGCCCTGACATAGTGGTTACAGGCTCTTGTTTTACACTCCTGAGATGCCATTGACTTCATTGTCGCATCAAATGGAATTTCATTTTATGCTTTTAAAAATAACAATCGCACCGTTTATCTGAAACACAAGTACAGGGGTGACGACAAAACATTTTAAGACTCTACCTTGACGAGGTTAACTAAAGGAATACTATGGTTTTTACAGAAAAAAATATATTTACACTAACTCTAAATTTAAGTTGTGTTCTTTCTTAACCTGTTATGTTAAGGGAGAGATAGGAATGGAAAATGGCCAAATGAATTTAAGCTAAGTCAGGAACAGGTGGAAAGAATTGTTGTGACAAGCATTAGCTGAGTTCAAGGTGTTAGCCTCTAACACGCAGTGTCAGCCTCTTTGTCTATTGTCGCCTTTATTCCCCACAGTCATTTCCTCACTTTTAATTTCTGTCCCCACAGCCAGCACATCAAAAGTGCACCCCCTGTAGTCATGTGTAATTATTATGGTATTAGGCCAGAAAAAAGGGCATTTAGCCACAAGGAGATAAAAGTACACGGTACTTCTTCCATAACTGTCTTTGGCGTTTGGGTTTGGGGATTAGTTTTGTGCATGTATGCGCACTTTGAGTGCATATAGTGCATAAATAATTATAGGCATGAAAACATATATCACTAGAAAGTGTGCACCCACACATCCTCATTTTTATTTGAGCATACAGATGCATGCTGTTCATATAAGCACAAGTCAAACCCTAAGCCTAAAAACTGCAAGTTTTTGCTGTTACGCAACAGTGGAAACCTAAGCCTGTGAGGCAGTGAGTGACACATTTGAAAGAGCAAGTCTGTGATTTCCCCCTTGTCATTTAGGTCTTTGGGGGGGTGGACTTTGGGATGGTTGTGGCTGTAATTATTGAGGTGATTCATTCCCCCCTGTGTGTTGATGTGTAAGTAAGACACTAAGATGGAATGAGTAGCATTCCTCTGGACACGTTGGAGCTCGCTCTGTAATGCGTGTGTTTGTCATCACTTCAAATTCTATGGAAAAGGGCCTCCTTTCTCCTTTAAAACTCCCTCTCACCACAAGTCACAATTAGTAATCCACATACAAACAAACAGCAACAATGCGGCCTCCATCTCGCTATCGAAGGTGCAAAGCTGGAGTCTGTTTACAGCCAGTGTGCATTCCTGTGGTGTGACTGGGTTTCACTCAGCTGAGCATTCAGGAGATTACCAGTTGAACATTAATCAGTTACTTAAGGGGTATGTTCAGGTTGATTTGTGCGAGGAAGTTATCATTTATCATTTTTAGGTTTCTTATTTGCAGCAAATGACACATTTGAAGCCATTACAGCTGTTTGATATTGGACTGATGTTAGTTAGCTGGCAGTGAGTACTGGGAGAAAAGTTTGCAAGAGCGAGTGGTAGGTTGCATGCACATGGTTAATCCTGGTTTGAAGCCATTTGGCAAGAATGGTATGGTTCACAGCGGAGATGAAAAAGTTGATCCTCCTGCTTTTTCATCTCTCATATCCCCTCAAGAGCTTCAAAAGAGCTTAAGTTCACATTGTGATTATACACACACACTTCCACAGGTACTTATACATAATACAAAAGGTGTGTTCTTCCAGATTAACTTTGTCTGTGTTCCAATCTCACATTGTTGTCATCCTGTCTGTCTCTGTTTCACCCCTCTTATCTTTGTCTGCCTGCCAGTGCTGGTCTGTCTCTCTCTTGTACTTGTAAGTTTTCACTTTTTTGGCCTTTACAGTGTCAGTTCAGAGGTCATGTGATGGTGCTTGTGCGTGTGTTAGCAGGCTGTGATTTACCATGTTGTCTTGCCTGCGTCATCCACTGTGCTTTTGTGTGCGGTTCACATTTAACGACCCTGCATAGTTTCAGGAAGATTGCTTGCTGTGTTTTAGTGGGAGAGGGCTCTTTACTTTTACACCCATTCCTAAAGCTGTTCAACGGCAGATTTATGGCTACTATAGATTCATTTAAAATAAGAATGACCATCCTCCCCCACTTGGCATCTTTTACTGTTTCTCACTTTTTTTGAAGAACACTTTCTAGTCTGCTGTCTCCTTTTGACTCAAAAAATATTTCCATTGGTGGATATTAATATACAGTAAATGACACACGTTAAAACGAATGCTTCTTTCTACACTTTAGTCTACATTTGTAAGATTTCAGAGATGTTTCTTAACACCCACCAGGCCACCAGTGATTCATTTAAGGGTTAGAAGACTGTTTCTTTTGCTGTCATGGTGTTAGTGGGAGTTGTAGGGAGGGAAGGAAGGAAGCACAGAGGAAAGGGACGGACAGACCGAGATGAAGGGCTGGGATAAGAGATTATTACAACTAGCTATTGTGTTACAATCATGCATTCTAGTTCTTGTCTCAGGGGAGGAAGATGATGGTGAGGGGTAATTTCAAGTGCAGCCTTGAAAAGAGGCTGCATGTTTCTGTATGTATGTCCTTGTCTCTATGTGCATCTGTTGTCTGTGACAGTGGAAAGGGGGTGGTGGGTACAATTCAGGGTTGGAGGAAAATTGAAAAATCCACAAAGCACCTTTGCTTTACAAGGTTAAGTGCTGCCAATCCATTTAGCAGGAGGGAAGAGCTGTAGGAAGACATGGCAAAGAGCCTTAATTTCTCTGCATTTTGTGTGGAAATATACAAAGCAGCAGGATTGGCTTTAGCTTGGTGGGCCACACTATGTAAAATCTTTTGTCAGTAAAACAGAGAGGAGCCATCATGTTTTATGTTTGCCAGAGAAAATGCTTTTACAAAATCCTTCTTGTGTCTTCTCCAGTTGGTTTGATCAATCACATAGCGTGCAAAGGGTGGATAAAACAATCAAAGTGATAAGACAGACATAGCAAAAGTGAGGAACAGACAGTCAGGGTACATCAGGATTGAGGAATACCAATTAGGAATGGGGAATGTCATGAAAAAGCCTGGATCTGGGGCCAAGGAGATCAGTTTCCTGGCAGTGAAGAAGAAATCCTAACCCCTGTGCCCCTCCAACCCTAAACCCTCCATCTGACTGTTGGCTGGCAGAGCGTCCTCTGGGAGCCACAAGCTGTTGCTTTTCAGACATCAACAGTTGCCTCAGCAGCAGTTGTTGAATGCACCTCTCCAAAAAGCCCGGTCACCCCCCTTCCTTCACACACACACGCACACTTGGGTTCCATTACCACCTCATGTCTTTCCACACCACTGGCCTGGCGTGGGGGAAGGAGAGTGTTGCAGCGAACACACCTCTAGTTTGACTTTGCTCCTCATACTTGAGGAGAGAGTGTATTCAACATGAAAAAATATCTTCAAAATGCCTCCGTATGGTTCTGAACAATGCACCTTTGATTCCTAAGTTCTGATTTCAGAAACACGATGGCCAAGTCATGAGGCATTCTTTTCCTCCTTTATCTGTATCACATAATGATAACAAGGAGACATGGGTGACTTAAAGTTCAGTAGGCTACAGGATGTATACATGTGTGCACACAGGGACAAATGTGCGTGTTCATGAGCAAATTTGCTCAAACGACTATCACAAAGGTGATTACTCTTACACTCTCAGACCACTCTTCATGTCCAATCTCTGTTTCCATCTGTCAGACAACATTCCTGTGTCCCCTGACTTTAATCTAGTTAATGCTTAAGCAGCGGTGGTTAACCTCTCCAGGGAGGTTGGTCACTGTTTGACAATGAGGTCTTATTGCTTTAACTGGGCCAGGGGGACCTGAGAGACAGGAGTGGGAACATAAATCCTCTATGCTGGGAAGGAAGAGGAGGAGTAAAAGGTGGAGGAGGGTGTGGTTGTGGAGGTATGTGAGATTCAGAGGTAGCCTTTGTATTACAGCGCTCTCATATGCTTTAAGCTTATGTCAGTGTTCGGTTCTGTACGTTGGATGCATGACCTCATGTCTGTAAGTGTGAGAAAAGGGGGCTCCCCATGTCACCTGAGAACAACAGGTGAGAGTAGCATCACTGAACAAGACCCAGTGTCAGTTTTCAGAGCTTCCGAGGCAGGTAACAGCCCCAAGGACATAACTTGTCTTTGTTTTATTGAGGTTTCACTTACCGGAGCCCCTCAGAAACAACAAGCACATAGCACTGAAGATCTCTCTCTGCCTGAGTGAACTTGACTTTGAAACAGTAGAAGGATAAAGTTACTCTACTTAAACTGTTAATATTCTCCTCAAGTCACATCCTGTTCTTTACCTCAGCGAGTGTCTTTTTCTGTGTTAGTTACTTTTCTCCCTGGAATTCACTGTCAGTCTCTTTGCTACGCCCAACTTTGCGCCCAGCTCTGTGAATCATCACTTTTATCACTGCTTTTTTTGTTGCTATTCCTACATCTCTTTTACTCATCTGTCTCTCTCCTTCTCTAACCTTGTCTCACCTTCCCTCCATCATCTGTCTCTTATTCCTACTGGGGATGCATGGATCCTCCTGACCATGTGCTATCTTATTATCACAATAGCCAGAACAGAAGGAGCCAATAGATGAGGGAGTTTCTGATCCCTGTCGAATCTCAGCAGCAGTGGGAGGTAATCTCCCTTTTTTCAAACTGACAGTTCAGCTAATGACAATAATCAAGCAGGAACTGTTGTGACCTACAGTCAGCTCACTTATGTAACAATATTTATAAAGTTCTATCAGTGTAGTGCAGCAGCAGAAAGCACTGAAGTGCATTAAGGCGAGTGCACTTTTAAAACTTAGTTTTCATTGGCAGTTTTAAAGCCGATTCAGGCATGTTCATCAGTCGTGCCCATATTCCAGTAATACTAGGACACTCAAGTTTCATAGCTTCATTTTGATTCGGTCTAACAGGAAAATGGTACAAGCTTGCTCCCAGTCCATATGAATATTTAATCCAAAATCAATAACATTCGAATTGGGTTATGACTCCATCAGGCTAAATGATTCTCAATTACATGTCTGTGCAAACTGCAAAACAACAAACTTGATGGATAGTTATTGTGGGGATAATGTTTGACTTACACAGTGCTTAACTGATTTAGCCTCTTGTTATTAAGGGCTAAAGTAATTATAACCCAGTGTTTTGCCTCAAGAGCATCTTGCATTCTTCCTCAGCGGGCTTGTTTCAACTGTAAGTCTAAATTTAGTTAATGGTTATTGGTATCTAATGATTAGCGAGCAGAAGTCTTTCTGTGAGCAAGTGTAGGAAGACACTGAACTCTGAGGGACACTCAGAAGTCTCTCTGGATGTTCTGAATGTACTTCCCATTGTACAAACCTTATATAATACAAGCATAGCTCAGTCATTGGTCATTGGGGATGGAGTGAGTGTGTCTCTCAATAATTGGTCAAATAGAGTAAATAACCTGATCATATGCCAACCCTAAGGAAAACATAACAGCTGACACTCATACATTCCTAAAGGAAGGAGATAGTTTGGGTGAAATATCCATCCACCTCTACTTGTGAATGGTGAGCACTATAGATGCTTGCTTGGCCTTTTCTGGCTGCTGTATATTAAGTGTTGAGAGACTCACTGGGGTCTAGGACGGGCAGCTTGGAGTACCCCCTTTGATCCTATTCCCCATTCACATCACCCACAGTTAGATTTGTCTCCATGGAGAATGATGAAAGATGTACCAACTCCGGATGTCAATTAGCAGTTTGGGAGTCTGAGCCGCATGTTGTGTGTGTGTGTGTGTGTGTGTGTGTGTCTTTGCATTGAATGAAATGAGTGCGGGGAAGGGTGGGGTTGGTTAATGGCAGGGGCAGAGAGGACACATGTTCAATAATAAGGCCTGACAAAGGAGGATGGGCCGAGGGAGGGATGGAGGGAGGATGGGAGGATGATGGACGATTCATTATGTGACTGCTTTTCATTGTCTCACTTTGATTTAGGGCTGTATATCAATATCATGATATTAATGGATTGTCCCCCCCCCCCCATTTAGCTATAGTAAGGCAAGTCACATATACGTACATAGTCATAAATAATAAAATGTATGCTCACTGCAGTTGTACATTACATTTGACAAAGTATTCAAATGTGTTAAAAAAAAAACAAAAAAACTTAAAGTTGCTGATTTTGAGATTTTGAAATCGGAATATGTAAATATTAAACAACAAAATGTCAGGCAGCCCCAGTTCAAATGAAGCAGCAACACTCAGCGAAATGGCAGTCTGTCTTGTGTATTCTGGAATATAGGCTATATAATATGTATGAGGCAGTTAAGTTGTGTTAAGTGGCACTTGGTTGATATCTATGTATAAGTATGCCTTTTTATAGATTGCCCTTAAGTGTTAGTAGCGGTATGAGAGTATGAAAGTGTATTCCACTCATCGCCCAGCAAAAAGTGCCTCAGTTCATACATGCACACTGTAGCTCTGGGACTCCTCGTTTGTTATGTATTTTTCAGTGAGGTCGTTCTCTCAGTGTACCTGAACAAGGCAACATTGTTAAGACATTCCTTTAGGCTGTTGGAATGCAGGTATTAATACCGGGCTGATTACACACACAAGTACCGGGAAGAGGAGAGTGAAGGCAAAGGAGACAGGAATGGAGAGGAGAGGAGGTGTAGAGTGAAGGGAGTGGAGGAAGGCGGCGCGTTGAGGCACAGTTAAAGGGAGTGTGACCAGCGGTGGTACTTTGTGATGTTTAAACTAAGGGTGGGCGATGACCAAAAGATCACACGACTAGCACAATCCACAATCAAAATTACAATTTTTCTTACCTTTTACTTTTTCTTACAGCATAACATTAATGATACCAAACGTATTTAAGAATACCAGCATCAGGTCGTCTTCATCCTCCATCTTGTCTTCTGTTTACAAGTTACACATCTAAGGTGTGTCCAGTGAGTGTTGTCCAATCATGCTTTTGATTTTGAGATTGCCCACTCCACAAGTAGGTGAATACATGTATGTGTACGATATGTAGTCCATGTGTATATGCTTATATGAATGATTATGTACTTGTTTGATTATGTAGCATGTAGTGCTGACCAATAAATCACATTTCCGTTGTCACTGTGATATGAACATGCATGACAAAAGCGCAAAAGACTGCCTGAAATGAAGCGAATAAAAATCGTTTTAATTACACTATGCATTCACACCCAGCATTTGACATCTGACCTGTCAGATGGAGCCCTGGATACATGGGCCATGCATTTACACCAATCAGATGAAGTCCCAGCTACGTATCTGTCAGTTACCCTCAGATTTATTGGTGTGAATTTGGTGGCGACTGCTAGGTATGTTTCTTTACTTATCACAAGTCATATCGTCATCGCAATACTGAAAAATGTTATTGCATGTTACGAATGTTCCTCATATCGTGCAAGCCTAATGTGCATCCCATGCTTAGAGGTATTTGAGAAGGGGACCGTTTTTCTGTGTGTATTCACACTGTGTGTCTGGAATGCATTCCTTATTAACTGAACTAACACTGAATGTGTAAGCGGGTCTATGTGGTGTGTGACAAGGGGGAGAATTAGCTCCGGGTGTGGGACAGGACTTGGCTGTGTGTGTGGGCATCCGTCAGTCGGAGCAGTCAGGGCTGTAAAGAGCATGTGAACATTAATACAAGACCAACGTGAACTGGAATCCGGACTTAACTATGGTTATAAATAGGCGTGTGTTCAGTCGCACATCAATGGCAGTACCAGCTGGTGATGGGACAGTGGTGGACCTGCAGGAGAGCCCTGCACTATGTTGAAAGGGCCTCACATGGCTCAAACTGTCTGTCTTATTTCCTTTTCTTTCCCTCATTCCTTTTCTTACTCTACTGTTTACATTAGTTTTAGTTTAACTCTCCCTCTTGCTTTCACTTTCTCTGTCCATCTCCTTTGCATTTGCTATTAGATATTAAATTAGATTTTAGATTAGCTGTCAAGCTTTGATTTATTTCCAGTTATCAATACTGAAATGTGTTTTCCGTCTTTCTTTGTCTCAAATTGATGGCTGTCCCTTGTTGCATTATGTCATATTGTGCTGCCATGGTTGCACCTCCTGAATGCCAGCTGGTGATATCTGATCGAGCCTGGTCTCCTTGGCAAGGAAGTTATTAAGGCAAAGCTAGCCAAAAAATCTACCATCTACCACCCTTTTCTGAAGCCCCTCACCCACACACCCCCCGCCTTGGCCCATCTGTTTGTGTATGTGCTTATGTGTCCATTTGGCTCTGGTTTGGGGGCAGTTGGTGCAACGGTTCAGGAGAGCATCAAAACTGGGCCCACCATCGGCATGACAGGGCAAGCAAAGTCAAGGCTCAGTATGCGAGACTAACCCCTAGCTAATGCTACATACTAGGAGCAGTGTGAGGACACGTGGATCTTATGGTTACATTGGTACCAGCCAAACAATGGCAAACTTGTTTTCCTGTGGCTTCCCACCTGTTCTGTCCTCCCTCACTTAGATTGTTTCTAAGTATCAGAACAGGACCTCCTGTCCTTCATCGAACATTTTCTCCTTCCTCCACCCATGCTGTGCTTTTCACTTTCTTTTTTCGTCTTTCTTTGCTTTCTCCCATGGGCAGGCCCAGCATATTTAGCAGGACAAAAGAAAGGGTAACAGGGACTGAGAAAGAGAAGAGACAGCTGGATGGCCATGGACACGAGATCATGTTGCATGTGTTCACTTACAGCACCGTCTGCACCTTCTTTTTTCTCTGTCCTCATTTCTTTCTTTCATGCTTCTTCAACCCTCCCAGCATCTTTTGACAGTCTTTTTGGGGTGCATTATCTTCCAGTTCCTCTTGTATTGTCACTTTATCTTCTCACTGCTGCAAAAACTATTGCTTCTCTCTCCCATTTCTTTGTTTCACTCATTGAATTTCCTATTGCCTTTGTTTCTCTGTGTTGTTTAGTTTTTCTTGTTTGTGCCTCTGTGTTTCCACTTTACTATGTGGTTAGAGCCCCTGCACTGGATTATCGGTCAGTTGACTCACAGAGGGCAGCCAAAGCCTCCAGTACAAACATGAGACAATATCCGAATGATTGGCTGGTTGGCTGTGGACTGCTAGCTCCCATATCAGCCTGAGCCAGGCTCGGACCATGGGCCTGCCCATAAACCATATTAGCCGCTAACACGCTGCAGTGCTTCTGTTTGTTTGCAGCAGCTGGCTTTGCTGTAGCACAATTCAAAATGGAATACATTATCAGATAAACACAGAAGTTGCTATCATTTGTTTTCACATAAGACTGCACTGGTTTTTGTTGCATGTGGGTGGCAGGAGGAGTATGAACTGCAGAAATTCTGCAATGCCAACAACTGTGTGCTACTCAGACACACAGTTTTTTTGTACTTACTAGTAGTTAGTGGGGGCATGTTAAGCCATCGGAGAGGCCAAGAAGTTTTGTTTATGTTTAAGTTTGGGCTCCTAGTAGGGCTGCGTGGTATTGGAAAAAACTGACATTGCAATTGTTTTTTCTTCAATATATACGGCAGTATTAAAAAATACAGGAATTTTCAGCAGATGACTTTAATACCACTGTTAAATTAGTGGGCACAATCCATTCTTTGTGGCTTTAAGTATCCAAGAACCCTTAAATAGGAATAAATCATGTTATATCAGACAGACTTTGGACTCAGTCTGGTTTTACTCTGCTGTGACCTTATATTTTGAGCCGTTAAGAAGGATGCATACAATATATAAGATCTTCCCCAATGCACTTGGTTTAGCTCCCATATGCTGCTATTTTGCATTTCTGTGCATTTGTAATACGTAATGCATGAAGCCACCAGTTGATGTGATTTATAACAGCAGAAGGTGGTGAGCATTTGGGTACTAGAATACTAAATGTATATAATACCTCCTTTAATCTGGGGAACACATTGCCCCCATTCTGCTGAGTCTTCTGTGCCCATCTGCCTTTACTTGTGCATGGCTGAAACCTAAGCTGGACTGTTACTTCCAAGTGTTACCTCCACGTGTCTCCCCTCCTCTCTGTTTCACATCAGCCAGTGATTCACAGCTCATTATAGAGATAGAGTTGGCTTATCTGCCCCCCAGCTACCTTTCTGCTTCTCTGGAAGGCAGAGATGCAGTCATGGAAAATTCTGCTGATGATAGACAGCTTCCACTTCTCCTGCCCGTCAACTTGGCTTGCTTTCCTTCTACATCCTTCCTCAGCTCACAGTTCTTTGGTATTTCTTCTCACCTCTTCTCGGGTTTGACAGATGCCCCCCTCCTTCCTGTCCTTTCCCGTCCGCCATTCTTTCTATACCTCTTTCTGCAATATAGTACCTGTGTGGACAAGCTTTTGCCTGCCTCTGCAACCCCCTCTCAAACACACACTTATCCGCCCCACCATAAATGCTAAAGTTTGCCCCAAGAGCCCTCAAACCAACTGCAGAATGTATGTAATTCCAACTTAGTATTACAAAAGCACACAGTTCTCGAATGACATAAACTTACCGACATACAGACTCAGAGAAAAACTCATATTAGTGACTCCACAGCAACAACAAAAAATATGGAAATGTTAATTGAATATCTTACTCAAAGTCAGCTTTGGAACAAAAACATATTTTCTGATCAGACCTGTGTTTGCTGATGGGAGGTTCATTTCCACTGCAACGCCACCTTTCCATTCATTTAAGTGAAAGAAATTCAAACGTGTCATGTCTGCTTTTCTCTCAATCTCATTTCCCTTTCTCTGTTCTTCCCCCAATTTGTGTTATAAAAATGAACAGGCTGACATCAGAGAGGATAGTCAAGATTGCACATGTCCAGTGAAATATGGGATGCATTTCATTTCACCCCTGATTTCTCATTTCTCCTTTTTTTCAGTCAGTTTGGTTAAATTGGAGTGAAGTATTTTTAATGCTAACCCCAACCTTCTGTGTCACCTGACTGAAAATATGTGCCTCACTGGAAGGCAGTTTTATCTTTTCTATCTTTGTCTTGCTCACAATAGTTTTCAGCACACTCCCTCTCTACTCAAGCCCATTCTCTCTTTGCCTCCATACTCCATTCTTGTGCTACTCCCTCTCTAACTACCGCTACTTGCTTTCTCCCTCCTTCCACCTTCACATACCCGAGCGTCTCTACATTATTACCAAATGTTTGGATATGGAGGAGGAGGAGCTGGTGCCAGGGTAGCAGAGGTGCTGATAGCTAAGCGTCAACACCCCTACGAACTTCCAGAAGCCTCCTCTTCATACACATTTTCATAGATACACGCACACACCACCAACATCTTGCTTGGTTTTGCACCATATGATTTTTTTTAATTTCCAACATTATCCCAAACAACCAGCACTTACAACGCCCACCTGGACCATCTACTCCCATAAACACCGACAACAAGAATGATTAAGTTCAACAGAAAACCCTTCACATATGTTTTAATTTTTTCATGCTAAGGCTTGGGGAATAAAGCTCAAAACAATTTGTCTTTTTTACAAAACCTGAGATTAGACCGTTATAATTGTATGTTTTATTCCTGGTGTGTGCGGACATGTTTGCAGGATTATGCAATGATAGTGAAAGTATCATCACGTAATAACGTGTAAAACTTAAGCACAGTTCAATGTGTAGTATTCTTTCACTGACACCATAGAAAGACAATGTTTCTCCAGGATGCACATTATTAATTAAAACAGGGGGAACAAATCACTCTCCACACTGTCTGGCTCTGTGGTATGCCACTGCCATGATTAAAGTGATACAAGGGCACTCTGACACACTCCTTTCTTATGCTTCATTTTTCCTTTGATCTTGGTATGCTGGCGATTAGTCTTCATGCCAGTTCTGCCACATGTGCTTGGCTTTTTTTTCCCTCCTTTGCTTATCAGCATCTGTCATCCTTGTAATCTGCCCGTTAGGTCCATTTTCTTTTCATTATTATCCTTGCTTCACTAATCAATTGTATTCCTTGATACAGGATCTTCACTGGACACATGCTTTGTGTTTTTGCCTGAGAAGCAGGCGTAGAGGCGGAGTTGTTATCGATTAGTTAGTGTTGGTGTGTGCAGGTTTTTATTTAAATTAGGGTGAGTGTGTATCTGTGAGAATATGCAAGTGCAATGGGAAGTGTAACCCATAAGGTCACTGGTCCATCTGGTGCAAGATCTCATGGGAGGCAAACAGTGTCACATATCAGCATACGACCTGTGGTATGTACAATTTAAAGAGAGATAAAGAGATGACAGTATTATTTTATTTTTTCGATGTTTTCCACTTTATTTGATAGATGTGGTAGAGAGACACAGAAAACACCCCACTCGTATTTGTTTCTTTCTCCATCCATGAAAATGTCTTGCTGTTTTTTTTTTTTATGCACCCCCCCCCCCTCTTTGTCAGCCCTATCGTGTCTTTATCTTCCATCATTTGGAAGTGCAGGTCTGCGCAGGTTGAGACACGTGTTGTTTTGTCTCTCTCAGGTTTCACACATTCCAGATATTATCACCTGCCTGGCCCCGGTTAGCTTAACTGATAGCCATCTAGACAGGACAGTCAATCACTTTGCAGACAATGATGGATGGTGCCCTCTCGGTCAGGCCTGATGCCCACAGATGAAAGGCCTGTGCCAGGCGAGGTCTTAACTGGATAATGCATATGTCATGTTGGACAATCCACTCGTTATCTCCTCAGACAACTTTGTTCCACTGTCAATTATAATGTCTGTTTTGCTTTACGCCAGACAAGTGTCCCTGGAATCAGTCAAAACGAGAATGAATATTTAATATTTAAATCGGAGCTTCATTTTCCAAATTATTTCATCTGTTGTCTCTCATTTCTTTACTAATCACATCATCATCCAAGCTATGAATAATAATTTAATGAAGCATTAATGAATGTGAAAATGTATCAGGGAGCAGATTTGAATTTTATGAGGACTGGAATAATACACCTTCTGAAAGTCTCTGGTGAGCCTTGATATGTAAATAAGTGAGACATTTTTGGTTTCTTCATTCTGAAAATGTCCAAATTATAAGATGTGCCTGCATAAGAAATCAGAGCTTAAAATTGAAATTATCCATGGCTGACATTTTCTCTCATTTCCTTCTGTCATTTTCATTTTGCAAGCTATCTCTTTACAACCGGTAACTCATGGACAGTGTTCTTATTGTCTGTTTATTTCTGTTTCTGTGCATGCCGATGTGTATGTATCCACCTCTAATCTAGCCTTGGGCAGCTTTTGTCCCCTGCAGGCTCAATGTCAGCAGCCTGACTTTGATGTCAAGCCACAATTTATTCGTCTGTCTCAGCGGACTCCCCTGCTGTCCACATAATGTCAGGCAATCAATAATAATGTGACCTACCTATCTACCCCGCCTGCCCAGCGCTTTAGTTATTCACCCCCTGGCCTGTAGTGCTCCAATCTCTGACCCGCTCATGCCCCTGAAAAACACCCTTTTGTGCCCCATCCCTCCCATTTTTTACAAATAATGCCTGTCTAACTATGACAATAACCTCTATGTCTGTTACCATGGTAACATAGAGCCCCTTAAAGCACAGACAAACCTATGCTCTCCTTGTTTATAAAAATAATGTTCCTACTGAAACAAATCAAGAGAGGGTCCTTGAAAGAAAGATAGAGGGAAGCATAAAAGCATATTATTATTTAAAAAAGAAAAACAGGAATGATCAGCTGCATGATCATGAATATGTTTAGTGAACTCCTTTGCCCCACTCTGTTCCCCCTCAAACCCCCACATATATGTGGAAGTAATAGAGAATGGGAAAAGACAGGTGTGCCATTATGGTGCAGATTAGCGGGGAATGCAGGAAGGTTAACACAGATGCGAGTTGGCTAACTCAAATGCATATTTGTGTGTGCTTTCTAGCTCGTATTCCCTGGGGTTTATGTCAAAATATGTGTGCATAATATATGATCTGCCTGCCAGTTATGATATGTGTGCTTGCTCTTTCCATATGTTAAATAAAATTTGAAATATGCTCACTGGGTGTGTGTGTGTGTGTGTGTGTGTGCATACCACAGCTTTCTTCCATCTCCTTGCCCTCCCCATGTATGGGCGAGAGTAGCTGTTCACTATCTCGTCTCTTGTCTCCAGCTTATCTGCTGGCCTGTCTTAAAGTGTTGGTGCAGAAAATAGAAACTACTTTGTGGGAATGCATTCTCAAATATGCACTACACATGCAACACAATACCATGAGACACAAAAGATAAAGCAGCATAATGTGAGCAATGATACAGGATGTTTTTAACTGTATAACAGCAGCAATTTTTCTAATCTACAAGAAATTATCTGCAGGAAAACACTGGTGGCTTTGGTCTCAGCCAAAAAGATAGGAAAAAGATATTTGAGTTAGCTGTCTGCATACAAATGAGTGTGCAGCTACTGTAGCTGTACAAATATATTTCTACCCAGTGTTAGCATCTCACAGTGTGATTGTAGTGGATCTTCCTAGTCCCTATCTCTCAAGCAGTCTTACCTCAGCCAGTCAGCCAGCCATGTGGTCTCTCTCCACTCTAATTAAACTCACTGTGGTTCCAAACTCCAACCAGAAAGACACAACCTCCGTGCCAGACTCTCTGTCAGCTGTTGCCAAGACCTGTATGTTTTTGTGAGTGTCAGGGAGAGAAAAATTGAGAGGGCTCATAACCATATTTACCTCTCATTTTACTCTGTCGAGACATAGTGTAGAAAAGTCTGCCAAGGCAGAAAAGGAGCAGCGGGTGAAAACAAATAAAAGCTGGGAGGGAAGACAAAGAAGGCTCTGCAGTAGGCAGTGAAAGACAGTATATCCAAACAGTGCCCAAGTAAGGGAAAAGGGGGAGTTTAGTGGATTTAGAAATCAAGAGGAAGAAAGAGCGGAATTCAGGAGAATAGTAATTAACTCTGAATTATTCTATCTCTAAGGGATCAGGGGGATTAATAGAGGCTTTGGTGGGATACTGCACTTTTTCAGCATGGGAGTCTGGTTCCTCTATGCAAACATTTGTTTGTGTATGCGTGTACAGTATGTGTGCGCATACGGGCGTCCTCATGTGTCTCACTGTACTCCAGAAGGCTCCATGTGTCTGTGCCAGTGGGCTTGTGACCATATCTGCCTGCCAGCCAACAATTGTGTGTGTATTGATGTGTGACTCTCTACCCCCCACTTACCAAAAGTTCATCCAAGCATTATAAGTTAATCCGCCATAATAGGCAAAAAGACAGAAAATGGGGGAGAGCGGGTGGGGGGGTAGGGAGGTAGAGAAGGAACAGCGCTGGGGAGGTGGGGCATCAAAGGTAGCGAGTGTGTGTGTGTCTGTGTGTGTGTGTGTGTGTGTGTGTGTGTGTGTACCAGTCTGCTGTGTGTGAGGTATGCCAGGCAGGAGACTACAGATTTAAAGCTAGACAGACCGTTCTAAATCTTCGGCTTATACCCTGTTTTGGGACAGCGAGTGTTGATAGCCCGGGCAGGCAGACAGCTCATGTCATTTAGATGAAATCATAGCTCTAGCCGGCCCTTTCTAACACAACTGAATTCGAAGCGAGCAAATGTATTTTTTATTTATGAATGAGTCACTGGCGGCGTAGGAAGAGGTGAGAAAGGTACGTGGAAATTTTGTGGTTTGGGTGTCAGATGGAGGTCAGTAGAGGCATGAATTAGCACAGGTCACGAAGAGAGAGAGAAAAACAGGAGTTGAGGCCTTTGTTCAGGGAGGCTAAAGTCATATATTCCCTAACATACAATGAATGAGTTTACCCTTTAGCTTGGATTTCCCGTATCTGTCTACCTCCCACCAAGTGTTGCCACTGTCAACACTGTTGAGTTTGTCCAGGACGGGAGGGATCAGGGAGAGGGAAAGAAGGAAGGGAGGGGGAAGGGCCAGAGGGCAGGTGTAAGGGTACTTTTGTCAAGGCTGTGGAGTGGAGGTGGTCTTTACTCCGCCTGTGTGGAGGCAGTGACCCACACTGTATATGGGCCATTCTACTGAATTGGTACAAAGTACTGTTCCACAACCAAAAACAAATTTAAAATGATCTCATGCAAATCTTTGACCCCCTTATTAGCTATTGAACCCAAAATAATAGTTGAGATAGTACAATAAACGTAATATTTATCAAATGTTCATTTAGTATTTTCACGTCACTGCCGAAACCTGCGTCCCTCTCTCTTTGCATCCCTCTCTGGCTGCATGGTGAGTAGTTTTGTCAGCAAGTGACAATTTTTAGATAATTTTGAGCCAATCTCCTGCAGATGGTTCGCTAGAACAGTTCTGACCAGTTTTACATACATAAAACCTATACTTTATGCAATAACACACAAAAATGTTTGCTTCATTGCAGAAAATGGGTGTTTGGTAGTGAAGTTCCTCAAATTTCCACACTGATTTCCAAACTTTTGAACACCTTTACTTCAAAATGATGGGACCTATCTACTCATGCCGTAATGAGAGAGAGTAACACAGGCAGACTTCCTATCCACAGATGTAGGGCTGTGGTTAAATGGACTCAAACTTACACTGTTTTTGGTAGTGACATGACAATGCCAGACGCCACCTTCATGATTTACAAAAGAAAATATGTACAGTGTTTTATATTTTTAAAAATAACGATGGATAAGTATGCCAAAATGATTTCAGTGTCATTTTCATAAGTTGTTATTTAGGGGGCTTAGGACAGCCATTCCCAAAGGAAATAATTTTTTTAAGCTTGCCTTCTCTCAGGTAGTATTTTGGGTTCAATAGGTAATAGAAGGATCTCAGTAAACATCTAAGATTTGCAGACTTAAATGGTTTTTACATGTGTTTTTTTGCTGTCGGACAGCAGTTTGTACCAATTCAGTGGCCCATACACGTCTTGCTATCTTTTGATTATTCTCTGTCCTCTATTCCTCCTCCTTTGAAATATGCCTTTTTTCCACTGTACTTATGCTTGAATTCATCTTGCATTTTCAAACCCCTATGAATGTGCTCTGGAATATGTTTTCAGGAGCACACACACACACGTGGGAATACACTTCTCTTCGCTTTGAATTTCAATCTTGTAACCCTTTCTTCCTCCACTGGCCTATCTCACTGCCAATGTGTTACCCCTTCTTCTATATCCTTCTATCTGCCCCTCGCACACAGGCTTTACCGGCCTGCTGATCACGATGGTGTGCTTTTTAAAAGAATGAAGGGTATGAAAACAGCAAAGGGATAACCAATGTAGAGAAAGGAAAGGAAGGAGGAATGAATCAACATGTACACCAGTGGCCTGTTATCTCATTACAGCGGTACCGGCTTGTCACGCATGGCTGACTGACCCCCTAAGGAGCACCCTTGCCCCCTTATAAGACCCCCTTTATTCAAACAGCACTCTCATATTTCAGCTTGGGCACAAAGAGGGGCAATTCTCTCCAGTTTCTGAGCTGTCCACACCGGATTTGTATATCAGAGCCGAGCCAAGGCACAGATTCAAACATACAACAGGGCTACGGACACATGCACAGAAGCCTTGTTAGTCGCTAGTTATGAAATGATGCTTACGGATAATGGGGGCTAATAGAGAGGGTGGATATCCATTTGTTCCACCATTTTCTCCCTATTCCAACCCCTGTTGTATAGTCCCATGTGAGTATTTGAAGAGGACTTAAAGAGGGAACTGCTGTCAGCTCAAGTAGTTGAAATGGTGTTTCTTTCACTGGTTTTTTCTCTCTCCTCTGCCAAAATGAAGGCTCATTAGAAGAGAAGGGAGGTCTGTTATTAAATGAGATGGGCCGAGTGCTACTCAGCACTCCTACAGAGAGCGAATGAGGGAGAGAAGCGAGTGAGATATTGAAGATTGGAAGAGTGGAGTGAGGGAAGGAAGGGTATAGAGCATACATAAAGTGCGTGTGAGAAGAGAAACAGAATTTTAAAGAGGCGAGATGCATCTAAAAAATGCTGTTAACTTTTTGTTTTTATTCCCATCTGTTTGCACTGATTTTCATTAAACATGGTGGAAGGGGTGGGGCATGGACCACACATGAACCCATTCAAATTTGGGGGAATACAACCTTCAAAAAGGCGACATAGAGACTATAGTGGAGATAGGCTAAATATTTTCTATCCTTCCATCTACAAAAAAAAGATGCATAAAATCCACCCAGAACTGAAGAGGTAAGTAGTGGTACAGACACAACCCCAGTCTCAACACTGGTCTAACCTTCCATCATTACAATTTCTTTGTGTTAACACAGCCAAAGTCGCAATTGCATTGTATTTAATTGTGCCTAAACCTAACCTAAAACCTGGTTTATGTTGCCAGACTCGTGATGTGTCAGTCGTGAACAAGTTAGCTCTAGGAGGGCTTTCTGCTCTTCTTTTTTTGTTAATTAACACAAGGCAGAATAATGGATCTTTTATTTAGAGTTTGTTTGTAGCAAAACTATTCCACAGTTTTCAGTATACATGAAACATTCACTACACATATGCCATAGTGTTTGATGTTTCGACAGTGTGTTTATAGCAAACATAATGTTAGAGTACATTCTAGTCATTTGAATGCAGATGCACTAAATCACCATTTTTACTCACAATGAAGTCTGATAATATTTTAACATAAGTACACCTTAATCAGTTTTATCTGATCAACTCTACTGCCATTTAAAGTGAGTGGTTATCCACTCTGGAAACCACTTTTAAAGGTCAGGTTTGAGTGAGGGGAAAAAAGCAGCTTACTGTGCATACTAGAGCAAAAAGATCTGTATTTGGATATAGTCCCAAAGAAGAATTTATATATGAAAGTTATCTTCACAAAGTGCACATCAGTAAGCTTCCAGTAAGCAGTAATAGCATCCTGGTGTTATTTACCTACTGTTCCCTATAGGCTGTTTACCTCAGCCTGTGGAGTGCGTGTGCACAACGCATTCACCCAGGAACAAGCCCTTTGTCAGGCCAACAAAACACCCGGGTGCTACAATTCACTGAAAAACGACGGCTGGGGGAAAAGGTGACTGAGAGAGGCGGCGTGAGATGTTTGAGGAACTGAGCTGTTGAGATATGAAGGCCAGGCAGGTGTGTTTGTGTGTGTTTGTGAATGTAACAGTAATCTTACTGTAAATAGGCTACTGTAAATAGATGGTGAGACATTCATCCCTTGACTCGTCAGTATTAAAATATACATGGCTTGGCAGGACAGGCTGTTGAAACCTTACTGTGTGTATGAGAGAGAGAAAGAGAGTGTGTTTTTGGTAGTAGGGTCCAGGGTAGAAATTTGAGACACGCAGCGAGACATGTTGGCCTGCTTTCACCTTATCGTCACCTTACAACTTATCTCAAATCTTATTTCCCCTCTGGAACAAAAATGTCAGCTACTGTTTTTTCTAATCTTAATCAAACACACGATAATGCAGTGTATTGTTAAAAAAAACACACACACACACACACACACACATGCATATACAGTACAAACTCTGGATGTAATGGACACGCTCCAGTAGGTTTTTTATTTCAGTAAATGGGCATAAGAGCTACCTCACTCTGAGTATTTATCTGTACAGTATACGCTTGGAAATGACTTGCAGAATGAATTGATTCAAGGATAGAGGGAGAGGGGAAGTGAGGGAGACGGCAGAGGTAGCAGCACTTTGTCCCAACCCTTTTAGTGTGATTAGCTGTAGTCCTAATGTCTCTCCCCTTATTTATACTCTGAGTCAGCCTTTCTCCTCTCCTTCACTCTGCCAGTCTGTCCTGGCTGTAAAAGACAGAGGTGTCGATATGTTTTCATTTTGACAACGTCAAATTAATGACGACTGGCATAAAGTTAGAGTACGCCATCATTTCTGTTGCTGTTTTTGAAACCATGAAAATTCAAACAAAAATATACCATTAGCCATTAATTGACTCTGTTCTGCAGTGCACTGTCAGGCATTCAAAACAAGCTGGTCCCATGTGAGTTTCACCCACAAGACAAGGACAGTGATATATATATATATATATAGATATATATATAGATATATATTTTGTTCTTTTTACTGTCCAGGATAATTGGAATATGAAGTAGAAATACAGAATTGAAGCACCCACTTTACTTAATAGCCTCTTTAATTTCATACACTATAGGTCCCTGTGGATACTTATTAGGGATGGAACAAAGTATATATGGGAACATATTGTATTTTTTCCTCTTGCAATCCTGCTGTCGATACACTGGTACCGAATACTGATATTTTTTATTAAAACATACAGATGCTGTAAATGGATTCTCCTGCTGTTTGCAATACAGTGAATAAATACATAATCTAAAATTAAACAGACATTGCGATGTATCGTAGATGATTGATGGTCGATCTTTACGTAACGTACATTTTGTAATGTCTATTGCAAACATGTAATCAATTTCACCACAACTTAAGCCACCACGATACTGCCTTTCCAACCAATGCTGCAGTCCTGCACAAACAAACACGCAAACTGAGCATTTAGAGCACTCTGTTGTCAGTCTCTTTTCATCTATCCAACCGTCCATCCATCATCTTTCCAGGGCTGCCCTTGCTCTTATGGGATCTTGGTAGGAATTTATAATATTTACTGGCTCTCTCATCATTGAGCGCCTCATTAGGATACTCCATTATGGACGGCAGCCACATTAGCAGCAACATATGCAGGCAGATTGCCTCTGCCAAACACTGCATATCATTCTGGCCCATTAAAGCAAGTCATTTACCTTGATAAATAGGTAGAGGCTCAGGGGAATTGAAAAGGCAGGGGACTCTTTCTTTCCCTCACTTCATCTTTATGTTTCTCCTTTGCTCCAATTTTAACTGCTCCATCTGTGTGGGCTTCTGAGCACACTTTCCCTACGTACACTGTCGTACACTTGCATCTGTCTTCTTCTGTCTATGTTTGCTGGCTTCTTTTAAGCCCTCCAGACTTCTCAACTTTGCAAACTTTGAGCTGCCTTAAACTACCCCGGTCTTCCCTTTTCCATCATTCCATTTCTCCATCCCCTCTCCTCCTGTTTCTAAATTTTAGTTTTTGCCAAGAGCTGCGTTTTAAGGAAGGAGGGCATAGCAAGAAAGAGTGGGAAAGGGGGGAGGGGGTAAAAGGACAGGGTGTGTTAATTGGAGTGCCTGAGGGGAGAGTGATGGAAGGAAGAGGGAGAAGAGAAAAGGAGGCCCAGATTCGGGGCCCCCAAAACATTAAATATTAACACCTTTTCTCATCTCTGCCCCCTTAGTGACATTCACTGATTGGGTACTCTCTCAGTTGATCGCTCTTTCTCTGTGTGTGTGTGTGTGTTGCTCTCTCACCAAATTGAGTTCTCCCTGAAAATGAAAGGTGGCCAGGAGAAGACATGGTGCAATAATTGGTGGACCATGTGTGTTTTGCCCTTTGATTCTAAATATAATGAAATTCTACGTGATATTTTCATCCAATCTCACATGTCACCCACTGCTGTGGCCTTGCTTTCTTTCTTTCTTTGTCACCACTCCTGTATTAAGACCTAAATTTGAGCTCTAACAGGAGCAAGACACTGGCTATTGTCATGTTAACACTCTTTAATGGAGCCACATATAATGGCATTAGATTGTGTCAGCTCAGAGACATTAGTTTTATAAATGGCCTAGATATTCTCTGTGAGAGATTAGTTCAGTTTTATTCAGCAAACTCTAATGGGGTAGGACATTCAGAGAATCCTTCCGTTTATCAGTGAGACTATATATCACAGCTACTTTTTGCAGAAGCACTTACACAGCACTAAAACTCATAAGACCCATGTATCCATAGCTCTATTTATAATCTCTTTAAAATATGTCTTGCATTTTTTTTTTTCATCTGTAGTTTTCTGCAGAATAGGGCAGAAGACTGCAATGTCAGCTGCGCAAATTCATATTCTGCTCGCGCCCTCTGTCTCGGTTTCTTTCTCTCTCTCTCTCTCTCTCTCCTAATTCCTACCATCTATCCTTGTCCTCATTTTCCTGTCCTGGCTCGATGGTTCATGTTCGAAGAGGACAAACACACCCACTCCCAACCCAATCCAACCCAACCCAACCCAACCCATCACCCAAACGCACACGCGCAAACGCACCAAGTGACCACACAGCTCAAAACTCTTGTGTTTGAGTGGGGTTGACTTCTCACCCTGTTGCCAGGACAACAGGACTGGCGAGGGGGAATCCACTGGTAGACAAAGGAGTGTGTGAAAGGCTGACCTTGTAGCCCACTTCAAACTGTTTGTCTAGACCCTTTAAACTACAGTGAGATGACACAACACACACACTAGTAAAGCTGTGATTTATTTGTTGCAACTGCACACACTGTGATGTTGCCGCCGTGCTCTCGACCCTATCTGTCTAGCACAACAGACAACATCATATACAAAAGCGGGCACATGCAGCTTGGCTGGGAGACATCATTTGCCGAGTCATTGAGCTTTGTGATGACTTGGGGTTCTGAATTTTATTGTGCTAAGAAGGATGCACAGATGCTAATATTCATGGGTTTATGGCTTTGCAGGAGACTGAAGCGTACGCAGGCTAATTGCTAATAGCTTTATGTTTGAGTCAGCTGCATTACGTCAACGTCAACTCCCCGGGAACATCCGACTTTGTCTAAACCGGTGTCCTTGCTCCCTCCTTTTTCCTCGCTGTCCTCTGTTTCTCCTTTCGTATATTTAATGAAGTTCAACGTATGAATCTAAAGTAAGTTGTTTTAAGTGCTAATCACATCAACTTAGGCTTGGAAAGTATAACTGAATGTGCAGCGAGACGTAAGAGAAAAAAAATGGAGCTAATACAAAGCATTTTAGAGGACCAAAACAAATAATAAAATCTACTTTGTCCTTACAGTCTCTCCTATGCCCCGTCTTCTCTCTCCTGTCTGAGAACAGACACAGTAGCTGATGGTTTTAGTGCCAATAAATAAACAAAATTGTAAACACTATCTCCTCTGCTAGACTCAAATGACCCCTACTACCAGCTGCAACATGAATAGTGTGTTTGTGTGTGAGTGTGTGTTGCCGCAGGGTCACAGGTGTGAATTTTACCTCTACTCAGGTGGTACGTCGCTACAAGCCCAGACAGAAAGACAGCCCCTCCATATCCTGTAATTGCAGTGGAAAGGTTTAGCGCTCTCTACATCCGGGATCAGACTATCTCACCCTTAATCAAGAGTCCAAACTAACTCATCACTCATATATCACACACAGCCCTCATAAAACACACAGCCAATCCCTGAAAAACAGCAGAGGCGCACAGTTTCACCAAGCAATGAAATACGAGCCCAGGAGGTATTACTGTGTTTGACTCCAATTAGAGGCCCAGTTATCATCTTTGAAACACAATGGACTTACTCCGACCAACTTGGAGTTATGACTGACGGAGCTTTTGACCGTTCTGTGAGTGATCAGATGAGATTTACAAGATAAACATCTGATTCTCCGATTGGCTGTAATTGGTACTTTTGAGCACAGCTGTCAATGTTTTATTGATAAAAAAGGAACTCTTAAAGCTTTCTTGTGAAGTTCACTGCAGTCAAACCCAGGTTGTTTGACCGAGTTTGTTCATTAGGAGTTGTTGGAGAAGTTTTTGAACAGTTCTTTGAAGCTCACTCTCTTTGGTGTGGATCGACAGAAGGCACAGTAACCTACCTATTAGTCCTCCTTTTCTTCCCTACTTTTTTCCTTGTCTACTCCTTTCCTCTTCTTTTTTGCATTCGCATCCTCTTCTCTCTCTCTCTCTCTGTTACCCTACTATATTACAGTAAATAACAGTTTAATTGCAATTAACATCTGATACATATCAGTGCTCCACTTTGGAGCACTTAGTCTGCAATGCATGGCTCTTGTATGTATCAGGAACATCCAAGGAGACAGACAATGAGTGTACATGGCATCTATTTCTGCTTCTGTCTCTATGTTTATATTTTTTGTCTCTTTGGTTTCTAAGTAGTTTTACTTCTTCAAAATGTTTAGTTAGTCTGTGTGCGCTTGTCATTAGAAAAACTTCCTCCCTCCACGCCTGTCACTCTCCCTGTGTCTCACAGTGCGTGTCTCTCTCACTCTTTCTTCCTTGCCGTTTGTAAGTGGCATTCATTGTTAGGGAGTGTGTGTGGTGTGTGTTTTGCTGCAGCTGCTGTTCCTGCGCTGCACCTGTTCTTGTCTCATCAGTCAGGCGTTGACGGACTCCAGGCCTTACATGGACCCACCCTGACACTGGCAGCGTGACCCAGCGTGCCCCCAACCACGCCCACACACACACACACACACACACACACACACACACACACACACACACACACACACACACCTTACCATATTACTGTACATAAACACCACTCTTTTTTTTTTTACTGGAGAGCCTTTTATGTTTATTTTCCTTCCTACAGCTGGTCCTCTTGGGTAAATTTTCTAAATGGATTATGTTTGTCCGGCACAATGAAACAAACGGAACAAACTGAATATCCTAAAGGAGTGCAAACTGTTCCCATCTACCAGTGCAGACAGACTAATGTGAGCTCTGAGTGAATGTGAAAGGACCGTAAACACAAGATTCGAGTCAGCTTTCTCACACAGATAATGGCCCGTTAATGTTCCAGACTGGAGCTGAGGGCACCCTGCCACACCCGTGACTGTACTACACAGACCCATCTGGCTCATGGTGAGGATTCCAGTGAGTCAGCCACACCGAGGCTGTGCTGATAGTGGGCCATGTGGTGGGAGCGTAGGCTGTATATAAAAAAAAGTGAACATAGCCACGATGATGTCAGGAATTTGTTTGTGTACTGCTGCGTTGATGAATTGAGTGTGGCATTTGTTTTTGTATTTTTTGAGCCAGAGGTGACCATATTTGAACAACATGGTGGAGCTGTGGAAGAGCAAGGGCTGAAACTCCCCAAGCTAACGCTACCGCTAACTGACTGAAAACAAACAACACACTGCCACAGTCATTTCAGCTCCTTATGTTAACCCATACAGCTGTATTTAATAATAAATAATGACGTAATGTAAAAACTCAGTAATTATTGCTAGCTGGCTGTTTAGCAGGCTAACTGACAGACCATATAATGCAATACCAAATTAATGCTAACATTAAATAATGTAGCTAACTTATGCTGACAGTCAGGGTATTGTAATTAAGTAATTAGAAAACTTAATGAAACATTTGCATCAAAATCCTTTGACAGTCTTATTAGTTTAGCTTCTGAACCACAACTACTTACAGCAGGAAAAATAATGTTTTACTCAATAAACAGAAGCTCAAGTCTGACTCGGCAATTCATTATGCATAACTTTAACCCTAAATGTAATTTAAGCAGGTGAGTTCTGTAAAAGGTCACCTCCTGTACAGTTGCTATGAATGGGAACCGCGCTGTAAACTGTTTATTCATGCTGTAAATTTGAGCATTTTAACACTGGGGTTCATGGGGATTGACTTGCATTTGAAGCCCACCTCAAGTGGCCATTTGGGGACCTGTAGGTTTCGGCACTTGGCACGTTGGCTTTATTTTTTCAGCCCCAGAGGTCGAAGCTTGGGTGGGAGTGAAGCTTGTGGGTCTCTGTGTTTAGCAGTCCTAGCTCAGCCGCAGGAATTGAATTAGAATTAGGCGATTGATTTCCACCACTGATGTCCCCACCACAACACTGGACGGTGTCTTGAACATTATCAGTCTGCATAACAATAAGCTGTGTTTACATTCTTTGTTTTACTTTGTGATAAGAGGGAGAATTATGGTGAGCAGACAGTGTGCAGTGAAGATGACTTTGCTAGGTCACAAAATATGTCAAGTGTTACAGAAAATAAGATTACTCAGCACCAACAGGCACCTTGTGACTGCTTGAAGAAAACGTCATTTGTCCAAAAATAACCTATGAACAAAGAATTAAAGATGTGATATGATAGATGTGTGCAGTGCTGATTAAAATGGAAAGGGCGACTGAAAAATGAAAAAAGCTGCTGATTAGTGGAAAGAAAGGACTGAAAGAAGTTGGGTTTATTTGTACTTAATGACCTTTGTGTGTGTCGTCATGCTGTAGGTTACTCCATCCTCGTGACATTGAGGCTGAGTCTTCTGCAGCAGGACGCTGTTTGCTTTGCCAACATTCAAACACACTAATCCTGTTAGAGTTCAAGGATGTTTTGGCTACACATACACACATGGACACACACACTTACAGTATACACACAGGTACACCAATGCCATCCACGCTGCACTTCTTTTGTCCTTTTCAGGTTTATACTCACTTCATACATCGACTCTTTTGTACACTCTTCTGCGTTGGCACTGCTCTCACACCCTTAGCACCACCATCCAGGTGTATACCGTTGACTTAAATAAAGCTACCACCATGAACATCACTCTATATGGTTGAGCTTGTGTTTGGGTTTGCATGGAGACAAGCAGTAGCTGTAGCTCTTGAATATGAGAGCCTTTCCTTTCTGTTCTGTTCCTTCTCCCCTTTCTTATTTTCTTTCAGCTTCTTTTTTCTGTCTTGCATTTTCTACGTCTCTCTCTTCTTACTCTTTTCAAACGCACACAATCACACATGTATGTGCAGACAAGATGCACAGCACTTTTGTGCACTGGGTATTAAAGAATGCTCTTTGAGCATGGGGAATAAAAAGAGGAGAGTTGGAGAGAGAAAGAAGCTCCTGGTTTGAAGTTCAGAATACGACAGTAGGTGAAGGGAGAACAAGAGAGGAAAAGAGGACAGAAGAGGGAAGATCCGGCTGGCTCTATTCATAATGAGGGGCACTCGCTTGTGTGTCAGATGGAGAGAGTGAGAAAGAGATGCAGCCAAAGAGAAAAGTAGAAAAAAAGGCAAAAGGAGGCAGACACAGAGAGTATTAAAGATGGCTTGACATTAACTTTTCAGTAGATGTGGGACTGACACGACTCTCTGGGCCTCCTTCACTCTGCCACGCTGCTTTGATTGAAGACTTGGATCTTCTTTGTACACACAATGTACTTAACCGTGGCTTTTTTGGGTGGTTCTGTTGCTCATAAATATCCCATCTATTATAGATATACTGTAAGAGAGTGTATGCGTTGTGTCTGTGCGTGTGTATGGGTCACAATCTGACCGTCTCGTTCCCATCTGTCTTTCTACCCGGTCATGCACCACATCACACACCACCTCACACACACTTTCCCTCTCTCTGGATAAATCCGATTATCTGGCCTGCGTCAGCTAACGAGACCCCCATGTAACTAGCTTCCCCTTCCCTCCCCAACATCCCCCATACCTCTTTCTTTCTCCTTCTCACTCACACACACAGTGACAGCCAGCAGCCTGTGTCTAAATACAAAAACACACACACACACACACACTAGGCTCAGATTGGACAGAGGCCTCTCTAATTATGCTTTAATTGCCCGTCTCTGTCTGTCCAGCTGCCGTGTGTGTAAAACACAGAGCAACGCTCTCATCGATCACCCTGGACTAAAACATATTGTGACTGACACCAAAAGATGTTTGTAGAAAAGGAAAAATGAGACTGAGAGACAGAATAAAATTGAATAAGAGATAGGGAGGGGGAAGAGGTTGACGTGAGTCAGAGAGAGAAACATGGTGGGTCTCATATACATGCGCCTGTTATCTTGTAACGCACCATAGATTTAACTACTTCTCATGTTTACCTGCTTTTTAATAAAGCCACTGCCCGCCAAGCGTCAAGTTAAAACAAGTCACTCTTGTAGGTGCAATACGTAACGTTTGTGCATGCTCGTGTGCTTACGTGAAGTTTTTGTTGTGCTGAGAAGTGGTCATTCGTTGATGTTAGCGGACTCCATTTCTAAGCTAACGATAGTGTTGCACACTATTGCCACCGTAGAGAAGAAGAAGAGAGACATTTTTTTAAAAGTATGTTTTGATCTATTAACACATTGGAAATTAAAAGTACATGTGAGTACATGTCAAATTCTTCACATATGTTACTTGTTGCTCTTTTAAGTAATATAAACTGCAGTAAATAATTCAGACACCCTCTAGATAATTTGTTCTTCGTGGTTTTATATAAAAATCTTACATAATCTCACTAAAGACAAAAAATAAAGAAAACTTGCAGTAGCTCCAAATGTCAGGGTTTGGTCATTTTAAGTGACAGTTTTGTGTAAGAGACTTTAAAAAATGTTTTCAGAGATAACACAACCTAGCTCTGCCTACCTACACAATTGAAGGAAGGAAGGAAGTGAGTTTTATTAGCACTGGGTGACTTGCACGTGGTCAAAAAAAAAGATAAGACAACAGATAGACAGATGACTGCTATGCTGAAATATACAGAATATTTATTCAGAGTATTTAATTTAAAAAAAAATTATTGTTAGAATATTAAAAGTTATATGTCCTAGAACAAAGAAATTAACAGATTTATTCTTATTCGAGAGTCTGTGTCAAGTGTCTCCCTGGGTTTTCATGTTAGTTATACACTTAATGTCTGGTTCTGTCACTTCAAAAGTAAGTTGTCCATTAAACTAATCTCCTAATTTAATACAAAATATGTAATTTCCTACAAGTTGTGAAAACCAGACTCAGATGCTAAGAATGCGACATAATAGCCTGTAATATTGGTGTCATTTTTCCAGTACTCTTGCAATTCACAAATATTTGCCGCTGAGACTTTGAGTTTTCACAAGAAGAAAAACAAATTACTCAAGTAACAAAGTTACAGTTTTGTCGCTATGTCCTTGAGCCAGTAAGTCACTTGATTTAATGTGGTATGTGTGCGATTGTGTATTTTTCCCATGCACCACTTAACTGGGCTCTAAAATCCTGCGAGCTGCCGAAAAGCGCATTGCTCTTCGTTTACTCACACATTCTTGTACGTTTGCTTGTCTGGCTTGCTGTTTGTGTTGGCGCGGAAACAGAGGAGGATTTTCTTTTGGGCAGCGTCCCTCTTACAAACGTGGAACATGAGACTGCGTGTTTGTAAAACTAATGTCGGTTCACTCGTGAGCTACCGAGCTGACAGAACCAAATATTTGGAGAGATGAAGACGGCAAGAAAACGAGGCAGGATAGAAATAGAAGCACGGGAAGTGAAAAAGTGTATTAAGAGGAAGTGAAAGCTTCTGGGGAGAGACGTTACAACAGGGAGAATTAGATCTTTTCATCAAATGTCAGCGCTTGACTGACCCTTGACCTCTGTGTGGTTTGTGGGCTTGGGGATGACCCTGGTGGAATGTCACTTACACACTCCTTGCCTTCGTACACTCACACTCACACACAAAACTGAGCAACCGCATCTTGTATTTTTGACAACTCTTCCTATAATCTCCACTATATGTCCTCTCTGCCTTCTCATTTCTCCCCATTTCTTTCTTCCTCACAGCAGCGTGATAACAAGGTGGCCATTCCTCAGCTTCCTCTCATCTCCCTTTAGACATTTGCAGCAAACACTCTTTCATCTTCCCTGTCTGCATTTCTCTACCCTGTTATTAAAAAGTAGCCTGTCAAACAACTATGATTCCCAGAAGTCTGTCCTCCCCACTCTTGGCTGTTTCACACAACAAGTAAATTATTTAAGGATAAATTTTGTAGTCCAGAAATTGATTACATGATTAATTTATGTTATCATGCAGTATGTTGGGCTGGGTTGTGCATTAGCAACATGCATGTCCTGAAAATGAATATTAATCTGAATGTCTTGCTTTTAATGACATGAAATTTTGCGTTTGCGGTACAGAAAGATTTCTGGGGATGTTGTTGTTGTTTTACTGTATCCCCAATGCATCCATTATTAACTCAACACATACATTTTCTAGCCTTAGTTTTTAAGGCAGTGTACTTATATCTTGCAAAAAATCAGCCGATTTAATCTAAGTATGTTCCCAAGCACTGCCATAATGTACAGTATATGCAGATCATGCTGCATAGAGTATGAAATATGTTGTGTTAGCGTATTGATTTGTAAGTCAGACCGCAAAATTAATTTGTCTAGCCCCACTCATTTAAACAATATTGCCTTTGTTTGCCTTTTCACCACCTTTAAGCTTTACTGAACTACAGGATTTATGACTCTGACTTCAGCGGACTTAGCAGAAATGGAGCTCCTTCCCTTTTCTTATTGTGCTTCCTCTCCAGATTCTCTTTCCCACATCCCTTGTCGCTCGCCTCTCAGTAATCCAATCGCATTGTCACGTTGTTTACGCCATAGCAAGATGTGGGAGTTACGGATCTATAGTGTTCCCTATCCCCACAGGAACCAATCTGGGTCCATTATGCCCCCACTAACTGCATACTCTCCACTGAGATCTAGGACTCATTGTGCATCCTAATGTCTCTGCTGAATGGAGGACAGGACACAGACGGTTTCAGTCACGAGGACCGTCTTAGCTTCCCTCTGGGTCACTCGACAGTTTTACTGCTCTTCATTAAGCTTCAAGGAAACACTTCTGTAAGCTTGAAAGGAGGCTGGTAAAAGTAGGCAGCTCCCTATAGTTCGAATTCACAATATTTGTAACAGACCCAGAGTCATAGAGTTAAACATTCTAAAACCACCCTGACAGCGTAATCTACTTCACCATTGATCCATATGTCAGGACCGCTCTGAACAGCTGCCTTTCCTTCTTAAATCACTAATATTCTACCTTAGGGCAGAGCTTTCAAGTTAGAAAAATATGTAAGCAGTACAGTTACCTATGTTGTGAAGAAACTGAATACCAAAACAGCAGAAAAATGAATTATGCTGCAGAGGTGGTGTACTTTATAGTAATTTATATGGAAGTCTTGATACGTAGCTGTACTGTGGATTGTCCTGTAACAGGGAACACTTTAGGGCACCACAATACATTGTTTCCTCTAGAGGATGACCGATAGTGGATTTTCAAAGGCAGATATAATAACAATGGTTTGGAGATGAAAAAAAGCCGATAGCCAATCAATCTGCTGACGTCAGCCCTGCCCCTCCCCCCAACACATTCGACACTGAAAACACCTTATGCGTCTTTCGAAGAGAATAGAATTTTTTGGGATACACAGTTTGTTCTTAGTGAGTCAAACAATGCACGCCCCATCTGTATTTTTTCATGTATATCGCAGGGAAAAATACATATACTGCAGTTAAATTTGTTTCTAATATTGTGCAGTACTAGTACACTTTCCATGTGTGGCCCGCGCGGTTACCCCCTAGCGTTGCTCTGGTGTCAGTTCCCATCTCTTAAGCCTCACAATAGTTTATGTGTTAGCTTTATTGTCCCTCTGTGGGCATATATTGCATGAATAGATGTGTGTCTCTCTGTACATGTGCCTCCAGCGGGGGAGGCTCCACGCTTAAAAGCTCGGAGTAATCGCAGACCCCGGCCTCTTGTTGTGTTTGTATATGTTATGTGTGTGAGGAGTGATGAGTGTGAACAGCCCAGGGCATTGCAGGAAAAGGCGTACTCCGCTGCTGATAAAGTCCTGTGCGGATGCCACGCGGCCGTCCCCGGTTCTCGTAACACACTACTTTAACAGACGAAAGCCTGAGGGTATTAAACAAACACGCAGGGTTTCAATCTAATAACAAAGAGACAAGCTGTAGTCATTGTGATTTTATTATTTGCCTTTGCTTCTACCCTTCCCATCCCATTGCGTCTTGCCCTTCTTCACAAGGCAGTGTGCTTCACTGAACTCACTGAGTCACTACAAGTTGTACATTTTAGGGTGTCTTTTTCTGCTGTGGCTATTGTGTACTTCAGCTTATATTTAAGTCAGTAGATTTTTATAATGAAGTAGAAATTCCCGGTAGTTCACGTGTTTTGTCCAATTTAAACATTTGACTATTAAAAAACACAAAATATTCTTGAGTTTGATTTACTTTAAGCAACTTCTTATCATGTTGCTTTTGGCTGTTTGTATGTTGCAAATGAAAAGATAATTTTGTAAATGTTTTTACAGTGTTCACACATACCTGTTGCTTGAAATCTTCCTTCATAGTATTCTTCTTTCTTTCTTTCTTTCTTTCTTTCTTTCTTTCTTTCTTTCTT
>JAPQRN010000009.1:7072093-7084094 GCA_037367275.1 Coranthus polyacanthus
ACAGCAGCTGTCCCTGCTTCTCAAAAGGTGCCGTGTGACAGCATTTTCAGTCATCGGAAAATGTCATCACCGATGTAAAACATTTCATCATGAAACTCACGGTAGTGGCAGATTCGACGTGAACGTGAAAGACACTTTAAGAGAGCCTTGTTTTACGTGATGTTTGAAGCTACTGACAGCGCACCGTGTGACATTTCAGACTCGCGGGAAGAGACTGCAGACACACTTTGCTCTGCTTTTGAAATAGATATAACGAGAAGATGTAAATGTCTGTCTCTCCATATGCTATCAAGTCATGTTCCTTTCCTGAGACGTCACGAAAAAAAATATTATTGTGCGTGAGCTGCCATCTAAAAGGCTGCCGCAGACTAATTTAATTGTACTTTCAGGGTAAGTTGACTTGCATTTTCAACTCTTAAATCAACCTAGTATGAATTTAGGTAGGTTTCTGTTATTATGTATTATGTTATTTGTTTTTTTTTTAATGAAAAGTAAAGAAATATTAACAATACTGTTCATTTTTCACTTTTTAAACATATGCACGTCTCTCTTTCTGTCTTGTAGTGATGAACTGGGACAATGAAAGTGACCGACAGAGGGATGAAGGGAAGAAGGAGACCACTTATGAAGACAACAGGGCTCAATTTTTTATTTACTTCACTAGAGGGGAATGATGGGACAGCAGAAGGTGGAGTGGTGAAATGTGTGTTGTTTGTTTAGCGGACCTGGGGAAGGCACATTGGTTATGCTCGTTTTAAAACCTGGAGTAGAGCTGATGTGTGGAGTATGTCTTTTTATTTTTCCTTCCTGTTTTTTTTTTGGGCTTTTTTTAAGACAGATTTTCTCCAAACTCCACCCATTTTGTACTACTGCAGGTTAAAAACTGTACATGTGCAACATTATAATGTGACACCACTGACAGATTGTTATCCTCGCTTCATGTGATTCTAACTATTAACTCACCAATCACGTCTTTGGGTGACTCCACTGCAGAGTAGAGCTGTACAGTGAGGCATGACTGACGCGATCCAAACGCTGTGGCAGAGTCTTTCTTATCTAGTCTAAATGAAACGTAAAGCCACAGGAGTGTGTGTGCGTCTGAGTGTAACATTGAAACAACTACTCTGTCCTGGAGTCTGCACTTAAATTCTCTGCTCATGCTGGTGTATTAGAAAAAAGAAAAAAAAATCACAGGCTGCCTTTCTCTTTTATCCACCTCAATAATGAGTGGTTTTTTTGTTTTGTTTTTTTCGCTTGCAACATTTAATCCTTAAGCACACTGTTTAGCACACACGGCTGTAACATTTCTGCTGAAAAAAAAAAAAAAGCTTTAGCGCTGTTTGTTTAATTGCATTTTTGCCACCTGTGAATGTTTTTTTTTTTTTCCAATATCCCTAATTAGCTTCTCTTAGTAACAGCCCAGACATTTAATAACACCAATCCTGTCTCTGAAATTGCCTGCTTTTTTAAGTCAATTTAAAACAAAAAGCACCAAGTAAGCCAGCTGTTAGGTTGTATAAATTTGTTTTTGCCATTTCCAGCATACTTGTATATTATGTTAGTATATTATCTGTTAACTTGGTTTTCATTTCTGTGCTGTTTTTTTGCCTAAAGTCAACTTCTGATTGCCCTGTCTATCAAGCAGGACGAGTACTGTGCATGATGTAGAGCTCAAAGTGTCTGTGGTTACTAAAACTGCCGACCCGGGGGGCTGTAATTGCTGCTGTTTCTTACCAAGTCTTTCACAGTCCTGCGGTCCTTTTTCTCCAGGATTAAACTATTCTTACAAGCACAGCACTCGGCTCAGAGAGCCCAATTATCATCAGCTGTCACTGTAAAATTGGAGAGAGCTGGTGAGAACGGTTGACAGTCTCAAACTACGACCTGCTGCGTTTTTTTTTTCCTTCATGCAGCACGGCAGTCACAGATACACCTGTTAGGAGAAACCACTGGCACATGTTCACTGGAGTTTGACACAAGGACAGGGCAGGGAAGGGAAAGTAAGGGAGGGGGAGGTATTCAGGCCGGAGCATGTGATTTACCTTTTAATTTTACCAAATGAAAGGGTTTTTGACTATCACAGCAAGAGTGATTCTGTGTTTTGGTACGAAATACTGGCATTTTATTTTTGTTTCTTCACTGCACTGTCAGTAGGCCGGAGGGGTATGATAGCGGGTTGACGTGCCCTTTAACTTTTGTTGTACACTGGAACTGATGGCCTTGATTTAAAAAAAAAAAAAGGTGACCTCAAACCACTATCTCTGCCTACGAGGCTGATTTGTTTAAATGTCTGTCTGTCGATCTTGCCATAAACATACCGACTGTTAGTGAACCTGTCATGGCAGGTGAAGATAGATAAGTGAACTTTGAACTCTTTGATTTTTATGTTTTATATAAAATATTGTGGTATGAATTTTTTTTTTTTTTTTCTAGAAAGGGGATTCTTAATTTTGGAACTACTGAGTTTTCATTTTCCCACACTTTTCCACTCACTGAGAGAAGACAGATATATTTTTTTTTATTTAGGATTCTTTTTTATGAAATACTCTCAGTGCTTTACTTCTCTCTCTCTCTGTACTGTATACTGTATATTTTGTGCTACGCTGGTGTGACCTCTGTGGTGTGTTGATTTATCTTTTTTTTTTTTTTTTCTTTTTTTTTTTTTTGTTCCAACTGTGTAGAATTTATAATGAAAAACTCAAGAAAACTAATCACACCCCTACATTCTCTGCGTTTTTATTCATATATTTGCAAAGTTTAAAAAAATCTGTGTCAAAGTCAGAGATGGAGCGAAAAAGTGTATCCAGTCACATACAATAAGGGAACGTTTGTCTGTGAATATCTTCATACACCAAAAGAAGGCCTATGACAAACCAATTGCTTTTGATATAATTCATCCATGTATGTTTTTCTTACACTTCCATGAAGATGACATCTAAATTGATTCCTCGTTTGCACCGCAGTTTAATCTCTTTGATATAAGCAGTATTATGTAAATGTTCCCTCACACTGATTGATCCCATGATTTGTTGTGACAGAACAGAAAAATCGAGGAAGCTCATGTCTTGCGTTGATAACTGCGTAAAGGATGGGCTCATTGCAGACTTCGCGATGCAGTTTTCCCCCTATTCGCTTTCATATTTAAAAATGAAATTGAAATAGAGCCGTCAATCATCAGCAAATGCGCAGCTTTGTGCATAGATTAGTAGCAATTCGTAGGATAATTCCAGTCAGCCGCTGATATCACCACGATCGGCTATTTGCCCGTTTCATATATTAAAAACAACAAAAATAACTACTGATCGGGACACAGGACGAAACAGTTTCCTCAGCCACTCTTTTTCAACACTGATGTTATGTAACAGTGTGCTCTAACCTTGTACCGTTTTGTGGACACACCCCATGCTCTGGTGGCTGTCCATTAGGAAATTAAAAGTCTCCCATTAATGTGACCTGCAGAAATCGACCTGTGCTCTGAATACAAAGCAGCACTAAAGGAAGCAGCAGTAATGGATTATGGTGCGTAAGAGAGAATTTATGGGAAATGTAAATAACAGAGCCAATGTCATCCACTGCTGATGTGATGGAGGCGAGGATACACCCATCGTCGGGGGGTATTTCAACAACATTTCAGATGTATTCCATGTTTTCATGTAAAGCCAAAAGAGTACAGTATTGGCACAAAATATAAGCACATAGTACCTTTAATACAAAGACCAATGTTGGCTCAAAATCACAGTCTACTGTATAAAGCAGAGGTATCAAAGTATGCAATGTAGGATTAAATTAATACATATGAAAGTCTATTACATTTTCACTGAAAAATGGCTACTGTCCACAGGGACAATTGCAGGGCAGTGCTCAGTGGATTCCCATTTATTTCCCAAGATTTTTTGAATTTTATTTTAAGCCATAAAAACATACATACATGACAACTTGGCCTAAACGTAAGTTAAGCAAAAGAAAAGTTTGGCGACATAACTCGATAATATCCATTACACACAGCAGTACCTTAGGTTCGCTAACTGCAATTATCCTTGATAAGCTACTGGTTATTTCAAAAGACACGAGACAATGTTCAGAGACATGCTTCTCAGGTTCGTGAGAAGAGACACTGAACAGAGCAGTGCAGCAAAGCAGAACAATGAATTCATGTATTGTTATGTATTCTACTCTACTGCCAACTGGGACCCAATAAAAACGGGCACGCGACCCATTTTGGATCCCGACCCTAAGTTTGGGAAAGGCAGCTCTAGAGACCAAAATACAGACTGCATGAATTTCCACAAAAAGCGTTTTACTGCTTAAGAATTCAGCATGTCGTTTGAAAGTGGATGATTATGTTATATCTTCTTTCAAAAGTTGCAAAGACATTTTCAGATTACAGTATGTGTTCAGTGATGTTTGTAAAACCGATGAATAAATGCATGAAATGTCACCCTGAGCTCAGTAAAACCAACCTGCAAGTGTGTGATATGGATCAAGATGCCGAGCACTTACACAGCATCCATGTGTTTTTTGTATCTCGCTGTGTTTGTGTGTGTGTGATCCTCACAGTTTTTTGTTTTACAGAGAATGAGAGGATCAGTGCTTTTCAGTCTTGCTAACAATGAGGGGGATTACTGTCATTGCTTCCCTTCCTCCCGCCTCCTTCCCTCAGCCCGCTGTGAGTTTTTCTTCCTTCCTCTGCCGGGTTTAGTTACAGTGGCTTTAAACTGATTTAGCTGTTTACTGTCAGCCTATTGAGGGATGACAGCCGCTATCTGTCCCCTCCTGCCTGCTTGACCCGGATCTGATGGCCACTCAATTGCACTTGGCCTGATTTCAGCTCAATATTCAAACAGAAATAGACACGCAACTCTTTATGCAGCACTGCTGAGATACATCCAGGTTAACCAAGGCTCTTATGGCAGCGTCGCTGACAGTGTGTGCTCTATCGTCCTGCGCAATCAGGAACACACACGTGCAGTCTGCACACATGACTCCCAACTGCAATGAGGCAGGCAAAAGATTAGCATAGAGATTAATAGAAGATGCTGTCAAAGAGAGTGAGAGAGGGAGATGATGGATAAAGGGACTTAAAACACTAAGTGCAAGTGTCTTTAAAGGCAGAGAGGTGAGGGGAGCAAATTGAAAGAGGAGATTTTGAAGTAGGTAGGTTTACTTTCAGGATGGGAGGAAATGAAAATAGTCAGCCGTGGGGGATGAAACAGCAGAAGTGTCATTAAGATGTCATAAATCTGTATTGGCTATGGGCTTTAAACAAATACCTGCTCTAAAAAGTAAAGTAGGTAGATAGATAGAAGGAGGGAGATGAAGGAAGACAAGGAGATAGAGGGAAAAGCAGAGTGGTGGACGTAGATAAAGAATGAAAAAGCAGTTGTGTGATAAATGTGTTTATCACGTCAGTCCTAAGGTTTAATATCCTGTGTGGCCTGAATGTGTTTGCTGTTTGGGTGTGTTTATGAGGGACAGAACAGAGCGCCGGTGCCCGTGTGCATACCAGCATGTGTATTGTGTACGCACCTGTGTCAGCCGGTATTTATTTGCAGTATTTCTGATATCCATCTCGCTGCATGGAAGATTTGTTTCATTGATTGTGTCAGCGAGTGCGCTATTAAGCCAAGTGCGAGTCGATCTCCCACCTCCCGTGTTGAATGCATGTCGCTCAGGAGAGTCAGGCCACCTGTGGGATGTTTGGTTATTAAAGCACAGCCGGGTGTGCTATGGTTTTAATTTGATAGGCTACTTTGTGTTGCATCTGAGGGAATGAGCGGCAAATAAAACAGAGGGAGATGGCATTTCCTGCAGGGTTATCATGCTAAAGATTGCAAATATATATATAAATAAATATCATTAACGTGTTAAGGGAGTAAACTGTAATGGAGGATTGAGCGACTGAAAGTCTATGTGTTTTAACTAAATCCTGAAATGTCACAATAAACCTCGGGATTTAGTTAAACCTTGATTAGCCATGGACTAATGTTGAGCAGTCCTTTTAAATATTTAATTCAAAATACACATATGCTCTCTAAAATGGTGTTTTGATGATGCAAGTTGCCTCCCTGGTTCCATCACTTGGACATTTCTAGTGTTCACAATAGCTGGTCTAATGCAGACCATGTCAAATCATCTCACTTCCACGATGTTGTCATCCATTTGTTATTTATACTGGGGACATGTCGCCACCTCTTTCTGAAATGTTCAGTTCAGTCCCTGTGACTTTTTAAAAGTATAATTTGTTAAAAATGTTCTGAAAATTAGCTTGCATCAAGAAACGTTTTCTAACAAAGGGGAACACTTTAAAAAAAGGTTATCTGTGAAAACCCTTGCCCTTTTGATGCGCCGTTGTGCAGTTTTTTGTTTCCAGCTATAATTATCTACTCAGACCTCGTATCCGTTCACCCATCACTTTACCTAAAATCACACAAGGTTGTTGTTATTCATCTGAACCCTTATTGTCTGATGAAAAAAATGTCTCCACTGCTTTTCAATACAAAATGATGCCCTGATGCCTGAAACTGCGTCCTTTTTATAGAACAAAGTCAGTTAAGCTTTTGGAACTACAGATTAGATCCTGCACTAGTAGAGATGTGGAAAACTGAGCTTAATTTTAGCTATGTTTTTGCGTACGTTACAAAGTTTTAACACCACAAAAAAGCCCAACCATTACTAATTCTCACCACTAAACCATTACTAAACTCGGTTTCACTGTAAAATTATTGTGATAAACTACAACAAGGCTTCATTCACCAGCACGTTGCTTGTGGATATAATACCACATGTCGTACTGCAGAATGCTCATACATTTGTCTTTGCACACAGTCACACACCGTGTAACATTTGGTTTAAAGTACTGCCAAAAGGAAAAAAAAATCCCCTGGGGCTCAGTATAGAGTGAGACGAGGGATCAGAGAAGAAAGTTAGAGCTAAAAGACGAGGAAAAGGAGATAAGGGCCCAGAGGAGCTGATGAGCAGCTGTTGAGGGCTGCTCCTTCGAGAACTTCTGTACACGCTACAGGCTCCTCCCACTGGCTAACATTACCGCACAACAGCTGTCTGGAGGATTCATCACACACGCTTACACACTTTTTGGATGTGCCTTACCCTCAGAAATGCTGTATTCCCGCATGAATACACAGTTTGTGTGTCTGTGCGCTTGAAGACCATCCTCCTGAAATGACATGCATACCTAGAAGCATGTTCAGTTTTGTAGCGTAATGAAAGGGTACCGCATTCTTTGCTTTTGACCTTGTTGCTCAACTCCTACTATAAAAACACATCTTTGACACACACGTACACACCTGCCTGAGGCCAAAGACACACTATGAGCTAAGAAAGCAGTGGTAGCATTTACATCATCTAAAGGTATTCCAGCATATATCCCTCCTTCGCTCCCTTTGGTCTTGTTTCGATTTCCGTCACGTTGCACAAATAACTATAATGTGCAAGTGTTTGTTTCCCTTGTGCATTGTAGCAACAATAGCAATGACAGCGAGAAGGGCTTAGGGTATCCCAAGAGTACACCTGATAATTACTATCATATGCTCCACTGATTTACTAATGGAGCTTTGCTTTTATACCCCGCGCTGTCCCCCTTTTTCTTTCACTCTTGTATTCACCCTCGCATCTCCTGCTGTCGGAGTAAACATGATCTCGTGTATGTTTCTTGTTTTATTAAACAAGGGTTGAGGATGTTTGGCACAACCTGGATCGGACTTGTCTTATTTCTTTCCTCATGTTTCCTTCTTTTCCATTTTCAATTTCCCCTTTTCACCCCAACTTCCATTCTATACCACTCACCTTTCCCAGACTTCTTTTGCCTTAATGGAAAAGCTACCCAGTGATGAGCGAGCGCTGCTTATTACACAGGTCTTATCAAAATGCTCTGGTTGGTAATAGAAAACACGACGCAGTGTTTGGTCGCTGACAGGCACTTTTGTGTCAGCGTGTCTACATGTGCCAAGATTTTCCTTCTTTCTATGCCTTATCCTTATCAGCCTATCAGAGGCTGTCCACCTTATTTGGTGGTGAGTCAGACGACACATCGTAGCTCTGCAAATCCTCACACACACACACACAGGGGAAAAGTGTGTAAGGGAGAGAGTGAGAAGTGTTTTCTGGGATGTTTTTCCAGATAGTCAACTACTGAAAGTGTGTCTTAGTGTAAATTATTTAGTTCCAAATCCCCCAGACTCCACTCCCTCTGCCTTGCACTACCTGTCTGTGTCTGTCTCTTACCAACATTCATTTCTTGGAGACTTAGCCTAAGTACAACATGCCTATCTCTAACATGAACCTCATCCTTGCCTTAAAACAACTGTTAACCCTCAAACTGAATGGTTTATATTTTATGGGGGCCTGTATTGCATCCACGTAATGGAGCCAAGTCCCCGCGAGTGCATGTGGAAACAGATTTACACCCCCATAACATAATAAATACCTGGACCACACACATACAATATATGCGTGTGCGTGTGTATATATTTAATTTGTACACTCGCTAGCAAAAACATTGACCTGTGCAATGCTGTGTGAAATGTCTTTATTTAACTTCAATACAGATTTCTGACCATCTAGTCGTGACCTGTACTGTAATAGCAAGCTTCTTTTCTCAGCACTTGCTGCAGGGTAAGGGGCAGCATGGGTGGGGTTAGAGGGCCTAACATTCCTCACTAATTGTATGTGTTCACGCTCCCTCCCCTCTGTCTATGTGTGTATGTAGTCTGGGTATTTATAACATTATGGGGACATAAAGTTGTTTCGATAATCCCTTGTAGGGACTTGACTCCCTGATGCAGATGAAATGCAGGTCCCAGTAATGGAATAATCATTTAATTTGAGGGTTTAGGTTAGGGATAGGCAGGTTGCGATTATGGTAAGTCTGCAAGAAATGAACCTAAGTCAATGTAATATCCTCTACGCACATGGAAACCCAGTGTGTGTGTGTGTTTATGTCTGAGTTATATATGAGTTTGGAAAATTTCTGCAAAGACGTGCATATCTATAGTTAACCTTTGCCATAAAGGGTCAGAGCTAAGGTTGGCTGTTACATTACAGTAGAAATGAGGTCATGATCTTATCAGGAAATGATGGTTATTGTTAAGGTCGCTACCTGTATGAAAAGAAATCGAGCAGCAAGAGTAAAGTTATACACACCTGCGTTTTATTTTCAGCTTCAAATAAAATGCATTCATCAAGTATTTGTTTAGACAAATTAATCTGAGATCTTCTTATTCGAGATCATCTTCAAATTAAAGTGAACAGAGCATAACTCATTGGACGTTTGAGAGTGTGAGTGAAAGATTTTTTTATTTTTTTGTAAAGTATCGTTCATTGCTGGATTCGCTATATTTGCTGTATTGGCAAAAATATTCCATAATATTGTGTAATTTATGCCACGAAAGATTTTACATTTGAAATGATGCAAGAAGACATGTCAAATTTAGTTTTCAAAAAGTACGCAATGAACCAACAATAATGTGGCAACAGTGGGTTAGTGTCAATGTACTCTCAAAATACTGTTACTTGTACTGGCTCATTGTGACTTCAAACTATAGTTTTTTTATGAGCGAATATTAAATTATGACATAGAAACCAATATCTCATACTTTTTAAAGTTCCTGTCAGCTAGTAATAACTGTCTTCTTTACAAGTGTACCTACTTAAATGGTCTCCCAAGTGTGAAAAGCAAATCTTGCCAAATGATGGTTTTTTTTTTTTATGTTTCTTGGGTGTGAGACAAGAACTGTCAGCTGCAACAGAACCAGTGTGATAGTATAAATTTTGATCAGCTAACTGTTTTCCCTTTTGTTAACTCAGGAAAGTAACACTGGCGGTGGCATTTTCAGTATTCTGTGGGTGACATTTCTCTGCAGGCGGGGAGTTTCCAGGTTTTGCGGTGATATATGAGACGACTTCTCTCCCCTGTGTGACAGACCTATAAATGAGTCCCGGCTTAGCTCAAGGGGGTTTTTCAGACTTACCTGGTGTTCGCGATGGGACATCTTCCTCAGATTAAGGTTGTGAGCCTGCGTGTTTATGTGCATCGCCTTCTCAGTGTGTGAGCAGCTGCTAACGGCATCATGCCCAGTGTGTGTGTTTGTGCAGGATGACTGGATGTTATTTTTTGTCTCCCTGATGTAAAGTGTGCCCCCAGGTAACGTGTTCTTCCTGCATTCCTCACACACACACACACACACAGATGCACATACATGGAACAACATGTTCAAGTCTGTACCACAAATGTTAACCAATCCATAGGGATTGCAGGCCTCCAAGAGAAAAAAAAAGATGCATTGATAAAAATAAGTAAGAAGGAGGGGGTGACGCGACATGTATCCATGGCAACAGTAACAGTCCATGGTGTTTTTAGAGAAGTGTGTGATGACTGCAAAAAGGAAGGCAAATGGATTCCCAGTGGGGTTTACCTCTTTGTTGACGTGGCCCCTTTTTGAGAAACCATTACTGCAAATGTACATGTGTGTCTGGGCTTGAGTCAGTGGCTGCGTGTGTGTTTGTGAGGTGGGGGTGGATGATATTTTAAGAGTGTGTTTTTGATCTTCCTCAACACAGCACCATCAATGCTAATGCATTATCAGAGTACACACGTGTGATCTTCTCCTTCCACATCTTATCCACCCAAACATTTCAAGATCAGTCGATACAGTTCCATTACACTGTGCGTGTAATTGTACCCACATACACACAAATATCACCGCTCTCTGTTTCCCCTCCCCCTGACTTAAGTGAATGAGATTCAGAGGCACAAAGACACCTTCACTTACAATAAACAGGGTGTGGTTTCAAACATAGTCAAACTAGATGATATGAAAGACTTTTTTGTGTTAGTTTAACCAGACTCCATGTTATTAAAATATTATAAATATTTACCACATTGAGTGAGCCTCATTAGTTCAGTTTTGAAAGCAATGACAAAGAAAATCAGCTGAATGACGTTACTAAAAGATTTTGTTTTCTTTGGTTGTTTGATCTGGGCTTAACGTTATATAAATTTCATCTTGCTAAAGGTTCAAGACGTAAGATTAGCACATGCTTCTGTGCTTATGCAAAGTTTGTGTTGTATTCTGTGTCATCAGTTGACGTCAGCAACTCCTCCATGTCTAAGCTAACAATAGCTAGTGTTGCACACTATTCCTGCTGTGTAACAGGAGCAGAAAGAGGCGTTGAAGAAGTTGGGAGTGAGCATAAGGTTTTTTTTTTGGAAAAACAGAGCTGAGTCCTCTACATAGAAATTAGTGCACCAGCTGTTAACATGAATGTAGGCAACCAAAGCGGTCGTTAGCTTCGAAATGGAGTTAACTAATATCAACAAATGACTCCCGGCCCAACACAAACTTCATATAAGCACACACAAATCTTACATATTGAACCTTTAAACGTGTATTATTAGTTCCTGTGTTTTGGTAATTAAAAGTGAAAGGCTAAAAGACACAAAACTGTTCATTTCTTTTAGCTCAAGCTGTAGCTGCACATGCAGTGGTAGGCTGTGTTATTATGTTGCACAATGAAGCTGTAGAGTATTATATAGCATACAATATTCCAATTACTGTGTCTCCACCTCTTGTACTGCAGTGCACTTTGCTGCATTTACTAAACAGATTGTGTCCACCAAAGTGCACATGCTCATTTAAATTCACAACAATTTTCCAATATGAATGCGTAATACCTCCCCCAGCCCTGTCTCATTTGTGTTTCTCTCAAACATCCTCCCAACGAAACACACACACACAGACAGTGGTTGTGTGTCAGGGTTGAAATTTGCAGGGAGCAAGTGAACTCACTGCTCGTCTGTAATGCTAACAATGATGGAGGGAGTGGGAGAAAAGCGAAGTAACTGTGAGTGAGGGTTGGTGTGTGGGTGAGTGGGTGGTTTTGAGGGTGTTAGTCATAATATTCATTATCCCATCAGCTCCCATAGTATCATCATCCATTCTCTCTATCTTTCTCTCTCGCTCGCTCTCTCTCTCTCTCTCTCTCT
>JAPQRN010000009.1:7095811-7120432 GCA_037367275.1 Coranthus polyacanthus
CCACATTTTCCTTCTTTCATAAAGTTTAGTAAATTCATAAATTTTCAGACAAAGAAAATGTAAAAATGTAAACTTCAGGTTCTCCGAATCAAAGGGAGTATGAGACTCAACACTAACTGATGCAAAACATTAGAAAAACACAATAACTACAGACACGTCAGATGTTCTCGGTCTTTGGGAGGGTAGCCATTTTTTTTGCGAATGATTCTGAAAAGGGCATGGGACATGGTTTGACCACATCAGTCACTGGTACATACCTGGGTGAACATTCCATGGAGGTCACTATCCACCATTCATTAATAAGAGCGCCACTGCAGGACCTGTAGCCATCGAGGTAAACCTGCCACGGTCTGGAATGAGGCTGGCACACCTTGGCGTCCTCCAGGGGAGCTGCTCCTGTAGCGCACCAACAACAGCAGGCAGAAACTGAACTGGCTGCTCTGATTGATTTCATGTTACACATTACATACTAAAACACATACATACCTGCAAGCCCCAAAGCAACAAGCAATAAGAAAAGACTCATCTTGTGGCTCTTATTTTTGTCGTGTGTCTGTTAGATGTATAGTGTTTGATAACTGATCAGTTCACCTTTCTTTATACCTGTGAGTTTGTGTTGGGCAGTGGGAGGAACAGACTGTTTTATTGCTTTCCAGCATCATTTCCTGTTCAGGTGTAATAACGTTTTCAGAGAAAATTTCAACACCTCCACTTGCAACACAATAGATGTACGGGACAAATCTTATTTCCTGTAACTTACAGAGAACGAGATACTACTTTACGGTATACGGAGGATATCTGCGAGACATAATCGATTTCATTTATTGCTTTTGAGATATTGGTGGAGGACCTGCAGTAAAAGAGAAAACATTTGGCTTAGTGGGCTATATTAAAACCATTTTTTATAGTTAGTCTTTAAGTGTCCTCTAAAATGGACAGCAGTAAATGAACAAAAGGTTTGTGGTATTACAAGATGAAATCATAAAGGAGATAAGACTGGAGATGTTGTGCCCACTGCCGTTTATAAAGTTAATATTTCACCGTAATGCAATCTCAAAAGACTTATCTTGAAAACAATGGCACGCATTTCACAACTCTGAATGCACCTGCAACTTCAATTTGGCAAAAGAAAGGAAAAATATTTGTATGTCAACTGAGAAAGCCTCTAAAGAAGATTATTACAATATCCTGTTGTAAAAGGACTCTTGCAAAGTCAGTCTACGTGTAAAAAGTCTGTTTTGGTGAGGTTCAGGGTTGAAGTAGGCAAACAAACAACTAGTTAATTGGTTATTAACTGGCAAACAAAGTACGTAACGTAAAAGGGCGCAGGTCTGATTATCCATTACAGCTGGTACATAGTATATCCCTCCTTCCCTACTCACAACTATAACCATATCCACTCACATTTAAAAAACACACCCTGAAAATCAATACTCTCAGACCCTGAATTTAAATCCACAATCAAAACCCACTCATTGTCTGTCTGTACCTGTTTTAACGGGTCTTGTATCAGTTATCAACTCTATGTATATGCTTGTTTAAACGACTTCTTTCAAATATCTTTTGTTACTTGTTCTGTTTTTTTGTTTTGTTTTCTCGTTTGTTTGTTTGTTTGTTTGTTTGTTTTTGTCATTTTAAGCATCGTTCGTGTCTATGGTGCAAGAAATCACAGCAATCACCAAAACAGCCTTCAGTCAACTTCAAAACAGAATCAAGGGCTTGGTGGAGTTCCAAAATGAAGTCTAAGAGAAGCTCCTCCGTGCTGTCATTTCCAGCAGTGTCGAATACCGTAACGATCTTCTAACTGGAAAGAGCATTGAACAGCTGCAGCTCAAGTTTTCTCCAGGACAAAAAGAGCAGAGCACATCACTTCAGTTCTAAAATCTATACACTGGCTTCCAGTGAGTTAGACGAGTGCTGTTACTACTCTATAAATCACTGCGTGGCTTCGGTCCAGAATACATCTGCATGCATGCGTTTAAAGAATATAAACTGAGTAGATCTACGGACTCAGATCAGTTAGAACCCAGAGTCCAAACTACACATGGTGAAGCAGCATTTAGCTGTTCTGCATGTACCGGAACAAGCTACCAGTATGCACCAGTACATTTTGGTATTTTCATTATTCTGTGTTTTCTTGCTTGTCTAAAATTAGACTATTATTGACGTATGAATCATGCATGGGGGTGACTCGTCGCTTTCATAAAAAGCAGGCATGCCATTCTTGACATCTCCATCGAACCGTGCCAGCACAACACCGTACGCTTTTTTGTTTTTATCGTTTTTATTTTATTTATTCTACTCTCACTTTATTTAAGACAAAACTAAACAGAAGAAGGCAGACACGGCATTCCAAAGGACTTGATTTTCCTTCTCCTTTTGTAAAACACAAAATTGAATTGAATTTTTTTTATTGAATATGTATAGTGTTATTCACTTATTATTACTGAAGTGAACAGCATCTCTCTCGCTCTCTTTTGGTTCTGGAAGATGCAAAGCAGCAGCTACTTTTATCTGACTTCTTCTTCTCTTCTTCTTCTTCTTCTTCTTCTTCTCGTCTTCTTCTTCTTCTTCTTCTTCTTCTTCTTCTTCTTCTTCTTCTTCTAATTCTTATTCTTATTAATTGTTGGGGTTGTGTTATGCTTCATAAATGCTGTATCTGTTGTTTCTGCCATGTTACACTTTACAGAATTCTGGCGTACTTCCTTTCATAACGCTTTCTTACTATTTTAAATACCTTGTACTCTCTTTTAGTGATATTTTCTATATCAATAAAACCGGCCTTGCCTAAGCCCGTGTGGTGGTTTCTGTTTAGTGGTGGACAGATCTACATGTCATCTAATTGTGCCTAAATCAAAGCTGGAATCTAATTAGTCAAAATGTTTTGTTAAAAGACAGTAAACAATCCGTTTTGATCATCGGTGCAAATCTCTCGGGGCTGTGTGATGTCAAAGCCAAATCTGAGATCTGAGGTCAGCGTGCATTTAATCAGAAGTACCACTGTACAATGGCTTTCATAAAATATTCCCAAAGTGCTGTTTGTGCCGTAGCTCTTTGGTTCAGTATCCTATATCTTTTGTAACGACTAAACATGACGATGATAGTTGGAAGCAAACGTATCTCTTTGTGTTGGTTGTAGCTTCAGAAGCTTCAACATGTTGTAGATTCATGCATTAATTAGAAATCACAAGCGCTTGCATCAGTGCTTGTCAGAATCCACAAAACAAACTTCACACCCTTTGTTGTTTATTCATCTCTGTTGGTTTCTTTGCACTCACATTATACATGTAGTTTCTTTTCATCCATTATTAATTGCGACTGACACTGCTCTTCAGCTGATAGAAGTCTTGTGCCTCATTGCAGATTCATGCAAACAATACGGGAGCATTTGTATCCACGAAATAAAAGAAAAAAGGAGAAACACGCACAAATCACCTTATCAAACACATTTCACCACGTAATGTAATGGAATAAAATCTCTTTTATCAACCACAGGCACCATATGATGTATAAATAGTTTATTCTAAGATATGACACAAACATTGAAATGCTTTCAGAGCTGAGATGACTTTAAGGGTCAAACAGAGAGAATAAAAAACACCAGTAGGTGGCGTTAGATCATTCAATTATTTGCAATTATGTGATGGCTGCTTGTTTTTTTTTCAGTCTGACACCCAGAGGGAAATGTACTGCCACATGATGAGATGCGTTGTGCTCTTTTGCTTTTGCTTGCCAAGTTGTTCCGCCAGGTTTTCTCTGTGTAGATGTGTAGTAGGTCTGTGTTAGTTCAAAGGATTACACTCCCACCGGGTGTATTATCATCATCATTTACCATTTTATTATTACTTTTTGACGATGCAGTTGGAGGTTTTCGAGGCTTGCGTGAAGTGAGCTATGACCGAGTTCAGAAATGACATTTTGAGTCTTTAGGTGGCGTCGGAGCATGGAAGTTTCTGCCTTAAAGTTCTCACATTGTCACTGATGTCACTGGAAATCAGTTTTTATTTACTGTTGGTTGTAAATGTGGTAAATCTGGTCCTGCATTATGCCAAAGTAAGTGCTCAACACTTCGGTGGTGTCCTCATAAAGATTCCTGTGGGAAGCACACAGAAGAAACAAAACTTTTCAATAAAAATTCAACTTTCTACGTTCATAATTCTCCTTTTAAAAATCTCGTACTTTGCCTTCTCCTCAATCTTTAAGCCCCTGACACTGTCCAGGTATCCACTGACAGTGTTGACGGTACTGTCATAATAAGACCTGAAGGCACCTGTGAACCTGGTCAGGGTCCCCTGCTCCTCCTCGGCTTGCCTCGGCACACGGAAACTTTCAGCACCTGCACAAACACGGGTCAGAAAGGCCAAAGGGTACGAAACTCAGGCGAAAACAAACATCCGTCTCGTCATCCATTTATCTAGTTGTTCAACACATTCAAGTTTTAAAAGGGCACTTACTGACAGCAAGAAGTGTAACCAGCACGGTGATGACCAGCAGCTTATTCATGTTGTCACGCAGTACTGTGAATGGAGAAAAAAACTGAGCAGACTGACACACAATCCACTAGGAAAATGTCAGAAATTCTCATAGACTGTCAGAAAGTTTCTGCAAACCCTGCATACAAGACATTACAGTAGATGTCCAGATGTCTCCACTAGGGTGAGACATTGTCATAGATTTCCCATGAACTTTAATTGGCAGATTTGATGTAATATTGACTGTCAGATTGTATGAGGAGAATGCTGTTTTTAACCTTCTAGCAGGACAGCAACATTTGTAACTGCCGAACATGGAGCTTATGTAAAAAAAAGAGCTTTTCTTATAGCTAATATAATGTTCATCAAAGAGCGACCTACTCTGTTCCATTAAGTTAATGAAGTAAATGTGACGGTACTCACTGTATTCGTCTCCTGAAAGGGCTGTGATGCAAAAAACAGACTAAGAGGAAGCGTTAGCCCAGCCGGTTTATATAGGAGTGTAAATGTGTTGACTTGTCGCTTCCAGAGCCAAAGTGCATTCGACAGGAGATAAACCCACATTGTTGTCCTGTGTGTGTGTGTGTTTGTGGGGGTTAAAATTGTGTCTTGATAAAACATTCATTGTGGGTATCTACGTAACCAGGAGTATTGCGCGAGAAGCGTCAAAAGGAGCATTTAACATCATCAACCAACAATGAACTAAGCCTCATTTGGTTTGATTTGCACAGGGGCCGATAGGTGCATCATGTGGGGAAATATCCCACCAGTTCTGACAAGCTCATTCCAAACAGGCTGAAATGAGTTATTTTCAATTGATTAGCTCAGTAGTTTATTCAGGACACTCTTTGCCCCATTCACTAACCTCCATAAGGAGGAATTTGTTACTTGTGCAACGTTGGTGATTCATGTCACATTACGATGGTCCTAAGTCCTATTAAGATGGCCCTAAGTCTAGAGTGTGTTGAACACGTCATCTGGCTAATTCAGGTTTCATTTTTAATTGTCAGATTTTAATTCTATCCTTTCATTATTGGTTAATGTACAGTATATATTGATCACTTTTTGTAATTAGCCAAGAGGGCTTTTTTGAAAGTATATTGACAGTAAATATTTTGACTTTGGTTAATGAGTAACGAGACTACTTTTACTTACAATGGCTGAACTTTTGCATACAGTTTTGTGAACAATAACCACAGGTTTTTGTTTCTGAAACTTTTAATCTAAGTGAAACTTTATTTGTGAATATCATTTGATGCCTGTTAATACACATTAATATCAGATAAAGGAAATTACAGCCTCTTGAAACACATTTTTTTTGCAATATTAAAAGCTTTAGAATATATTTTTTTAAGACTCATTAATTAGTAGTTCTTGATGATCACATTTTTCCACATGAAGTTAAAAAGCTGCGCGTAAGAAATAAAGTAGACATATTTTAATCTTTAATGGCTACGTGTTTTACGCAATCCCGAGTAAATATCCCCAACCTGTCATGTGATCCACTCACACATGTCATGTCATGTATGATACAAGTCAACTCAGGTCACTATAGGGACAGCTGTGGGCGACAGTGTTTGAATTTGATTAAATCCTATTGATTTATTGTCGTGGCCGCTCCATTCTGTTTGGTTCAAAGGTGACAAGTAGCTGCATAATGGCACGACACTTACAGCTTATTCTGTTCTGTCAGCTTGTAGTCGTTGTGAAACACCTTCAACGGTGACACGTATGTCTGAAAATTAGCAGTAATTAAAAACAAACACAGCCGGCAGCTCTTGCAGAACATGTCATCATCTAAAATTCCCTCAGACTGGCAGACTAGGAACATCTATTAAACTAAATAAGCAGCACTCCTAAGGAAATAGTACAGTTATTGATACACAATAAGATATTGCAGAGCATTCCAATAGAAGCTCAGTATCCAACCATTATTTTAACCAGATTTTAATTATTACTACTAAATTAACGGTGCAAATAATTACAGCTATTTTAAAATTATGTATCAAAATAATTTTCACTGGTCCTAAATTATACATGTTCTGCTCAAAAAAAATAGAAAATTGATTCTGAATGTGTGCATTTGAAATGACCTCTCCACTGCTGTCATAAGCGCCACCTTTATTTGAGTAAACAAGAGGTGCATATTTTCTACCTCAATTCAAATTTATATCTCTAATAATATAATAGTCGCAAAGAGTCTTCTATACTAGTTTCGCGTTGTTACATCTGTGTAAACCTTCAATGTTTCGATAAAGAAGAACACCAAATAGTTTTCACTTCATTTTATTGAACACACTCACACATATTCATACACAGACACTCGCAGACTTTGGCAAGTGTATCAAACACGAAACACTGTACATGCACAACTTGCATAGCTGGTTTTGACATGTTTACTATGCTTTTGATTTGGCTCTCTTTGGTGAGGATATTGATTTGAAGAGAGCCGATAGATGCATTTGTGTTGTGCATTGCTTATCTCAGCCAATAGTTACATAGCTTCTATTTTCTATTTTCTGTTACTGGGTGATGACAGGTGGTTGGCTCCAGTTGGTCTTTTTTACTCTGCTGGCATGTATTGATCCAGGTAAACTTTGATGTTGTTAATGGCATCATCCAGAGACTGGCCAATGCTGGGGCGGAGATATTGTTCATAGACACCCAAGATATTTGTACGGGCTTTGTCCACCAAGGGCACCGCTTCTTGACCAACTCCACTGCATAAAAAAGGGAAACATGCATACAGTTATGAAATATAAATGTATACGATTAACTATTAGATTAGATACCGTTTATAATATTAACTATTGAGAATTTTTTTCCCTGAAACTGTAAAATCTTCATTGGAAGAATAGTGCATGTTGAAGTTTCTGTGAAGACTCACGCAACAAGCTTGGCGATGGCTTGCAACTCAGGTTTGGCCTGCAAAGTGTCGACGTAGTCTCTGACTGCCTGTCCTTGCTCGTTCTGACCAACTTGCTCCACTAGAGGTGCGGCTGCAGCTTGCAACCTGCCGTAAGCATTTAGGATCCTTTTGTAGAAAGTACTTTTCAACGTCTCATACTTATCAACAAGCTCCTGACTTGGTTGTTGAATCTCACACAGGCTCATGGACACTAGGGAAAGCAAGACAGAATGTAACAACATAGGATCACTGAGTTAGAACTTGCCATAGTAAAAGAGACTGTCATCTATGTACACACAAAAAAAAAAAATGTTTGGGGTTTGTAATAATATTAATTACTATAGAAAAGCCGCTCTGCAAATCCTGAATTCTAATTCACTGAACTTAAACCCGAAGTCAGTTTACAGTGGTCTTTGTCAAAGGTGTAAAATGTTGTCTGCTACAGTCGCTCAGTGTAATTTATGAATCCGTCTTTGTCTGTGACAGTATCACACATAAAGCAGTAGGACCGAGTCATACAGTTATTAGTACTGCAACACATGAATCCAACCATAACATATTCTACTTTTTAACATAAAAAATAGTAACAGTAATATTTTTTTAACTATTTCAACTAAAGATGTAGTTTGTCTTCAGTTTAAAATTCAGTCCATACTCTACTACTGTTTACTTGATTACAATGGGTGCCTTACCCTGCAGAGCGAGGATCAGCGCAAAGGCATATTTTGCATTCATGTCTGAAACAAAAGCATAAAATAAAAAATCATTTAACCTTCGTCTGACAAATCAACATTTCATGTGCATATCTCACACTTTAACTGAATAACATGGGTTACTAAACGAGCTAAGATGAACAAGTTAATAAAAAAAAAAAAAAAAAGACATTCAATGCAAAACTCAAATGCCTACATGTTGTAGTGATATTCCAAATTAGCTTCACAAGAGAAGCTGCGAGTGTTGAGGCATTCAGGAAAATAATTACCTGCTGCTTTGTTGGATGCACAGGTCCAAGAAGTGACAGTCTTCTCTGAGTTCGAGTTGTCTGTAACTCGGAGCTCACATCTGGACAGGATGATATAGGGGGGGACTGCAAACAAACGTCATCTGATGAGCATACACACACCTACACACATACACGTGAATGCCCTTGCAGACACACACACACGTTCACCTAAACAAAGTCCACTGTACATGACATTCACTTTAAATATCTCATGTGGAAATATGACTTTGTGGTTATGCAATGTTCCTCAAATATACATTTATCATGTTGGAGTACATATGTTCATGCACTTGTAGCACAGAAATCAGTGCATTTCATAAGCAACATACAATACACAATGCAAAAAAAAATTTCTAAAACACCTTGTCTGTTGTAGCCTGTTGCAATAATAGATATTGTTGATTAGATCAACACCTGTCAGATTCATTTCATAATTCATGCTTTAGAGAGAGACCAGAGTCATGTGGTCAGCAGGTCGTTCAACAGACCTGTCTAGACACACTGTGCTTGGACTCTGCCTTCACCTTTCACCTTCATTCACAAAGATATTGTGCTTGCAGGGCAATAAATGATCAGTATTATGTTTAAAACATTTCGCTTTTGCTCCCTGCTTGTGTCACTGTGTAATTAATTTCTAACTCATCATTCCATCTGCACCTATTCTGGATTTTTGCAAAGAAGAAGTGTTAAAGATGAGAAACAGACAGAGTATCAAAAGAGCCCAGTAGTTGCATTTCACAGTTAATACGTGGCACTCTGTGTAACTTATTTATTGTCTTTCCAGGGAAATTGCAGCCAGCCGAAACACAGTATGTGATGTGAAATATGTGAGAAACTGCAAATCATGCTTCTAAATGTCATCGTACTTATTTGTGATGAATCTACCTGCTGATTACATGATAATATTCACCAAGACCTAAAAAATTCCTTCTTCGTCTCTCATTGCAGGTCCATGTGATAAAAATCTACCACAGAGGCAGCAAGGACTATTTGAAGCAAGTTGTATTATAACCTAGTTTGAGTCTGTTCTTGACAAAACCATCAAAGCCTGGTGAAATATTGAATCATTCATTCAGCACTGTGTGGTAAGCATTTAAGGGACACCATGTGGTGGTAATGTTTCATTTATTGAGTACTTTTCTTTTTTTGAGAGAGATGATCAACAGGACTTGCTCAATTAAATGGTGTGTAGTCATCAATGGTTGTCTGGATCTTTTCCCACAAGGAGCTTTTTAAGTTCGAGGCCCATTCCACATAGCTGGCACTCACTGGTTGGATGTGCTCTTCATAGTAAGCACCAGCAAAGCCCAACGCTGTTCCTCCAAAATTCTGGACTTTGGCTTTTGCTTCCCTATGAGACACAGTGTAAGAACAAGGTACATGTAAACATCCGCACAACACTGTGCAAACTGATCTTTGCAAAATACTTTAAGAATTCTGACAATAATTAACAGAGATGTCTGATTTGGTTGTATCAAAAAGCTGCATGCTGATGATGAGCATGATAAGCAATGGCTTAGGAAAACACCTGGCTTTCTCAGCCAGCCTCTGCAGAATGCCTGGAGAGTCAGGTTGTTCTGGTGTCTGAGCAAGAAGTGGTCCACATGCTGCAGAGATACAGATACAGATACAGATGCTGCAGTCAAGAAGGCCAAAAACAAGCTAAGAAAGAAGGATGCAAACTGAATACCTTGAATTAGTAAGATGAGACAAAAAACAAGTGTTTTCGCATCCATCTGTTCAACAAACAAAGAGAGAAACACAACTAGAATTAAACTGTTCATCAGCTCAATCTGTCAAAACAATAATAATAATTAAAAAGGTGAATGACTGTCCAAATGACTGATAGCAGGCAGCCCAAAAATGTACAATGTAAAAAAACGGCAGTCAAAAAAAGTCTGAGACACTCTGATTATAAAAATAGAAATCCTTTATAACCTCGTGGATAAGTCAATGGCTTTCAACTCCGAAGAGTCTTCATCAGGGCATGAAACCACACTGACACACTTACACCATTACTTTGTGCACCTTTTGACCCAGTGCAGCACTCACCATAAATGTTTTTATACCAGAAATAATGAATTATACTTAAAGTGCACAGTTTTAAAAAACACAGTTTTGTTTACAATATTTTACTGACACTAACAAAAAAAACAGACTTTTTGACCAGTGGGTTCATAACATTACAACAAATATGTGCAAACGGTGTAACGGATGGTGTTTTTACCTTTTCTTCTGGTCATTCAAACAGAAGTTGAATGAAACAAGTGTTATCAAGCAGTTTTATTTGTATTAGGGAGGAAAGTGTACATTGGTCCTGATCTGATGATCCCCCCACACACACACACACACACTTATTTACAATGTTTTACAGACAAAGTTCATTTTTATATAATGTCATAGAAAAGCAAGAGACTACAATGTTATGAACTACGATTTAACAAGATTTAATTATCAAAAACGAATGCACAAACATGAACATACACAAACGGCAGATTATTAAGGTTTTAAAAACATGGAGCACAAGGCTAATTTTTTTGCACATGGTCGAACTCTCTTAGTCTGAAGTGCATTAAGACACTTAAACTATCTTTTACGTTTTTTGTTGCCCCTTTTACTGCTGTTACACTAATATTTAGAAATTCAGATCCCAAACTCTTGATATCGAGCATTGGTTGAGTTCACTAAGTGTCCAGACACCCTTTGGATCTCGACCTGTTTGGTGGGTGCTGATATGCATACAGGCTAATCAAAGTCTCTGTTCCAGCAGCAGAGATATGATTTTAACAAGTAAAGTATTAGTTTGCTCAGAGGCCACCATAAAATAAAGTTAATCTTGTCAGTACTTTAAAATGGATGCATGTCACATGTTCTGAATGGGAAAAATCTCAACGGCAGGGTAGTGTCAAGATTTTTGATTGATGCATTATGCATCAGCAAAGTAATATTTATTCCAAAATATAGGTATTCAGTTAATAAAAGTATATTGTAATGTATACAGTATATGCATAGTATATATATATATATTTCTCTATAAAATTATATGAAAAGTTGAAACATTTTTCCATATTCTGAAAGCAAAATGTGAAACAATTAGTCTCCTTTCCTTGTTTGAATGTTTCTTTGGCTTTTCACGAGTGATGGCAGACTAAATACACAGATGTCTTCTGTGTATCGTCTTGTTAATGAGAAAGCAGAGACGAGCTCAACAACTATCAAGACGTAACCTTATAGTAAAATCTACTTAGCTGTAAATCTAAAACTGACTACAGTGATTGAAGGTTGATTACATCGGTTAGTGAAATATGACTAGTCGTGCAGTGTGTGTGTACTCTGTGCACCCAAGGCTGCACTCTGTCACTCTGATCTCTTTACAGAACAGAGCAGATTTCTATGAACTGGGACAACTGGTTGATTATTAACTCAGCATAAATAGTGACTTTAGCCCAAGAGTTGTGAAATGCCAGAAAAGCAGTCATGTTGGCACTTGCCCTTTGTACCACTGATTGGCATAAATAAATTATTATCTGTTTGTTACTGCTGGCACAAATAAAGTATTATCTGCTAGTTACTGCAGGCCATTACTTGCCTTAGTGATCACCTTTAGTCCCATTTCATTAACCTGTTGACTGTCATATAATCTATCAGTGGATGAAAATACTTATAAATGCACTAGATCACACTGTGATTATTCACGCATATATGGTGCAAAAAATCTCAAACTGATAGTGTTTTTCATCAGATATTTTTTAAACAGGCATCTAGACCTTCCATGTATGTTCATAATACTGGTTAGTTTACAGGACGGTAAATTTAATCTCTTATTACTTATTGTTTGCCGTCTCAAAGTGCGGAACAGCCTGGTTGGATACACTATAGCAGTTGTTTTGTGAAGTATAATCAGATGCACCTGTAATGTGATCCCAACATGAACAGATTCATTTAAATGATGATGACTGTTTATCACCAAGATGAGCCTGCACCTCTGATCTGTTCATATCAAACATTATATCTACACTTACAGGTTAAATTCCAACTCCAACAGTATTTCAGTTTTTAAAAGCTGTTTTAGACTCATGTTTCCTATTGATTTATATGATGGAATTAATAATTTATGTAAGAAAAACATTGTGTTTAATGTAAGACTATGGAAAGACCCTTAGACACTTCAATCCTGCTTGCAAAACTAACTAAGATTGAAAAAGAAAAATCTGTCCACAATTCCAGTTCAGCTCACATTTTTGTATGATGGCTCTCGTTTCATTGGAAGAAATAAAATAGAAGAAAACTAACTTATTCTTAAGAGAAATTAAGTATATGATTAGAGCTGTTCATTTATTTACCACACATCGTGAAAGGTTGGTGTGTTTATTATCAGGACATCAAGAAGTTGTTATTGAGAAATACAGATCACAACACAGAAGTTATATAAAAAATAATTTGTATTTATTTTAGGTCTCTATTCCACTTTACATGTTGTTTCTTTAAAAACATTGCACTCAAATTATAAAATCATCTCAAGCAAATACACGTGGGTGACAGGTCAACGTTCCAACATGCAGGTCAGGGTGAGCTGGTCAGAGCAGGGGGCGATTGGGGTGAATGCGTCCAGAAATCTGTATTCAAATTTCTGTTGCACATTTGCAATTAATCTGAAAATGATGGCAAATTGTCCTTCGCCTTCTCTACCAGGCCATCAAACCACGTTCTGAGGACAAAAAAAGCAAACACAAGGTGTGTTAGAGAGCAGCAGGTACTGCATGTCACGATGAGTGTGTCAGATGTTGAATTGTGTACCCACCGGATTTTGCGTGCAGTCTCGCTGTTGTGAATGTTGTCAAATGCAGCCTTGGTCTTGTCGGCCACGGTCTGACTAAACTCAGTCACCTGTTGGCCGAAGTTGTTTAACTGCTGCTCAATGGTCTCCTCCTGAGCCTCTGCGAACGGAAAGATGGGAAAAGAAAGTTATACAACACGGGAGAAAACATACCCGCGGTTAGTTTTTCGGGCGTAAATGACACTAGGCGTACCCGCGTAGGCGACAAAAGCCAGCATCAGCACGGCTACTGCGAGGTACAGTCTCATCTTTGCAGTGACTTTCTAAAGGAGAAAAGGCAGAGACATGTTACCTGTGGTCACAGATGCTCTCGTGGCACGTTTATACTTTTAGTTGTGTTTACAAACAGCGCCGCGTAAATCAGCACCACGGCGCGGACAGTTCCATTTACGCCCCAACCCTTAAACCTCCTGAAGTCAAACCTTTAGGTCTTTTAATTAACGGTAACAGGGTTTGACTCATGTGTCATTTAAATTAAACACCTAGATGTCGCGGGGTTTAGATTACGTGTCGTGTATGACTAGGCCTATGGATAAATCTGTATGGGAAATTGAAAATAACTTTCGGATATTGTCGGTATCTTACAGGCAATAACGGCACCAAAGATTCTGCTGTGCAAATCAAATGTAAAACGTACCTGTTTTCAGTCTCAGAGGAGAAAAAACCCAGTGTGTTTCCGAGTCTGTGCGAGTCCCCCCTCTTTATAAGCCTGCTGATCATTAGAGTGACGCAGAGACCAGACCTCAGTCGACATGTACACGTGGTGACCTTGATGTTTCACTGCCCCTTTTGCTGACCGGCACCGTTGAAATGGCATTAAAAGACAAAAACACAGAAGTGTGATAAGCTGCGTGCATAATTGAAACACAGTAGATTGTGTTGAATGTAAGGCAGGGCACTGGTGAGATGAACAGGTAAAAATCCCAGTCATCATTTACATATGAACACTATCAGTCACAGTGGTGGATGATGGCTATATCTGTAGCTATTTCATCTAATTGTACTAGATTTTTTATTTCACTTCTATCTGTTTTTTTGGAGAGTGTTTTGATTATTCGGTGTATGCAAAAGTACAACTAGGAACAAGAGTTGAACGCAGCAAATAAAGTCACTTCTATAAATAAATAATTACTTATGCTAATATGACGTATCAGTTACAAAGGGTGAGTTGAAAAAAGGATACAATTGGAGAAATGTTTTTATATAGCCGTTGAGGTTGTACATTGAACAGCGCCCGGTCTGATGATGATGTTGAGGGATTTGCTCCTAGAAGGGATCAGAGTTTATCTTCCAGCAACAATGTTGTGTCCAGAGATAAGGTGAGGCTTGATGTAGAGGGAACATTGACCTGAGCTATTTGGAGCCTCCTTTGGACCAGGTTGTCTTGTCACACAGCTGTAAATTTATTTGTAAGGGGGTCATCAAGTTTTTTATGTCAAGGTATTGGATTTAAGCAATTTTATAGTGTTTGTTTTATAGATTTACAGTGCTTTGTCCTGGCGCATGCCCTTATTTTTAAGGCAGAAGTCATGCATTAGTGCTGCATAAATAGTTTTTCTGCAATCCACTGGCCTATTTCAGTTTATTTTTCCATTCACCGATCTTTGTTGCCACATAAAATGTCTATTTTATCCAGACCTTCCCTTTCTTAAAAAGGAAGTAAATCAGACAAAGCCATATGGCATCTGTCTTGTAAGTTAGCACACAGCAGAAAAACATTGCGTCGGGTGAACTGCAGTAACCTCTCATGACAACTGTGACTTGAGCTACAGCCAGGAAGTCTGTCTGAGGATTTGAAGGTTTCATCAGTGCTTACATATCTGTTTTCATACCGAGTCGTCTGCTGCAAAAGGCCAGATGTCCATTTGTTGCTGATGACTTGGCCTACGAGGTGCTGCTGCTATGATGAATAGCCTCCAATTGAGTTAAATGAGCTTTCACATGCCTCAGTGCTCACACAATACCTTTAAAAGACTTCTCTTTTTCATGAGTGTTGTGCGAAGTGGCCGTTGGGTTTATGCATGAGCTTGTACTTCCGTGCATATAAGCTCCTCTTGAATAATTGTATGAGGCATAGGGTGTGAAAGTGCATGTCTTGTGTGCTCCTAATTTGCAATAACAAGCTTAGAAAAGGCTGTTTTTGTGTTTGGCCAAGGGCCCCTGTAGTGACTGATGTTGTGTGCCAGCACTGAAGGGGAGACGAAGAATGGAAAAAAAAAGAAAAGGGCTTGTAATAGGAGGTAAAATCTCTGCAGGGGTGTTTTAGCAGGGGTTACTAGCAGTCACAGACCAGCTAGCACCTGCAAGCTCTGACTTTTTCTTTTTTTACTTTTTTTCTGGGCTGTGCTCAGAAGGCAGACACCCCGTACGACCAGACAGAACAGAAGTGCTGAACCTGCAGAATGGTTTGCGGTTTTTCTGTTTTTATCATCCATGACTGCATGCAATGATGATTCGTTGGAGTTTCACTTGTCAGTTAAGGAGGCAGTTTCTAAATTACTGCTGTTTCCTGAAAGGGAGTGATATCATAAGGGATAAACAGTGTTACTCATGGTTCACTTTACATGCAATGCCCTTCAACACAGATAGAAAACATAAACATGTTTTCCTATTACACAATGTGGTTGTTTTGAAGAAACTAGACTCATCTGAACACTATGAAAAATAATACAACTACATACTAGTGCAACACATTAAAATTACTGTTACTTTTTTGTCAGTCACAGCTGTGCATTTTTTGGCAATGGGTTGTCAAGCTGGTCATGTCAAGTTACTGGGCTTGAGGACTTTTTGTTGAAAATGCCCAAGTCATTGATGTGTTAATGAACAGATAATAAACAGTTTTTCTGCAAACGTGTTTTCCTATTACACAGCGATGTTGTTTTATGGAGATAAGAAAAAGTCAAACTTAATTTTTAAAAAAACTACACTTATACATTAGTGCAGTATTTTGGCTGATAAATTCTGTTTTGCAAATGTATATCCCAGCAAACAGTTATTACAAAACAATCTTAATTCTTATAGAAGCTTATAGACATTTTCCTATTGTAGCAACTGTAATTTACTTGCTTTTCTCAAAAGAAAACACAGCTGCATCTTGTTGCGGTGTGGATTCAAGTGGAGGGGTCAGAGGAGAGGAGACAAGATGAACAAGGGACAAATGGTGTCCTCTACTGGCCTCTGCTCTGCACCTCAAAGACAAAATCCTGCTGTGTTTAATAGGCCACAATTTTAAACTGATCTGAGTTTAGAAGAATTGGGACCATCTTTTCCCCCTGCATGGCTCCAGATGTGTAGCAAGCTGAAAATCAGTTTTTCCATCCTTAGCACTGAAAGAACTAGACTGATTTACTATTAGTTAGACCTAGCACACAGATGAAGCATGCAAACCAGAAAGTAATTTTAATGTGCAAGTGCATGGCCTCACAGTCTGATAATGTTTGTGCATATATGAATGTCACCTATTCATGCACATATGCATGAATACTTACTTGCGAGATAGAATAGGTGAAATGTCACCATAAGGAAATTTCAATCTGGGGCACAAAATATTTTCATATGCCTGCTGGGATCAAGAGAAAGGAATCTGGGAACAGATCTTAACAAGCCTGAACTGGAAAAAAAAACACTGCTGCTAGAGGTTGAGGGGGCGGCTATTCACGAAGAGCAAAGGAATACAGTGAAAGGTGGAGGGCAGGTACAAGTAAAGAATTGTTTTTCCTTCAAGATTGAGTACTTTATCTTATGTCTTGCCTATCTTATGTCTTGCTCAGAGGGGCCATTACATAATTGTCGTCTTGGCCTTATGCAACAAGGATATCAAGTATCAAGCTTCATGGTTTTTTGAATCTAAAAGAAAACATGCTTCTCGGGATGACGTTTCATTCCGATTTTTCCTTAGAGTTCTGTGTTATGTTTAAAGAGACAAAAAGTGAAACAGCGAATTGCAGACGGCTTTGTGTAGCTCGCATTTGCCAGTGTAACTGAACCTCATCTTAAATAATAGATTACTCTTGAATGTTTGATCAGAGAAACAAAGAGTGGAAACACTGTGTCTTTTCTAGGTTCTTTATTCACTCAGCACTGTGAGCAGCATGGTGGGCATGTGACAAGGGAAACACAAGGGACACTCCAGTCAGACTGAAGAACAAGTAGGCAGCATTACACTTTTCTCAATGATTGTCACAAATGCATCAAGTCATTTTACATTCCACTTTTGTGAAGCACAACAACAACAAATGCAGACAATACAGAAGGACATTTAATGGTTCAGTATTTCCTCTAGAATAACTAGACACACTGCTGTATGTATGCGCCCCTTCTTTTGAAATCGCTCAGTGCATTTATTGAAATGTAAGACAATTGTGTTCGGTGCGGATGTTAAGACTCCATTTCTCAAAACTTCTGTTCTGTAGGAAACAATCATGAAGACAAAAACTTGGGGAAATAGATAGCTAGAACCGTTAACTCAGAGTAGACAGTAGATAAGCATATATTGAATACTTTTTTGTGCATTGAAGTGTGTTATTGTATGAGGTACCTGTGTTCAGTGATCATGGGAGAAAGGGGACAAGATAGATAGAACCCAAAGAGGCTTTTGTTTGCCAACTTTTCAGTAAAATGATGCACTTTATCCTCCTTCTTTTCTCTTTTCAACCCACTCTCCCTGAACACAAGAGTACCCAAATGAAGATATCATCAGTAACTCTTAACTCCCCATTTCCCCCTCTTTTACAGAGTATAAAGAAATCAGTGGTTTACTACCCACAGTGGACCACCAATGATCTAAAACCCTTTAAAAATGCACAGAGTCTTTAAGCAGAGGTGGTCTCCTTGACCTTCTCCACAACGGTTTCGATCTGCTCACGGATCTTGGTGGCGATGGGTGACAGCAGCTCGGTCAGCTCATCAATCTTGCCTTCCAGGGAGGTGCGCAGATCCTCTGCAGTGGCCTCCAACTGAGTCTTCAGGCCTGCAGCCTGGGTCTCCAGCTGCTGGCCCAGACCCTCAGCCTGGCTCCTCAGAAGGGTAGAGATGTCGCCCAGCTTCTGGGAAGCAGTGTCGCTGGCCTGCTGGACTATGGGCTCAACGTGGCCTCTCACGGTTTCGAAGTTCTGGTTGGTACGGGATTGGAGCTCACCAATGTAGGTAGTCACAGTGCTTTGGGTAAAGAAGAAGGATAGATTTAGGTTTCATATTTACAGGCAAAACAGGACAAGAAAGCCTTCAAATCTGAAAACTGTCAACACTACTTACTCGTGGATCTCCTCAGTGTCCTTATTCAAGCGTTTCCTCAGCTTGGTGGTGTAGGTGTTGATGCGGCCACGGACGTCACCTGTGTTCTGCTCCACCATGGTCTTGAGCTCACCCAGATACTCAGTGCTGCGCTCCTTGGCATCCAGCATGTCCGTCTGCAGTTTGTTGAACAGAAGCTGCAGGTCCTGAGACAACTGACCAGCGGAGATCTCAGCATAAGGGCTAAGTTTGGTATGGATGTCATCTTTGTATGTTGTCAGCTCCGCCATGGTGTCAGTGATCAGTGTGCTGAAAAAAAGAAGACGAGGACAAATTAGGAAGGCAAACCATGTTTAAGACGGTGTAAACGTGGGAAATGAGGGTGGGAGATATAAAAACATGAAGATGTTATAAAGTAAAATACTGGAAATAGCGAAGTACAGTAGGCAGTACACGATCACTATATCATGACAATGAGAAAGCAAGGGAGCCATCGCTCAGGTTCACTTACTCTAGCTCTCTGTTGAGCTCAGAGGCCTTGATGGTCTCTACAGCTCCTTGCGCTTTTTCGGTCAAGTCAGCGATGTACTGCCAAAAACGGTCCACAGTTGCCTCCCAGGGCACAGACTGGGGCAGAACGCGGGCATTGCAGCCTGTGTGCACATGTGAAAAGTGTGGCTAAGTACATAAGCATCCAGTAAAGCTTGCAGATAAATCGCACACCAGCACTGCACTTACCAGTGATGACTGCGAGAGCCAGGATCAGAGTGACAGCCTTCATGGTTGTTAGTCAGACAGATAGTGCTACACCTGTGAAGGAAAGTCAAATGTCAGTAAAAAGATTACATTAGCACGTGTCAAGAAAAGAATATACTGAAATACTTCATGACTTTTTTGAACAGCATCCAATCCTGCGAGAGAGTTTGAAAGCAAGACTAAGAAGAGCGTTTTAAATGGGCTCTCTCTGTAGCTGGTCGGTGTAATGACTCACCTGAGAGGTCGAGCTTCCTCCGTGCTCCCTGAACGGTGACTGAAGTCTTTTATACAGTCCCGGGAGGTTGCTGCTGCGCGTGGCGGTGGGGTGTGAGCGAGGTGAGGCGAGGCGCGCGCGCCACCGTTCGCGCACGCGCGCATTCACGTGGTGGTGATGATTGGTCCGAAACAGAATCCTGTTTCCTCTGCACGCGATGTCACCCTGACGCGGCGTCCGAGGAGAAGCTGATGGAGCAATCACGAACAACGGGCTCAAAACGTCCACCTTCTGAGTCACGAAGAGAGCGGCTCACACAAACCCGGAATTAGTCAACACCAATTTGACGTTTTGCTGAAGTTTTTTTTTTAATATACATATTTTTAAAAAAAGTTATGTGACCGTCCTATTTCACAATGCCACTTACTTAAATCCAACTGCATTTCAGTGAATGATAGCAACCTTTGCTGCTTTAGAAAAAAAGAAGTCATTGGCAAAGTATGCCTTTAAAAAAAAACATAGTGCGTTTACAGAGAAAACAAAAAAAATACGAAACGAAGACTGTGTGATAGTCGTAAAAACTCAGATCTAGAGGGATTTTTCTGGTGAATTATTTGGGTGTTTGTTTCGCTGAACTGAATGTAACTTTTTAACGCGTTGCACGTCTGGATGTTTCTTCCAGATCGGAATTGTGCAGGTTGTTCTCTTGATTGTTATCACTAAGTGGTCTAGTCTGAGCGTAATTCCTTATGGCGCCAGGATGTTCAGTACCAATTCAGTCGTCCTCCATTCCCATTTCAGTCTAAATGTCCTGCCATTATTATATATCATAGATATCCCACCACAGATGCACAACCCCCTACACCTGTGGCATCTTCACACTCCTGCCCCATTCCCATATAACATATGGTACATAGCAAAGAGTTTTTTCAGTATCAATTTCTGCCATATGCTCTAAATTGAATTCCCTATACCTTTAAGTCAACAAGTGAGCTGTGTTACCGGAGCTTTCCTTCCCTGAAGTGCAAATAAAGTGACAGCAGAATAAATTGGGCAGGTTACGGCTTGACGCACAAGTACTGCAAGCCCACCATACAGAAGAGGAATTATATGTAATAGAATACTGTGTGCGGACATGCTGTATTTTATTACCTGTAAAGAAATGCCATGTAGGCAACAAAACAGCCATCAAAACGAAAACAGAACTGACATCAGCTTTCACACAGTACGCACTACAGTCATTTCTAGGATTTTGACACTGGCAAAGAAAAGGGGAAGTTTGATGCAGTAAGTAAGTGTTGACTCCAGCCTATTGAGCAACATTTGTTCATACATTAGAAAACAACTGTCGTGGACATCATGAACTGTGGTGCATGTTTTTGCTAAACCCCTACTTCCATCACACACACACACATTGACTTTTTTCATTGTGCAAACCTGTACTTTCCCTGTCATTATTATTATTACGTTTTTAAGAGTTTGTTGTTGCAGAGAATCAACCTCTCTGGTCAAACAAAAAAAAAAAACTGCTGAACCACAAATGACGGCAAAAAAAATAAATCTGAGAAATCAATCCCAAACAGTGAGGTATAGCTGTTTAGACGCATCTCGTGATTTTTATCATGTTTAAGGGCAGTTGATCTAATGCTGTACTCTTGGCACCACAGGACTTAATTACCCTTTGTCTGTTTGAATTTACATTTTACACATAAATGTTTTACCTCTAAGAAAGAAGCATCAAAGGTGTTTTATTTCTCTTTGATGGTTCTACATTCTGTTTAGTCACCTCCCTGTGAATGTAGCTTTTAACTTGTTAAATAAGCCAGAAACAGATTCCTCCTCTTTAGGCAGTATCCTAAGGATGCGGTGAGACTTTGTCAGTAACGTCCCGCATTACTTTCACAGTAATGACTTTTGTCCCTTAGAACTTGGCCTCGTTGTTGTCAACTGTACAGATCTCTGTCCTGTGATTTTCGCAGAAATCTGACTTTACCCAGGAGCAAAGTGTAAATGGGTTGGCTTGGTCAGGTTATTACAGTGACAACACGATAACATTACATTACTTGTGATAAAGGGGTCAGCGTTTTGTTTTGTGATTGCGAGACTGTACCTGCTTAATAAGTTAACACTGTGACTAATCAACAAAAAGATACCTCAGAGAATTTCCATTTTAAAACCCGGTACATTTCAACACAACTTTTTATAATAACTTAATTGATCTTTGACCTCAGACTTCCACAAGTGTCGTGTGTGTGACTGAATAGGTGGTGTGTTGTACAGAAAAAGATACTGTACGTTCAGGAAGATAACAAGTCCAGTCCGGTTCAAACACATAGGCAAATCAAGATAAGCAATTTAATCCCTCCATTCTCAGAGACACTTTGTCAGGCAGCAACTTTCTGTTCTTAGAAATGATTTAGTAAGCCCTCATCCTTCAATCTTTCAGATTTGAGGAACACATTTACTTATGTATTATGTAACATGTACACTATAGCTACTAAAATGAATTTACTGTGTGGAGATGACAGGCACTTTTTGTTTTCTTTTTATTATTCAGAGGCAAAACAAACATCCATCTGCGGAAAGCACGAAACCACTGTGACATGCCTGCCTTCTGCCGAGCCACTAGCACAGAGAGACAGGAGGCAGACAGAGAAGTGAAAGAGAAAATGAAGAAGAACTGTGAGGTAATACAGTAAAATATCTGACACGGTGATTTTTTTTTTTTGGTTTTGTTTTGCGTGCGTCTAATAGGAGAAAGTGAGTGAGAGGGCTTCGGACAGCGCGAACGGCAGTAACCCCAGCTCGTGGTTGTTGTTCACGGTCTCCAGCTCTGAGTAATTGGGTTTTTGGTGAAGTCGGGATGATCTCACCCATCTGAACAGAATACTTAAGAAAACATCTGTTATGACAAGTCAGCAAGGTTACTTCAGTTTATGTATCTGGGTAAAAAGCCACTGAACAAATGTCCAAGTGCAAAATTCTGTGTTTTTTTTCCCTGCAGCGTACTGTACCACCTATCATCTGGTTCTGACTCACAGTAGTGTCAGCTGATTGCAGTTGTGTGCGGAGACAGAGCCAAATGACTAAGTAGAGCTGCCACGACAGATGAGTTTATAGCACAACTTTGTTTAATGAAGGGGTCAGTGATGCATGGTGCATGTAGCAGTGGAAACTAAGTCTGATCACTTGATGCTCAGTGGTAAGCTAATCATGCAGCCCGTCAGGCCAAAGGAATAAAGCGGCGCGTCTATTAAGTGGTTCAAGCTGTGCAGTTAGTTGGCTGCGTATTTCATCTTCATTATTCTTCCCTAGGTTCAGAATCAGCTGGATGATGGAACAAACAAATCCAGGTTCATTCAAGAGAAGTACATTTTCACTCGATTTAAGTGCTGCTCATTTCTGCTGGCCATTATTTGCTGTGTCATGGTAAAAATCCTTCAAAATAACACATGTTTGCTTTTCATGATCTTGTTCGGTCCAGTGATGAGTCCAAATAGTTGTAAATACTTTGTTTTTAATAAGGATCCCCTACAGTTTAGAAAAAAATGCTCTTGATTGTGTTTAAAAAGAGTGCAACGTTTTGTGCTCTTTCTAAACCGTTTAAATTAAAAAAAATCAATTCCCCCAAATATTTATGTTCTATTTATGTGTATGATCTAAATGTATTCTGAATGGGTAAGAGAGTAACGTTCACCAATTAACTTTTTAAATGATGCTGTTTCTGGGTCCTCAACTCCCAATTCATCGCATTTTCGCAGCTACAAACATAAAAGGTTTGACCTTTCATGACAAAGGTAAAATTATTGTATTAGAGTAGAAATTAGAAATTTCTCACTCACAATGCGCTTTTCTAATAACCATTTGAGAATTTGTAATGGTGTGCAAATTGAGAATGGCACTCCTAGGCAGAGCGGAAATGAGTTAAATACAGTGAAGCCCTGTAACCACTTTAATACATTAGGGAAATTATTATGGCTTTTTTACAGCACACTGTTGAAAATTATAACTATAAAACCTTTTTAAACTACTTAGCGCGCATAATAAGGAAGCGGAGCTGTGTGAGCTCAGAGGGTTAACTGTGCGCAGAGTCTGTGACAGCTGGGTGCAGAGCTGAGGAATGTTGTTTGCCACTGGGCAAGGCAGCGTGGGAGCAATCTGGCAGCAGGGATGGGGACACAAAGGGAAAACTTAGAAAAGAAAAGAAAAAAAAAAAAAAAAGGTGGAAGCAGGATGTTGTTTATGAACCTTCACACTTGCAGAGGCAAACCTGAACATGTCATGTCCAGTACCCTCGTGAAGTTTACAGGGGCGTGGCAGAAGGGGGGGGGGGCAAGATTTTACAAGGCACTGAACAAACAAGGTAGACTGTGTTCCTCACTGATGTTATGTGGAGTTGATATTTACTTCCTTGCTTGCTTGTGATTGTGAAATTTACAAAATGCTAAATTCATTCCACTCTGTATGTTCACATAATCAAACGTACTATATCCATACAAAAATGTCCCCCCAAAAAAAAGCAGATAAGTATTTCATAACACAGTCTTTAAAGAGACATTTTTTCAATATATTCAGAAGAAAAAGTATTTTAAAGCTGCTCACCTACCCCAAGGGTTCCCAGATTTTTTCAGCTTGAGACCCATATGGTACCTCCCTTAAACCCAAGCTTAGAAAACTTCATTACGTACTGCCATAACATCTCTTAAGATAAATCGAAACACTGCACACAACATCTGGTCATGAGATAAACAGGCCTGTGAAGCAAAAAAAAAAGAAAAGAACACTCTTCTTCTATTTGAATTTGGCCGAGTTGGAAAAAGTTTACAGATCCTTTACCTAAGTAAAAGTAGGAATACCACAGTGTAGAAATATTCTGTTAGAAGTGAAAGTCCTGAATTCAAGATGTTACTTAAGTACAGAAGGGTTTTGACCAATTTTACATCATCCGTAAAGTACGTGTTAGATTGGTAGAACAGAACTGCATCAAATCATATAAAAATATATATTTTCATGTAAAAACTTACAAGTAACTTTGAGCGTCAAATAAATGTAGGAGTAAAAATATTACAGCATAATATCATTAGGAATTAAATATACTTCTCACAGTTTGCTAAGGAGTAAGCACAAAATTTGAGATATATCATTCTGGATTAAAGCTGATGCCTTATATGTCATTTTTTGGTTTTGGTGTGTATT
>JAPQRN010000009.1:7139618-7150976 GCA_037367275.1 Coranthus polyacanthus
CAGAGATTGCTTTTGCATGAGACCCTGAATGCTGTGCCACACACCTGAAGTCATCACTCATCGCTAACAACTTTTTTAAAGCAATAGTAGTAATTAGTAGTATTTGGTTTACTCTGATTTGATGTATACATTTCAGTAATGCACTGCAAAATCCTCCTTGCAGGTCCACCAACATCTCACTGGAAGCTCCATCATGTTTCCCTGAACGCCTCCAAGTCCTTCCTGGTGGAGTTTGAGGTTCGTAAAGGAACAGGAAGCTCAAAGGGCGGTATCTCAATTGACGACATCAATCTGTCAGAGGTCGAGTGTCCACACGTAACCATGCAGATTGACGATTTTGAAAAGGTTATCAACTCCAGTGAATATGGATCCATAACATATAGCCCGCGGCAGTACTCCACAGCAGGCTATGCTTACAGGGTAGGGATAATATCCTACAGGAGCGTCGTCGGAGCGTTTGTGCAACTGATGTCTGGTAAATACGACGCTCAACTGGAGTGGCCAATCAAAAGAAGTCAGGTGACCTTCATGAATGTAGATCAAAACCCCAGCATCCAGCAGCAGATGTCCAGGCAAATAAGTATCACCAGTGACCCAAGCCACACCGACAGTTCTGGTGAGTTCTTGAAGAAAACATGAAGTAATCCTTTACAAAATGCACAAAAAGTTCAACGAAAAACTATTCTTCTACCACTTTCTATATGTATCAGTGTTCTGTGTGCTTTCTGTAAATAGGAAACAACTTGTGGGACAATCCTCGTAAAAGTGGACAGTCATTTGTCGACGAAAATAATCAGACAGTCTATGTCAGCCAACTTATTGGAAGAGGCTATTTCGCACCTTTGTCTGGGATGAAATACAGAGACTTCCTCAAGGGAAAGAGCGCGGTATTTGCCTTCAGCTTCCAAGGCAGGTTTTACAACATAACTTTACGACAATTATGTGCACGTTTACAACACTGAAATCACCATGTGGGGGCTATGTTGAGAACTTTACTAATACTTTATATTTTTACTAGATCTCATTCCTCTTGTTAATGGAAGTGCTCTGCCATGTCCTGTGGCAAAACCAGGAAAGATTACGCATCCCCCTAGAGATCAGGATCAAGGCCCATGTTCATCACGGTAACATATCGTGTGGTATCACATAACATATCCTGCATTATGTCAGCTCTTTAGCAATAAACAACCTAGCATTTTTTTTTTTTTGAATAACTCTGATGGACACACTTAGAATTGAAATTTGATTTAAATGCCAAATTCATGTTATGCTGTGACAGAATCTCATCCACCACAAATCCACCTCCTACGACACCACATCCTCCTACTACGACAGCAGAGACGGAAACGACCGAAGACAAGAGGTACTCAGATTTACTCTCGTATTTTACACTTTCATGATATTGACATTTATGGACTCGTCGTGAAAAATGGACAACGCGTTATAATGAGCGAATGCACAGTATCTACAAAAATCCAACAGGCTGTTTTTTTTGAAAGCACCATGAGCTTCAAAAATCAAAGATAAATCAGGCATCTTTTTTTCTTTTTTTTTTTTAAATCTTTCTGAGTTTGTTTATTTTCCTCCTGTAGTGATTTTGGGAACTCTGCTGGCAAGGCGTCCTCTTCCATCCACATCCTCGTCCTCCTGCCAGCTCTGTTGATTTTGATACCTTGATCTCCTCACATCCGCATCCAACCATGGGTGAAGATCAGGATGAGTGATTCAGCGGTTCTTCTAACATTTGATTTTTTTTTTTTTTTGTCAAAGCCATTTTTTTTTTCTTGGTTCCTTGGTGATATAAGCGTCTGGTAAAGACAAGGCTGCGATGGGTGAGGTAAAGTTGGTAGATCTTTTAGAAAACGTCCAGTGCATGATTAAAATAGTTCGTGTTCGGTGGTGGGACCAAATTCTGTTTGTGGTTTATAACTTGGGATTTGATTCTTGAAAATGTCGCCGCTGTTTATGTGATTTTTTTTAATTTTTTTTTAATCGAATCACTGCAATAAAAGAAACTGCATCACCATTACGCATTATTACTTTAAAGAAAGTGACAAACCACCACACATTCACAACAGGCCTTAAATATATATATAGAAATTATGAGACGAGCAAATTTGTACATAAATGAATGCTCCTGATCATTTTTCCTGCGATTTCTGTGTCACCTTTTAATATGATCTTGAACAGGTAAAGCAGACATTTGGAAGAGAATATATGTTACAGCTTTGTTTAATGCATGTGCTATTAAAATATGTACATGTTATACGTACTTTAACCAAATAAACGCATCCAGGTGGAGGTAACAGACTATGTCGTTGTTTTATTTGCCCTCCTCACTGTAACAAAGGACACACTTGAAATACTTTATAAATGACACAAAATGAACTCGCTCAGGTGGAGTCAACGTGGCTCTCGTTTTCCCCCTGTCCTGCTCCGCGTCGAGACTTTCTTTGAAACGATCCAAACAAAATCCCCCGTGACACCACCTTCCTTTTCACTGTGGAGCTCACAACGGTCAAAAGAGCTCTGCTTGGGGGTAAAAACAAATCACAGAGAAACTTCTCAACCGCTCGAGAAAATAGGATTTCAAATCTCCCGTCATTACACCCGTCACTTGAATGTAACTTGGTGGTAGATGCCGCTGTTGGTTGACCTTGAAGCTGTTGGAATAAACCTGACATGACCAAAAAAAAAAAAAAAAAACCTACACAGGTCTAAAGCACCGGATGAAAAGACTTATGGTTCTCAAACAACAAAACGATTATTCCTCCCACAGATATGAGGCATTATGAAACTTACACGTCCGCCTTTTAAATGTGTGGTCCAGACAGGAATGTTGTTAAATGTTGTAAAGAAAGCTATAATCTTTTAAGCTGGTGAGTTAAAGCTGCGGTGCTAACAATTCCTGCTTTTCAGCACCTTGTAATTCAAGAGGTTTGACAGGTTACAAGAATTCTGTAAATTCTGTTTACAGGCTGGAGTAAAAATCTACCCCCCCCCCCCGTGATGCCAGGTTTTGGCCGCTCATAGGTGTGTTCAAACAGGTAGGAGGTTAAATGTGTGCTTGGCTGCTGTAATTACCGACCGTGGCTCGATATGGAAGCTTGGGGAAAGTGTCTTCACGTTTTCCACAGCGGGATGAAACCGTATCGGCTCGTCTATGTTTATAGTTAAAATAAAAGTGGCACAGTGTGGGAAACGACCCTGTTCTTGTCCTTCACATATTGTGTTGCGTGCGTAAAATCCCCAAACAGTGCGTGTTTCTTCACATGATGAGAATGGAGACAAGGTAAGTATACATATAAGTAAAGACAATCGTAACAAAATCCTCCTATGTGTGTAAATCTGATCACGATTGAAGTGAGATCATTTGTTGCGTCTTTTTTTTTTTTTTAGGACAAAGTGTGCTTCTGTCGTCGCGTCCTGTGTCTGTGGGGTCTTATTTCCACGTTTCGTATCATTTCTCACACCCTGAAGATGAACGGATTCAGTTTTCTTTCGGTGAATTTGGTCAGTTTTCATCAGCCCCGAGTCTTTTGTAAAAAAAAATTTAAAAAAAACTTATGTTAGTACTGTATTTGGATTGTATTTGATGATAAGTCTTAAATGCATTTAGTCCTTGGGCTGTTGAACTGCATTTTCAATATTCAAATACATATTCTTCATTCGTTCGTTTGGTTTTTCTATGTACAAAATGCATACTACGGTCTGTCAAATAAATCGATGGTCCTATCCATTTTCCCCATTGGTCAAATGTATCTCATTTAAAGGTGGCTAGTTACAGATGAGAACTTTTCACTCTGACTTTTGAGCCTCTGCAGTATAACCAACCCACTCAATAGTGAAATCAAACTTTGAACCGTTTAACAACTTGGCAGTAAATGTGCAGAGAATAGGTTCATCTCATTACTTATCCTGTATCCAATGTCAAGAGGAAGGATATCTCTAAATTAACTACGTAAGACAACGGTTTTTTTTCTGTAAAGCCAGTGTACAAAATGAGCCACAATGCTCTTACTGCTTTGGAAGTCTTTGACAGTGTTCTGCGTGGAGATTTACCTCCATCAACTGTTTTCAGCCACGTGGGGGCAGCAGAGTAACTTAGAAAGTTTATACAGCTAACTTTTCATTTGTTACCTATGGATACAAATACTTCACAGAGCTTAGGAGGCTCAGATACCAGTTAAGATGAAGATGAACACATCTTTACATCTTGTCTGCACTCTGCATCCATTTTTTTCCCCTTTTAAAATCACACAACATCCACTTGTACAAAACGTAATCACATTTATTTCAATCCATCAGACATGATCACCATATATTATGTCTACCGACTTACAATGATTTTAACGTCACATGTTCTCATGCATCATCTGATGCCCTCTGATATACATCTCTCTAGCCTCTGGGTATATCCAATACGCCATAAAGGAAAGACATTTGTGCTACAGAATGTAGGCATGGCTTGGCCAGTCCTGGCTCCTTGGTAGTTATCTGTGTCTCTCTCTCTGTCCCAGATTTCACAGTTGTAAGAGAGTCTTTGAATCCAATTTCTAATACTCAGTCCAGGTTCCTGTGTGTCTCTGTGCCGGTGCAAGCTGTGGCCTGTGAGCTGGCTCTGGGCGGCCCCTGCTCCTCTAGCCAATGGTGACACCAAAGCCACACTGGAACTTATTCTTACGATGGTTGAGGAAAGCGCCTAAGGCCAGTGTGAGAGGCAGTGGCACCAGTTTCTTTTCAATGGTTGCCCCAACCACCCAATTACTGTCAACTGTGCCTGAGAAGTGCAGAGGAGGGGAAAAAAAAAAAGAGAAGAAAAAGAAAAACGAGTCAGTATTTATTTGCATTGCTAAAATTAAAGGGAACTCTGCTTAAGCGCCTACAGGTCCATTCATATGCATTTACCTTTAAATAGCAAATTAGCTTTAGGAAGGTCCAACTGGTAACCAAACGATGTCGTAGTGTCTTGCATCCTTGTGCTGGCCTCAAATTCGACTCCTATCTGCAACTGCAAAAATCAGGCAGATTTAGCTAATATGTAAAATCCAGGATCTGCACCTAAATGCTACATGTGGGCAGAGCCTCTAACTGAAGCATGACATTTTTCCACATGCTTTTTACCTGATCATTAGCTTTGTGATAGTATGTAGCATGAGCTCCTGCACCTCCCAGAGTCAGTGTCGCAACATAGTTATCACCTGGTGGGAAAAAAGATTTAGGAACATTACATAAAAATCTGTATGATGCAATTATATCGTCTTATTACATTTTATTGGTTGGCTGTTGGTCCTAATAATTATTTTATTTAGGGTTATTTTATTCTCACATTCATGGTTCACATCTTATTACTGGTCAGTTGCTGGTCTTAATTATTTTATTAATTCATAAATATGATTTCCATCTTAATTGTGCTTAAATATATCTAATGTTTTATCCTTACATTTCCGTAGTAACACATGCTTTGCAGCACATTGTGCTTCCACCTGGAATGTGCTATACAAGTGAAGCCGTGCTGTCAAAAGTAACACGTTAATTTTGTGATTTGAAATATGTAACAGGTAAAGAAAAAAATGTACGCAATTAACACAGTTGTGTTTTGTTTACTTCCTGTGGCCTGTGACCAGTATTGGGTTACTAATTTAACTACATGTCTCGGTAGGGTTGTGGTCACTGTTTTCTGAATCAAACAGGTTTTCTGTAGCAAAGCTCTTTTATTGAGCAGTTACTGTGGTAGCATTTGCACAAGCTGCATTTTCCAGGGTATTTCTAAAGCTCAAAGGACAACAGAGTTTTCTGCTGACATGTCCTTACAAAAGAAATCTGTAGTTCACAGGAGAGAATCTGTGTACAAGTTTAAAAAGATGCTATTACGCAATAGCACGTTAAATATACATCCTTTGTGTTGATTCAACATTAATTCTATAGTTTTACATCCCTAACTACAATCTTCAGTCTTAAAATGAAAATATGTAATTAATCACAACTCATCACAGCAAATTGTGTTTTTCTTTTGTTTTTGTTTTTTTTAAATTAACCGGCGACTCATTTGTTGCAATTAGGCACAACTTTATCTAAATCCTGGTCACACAACAGAAGTGTGTGATAGTAAGTTCAATTTTGATGAGTATGGATTAGGATTACAAATCTATATTAAATACATATATCAACTGTAAAATGTGAGCCTAAACAACAAATAGTTTTGGTTTGCCCAGTTCAAAAGACTTGTGGTGTATTTTACCTGTGTACCTCCCCAGGAGGGAGGTGACGGTTCCTTCCTCCCCTGGTCTCCTGTGGTACACTAGTTCACCACCCAGAGCCAGTGCAGGTGTGATAGACTGGAGATAGTGGCCTACTAAAATGCCTGGAGAGAAAATGGTATAAAGATTACACACACTATATTTTCGCATCATACATGACTCAGGTCTTCTAATGGACACTTCTTAGATCAAGGAAGTCTATTTTCTATCACAGTTTTCATTATGCACCACTTTCTGATTATTTTCTCAAGATGTTTTATTCTTTAAAATTATAATCTTGCATAGATGTGTCATATAAGACAGAAATTGTGACAAAAAGAACTGTAACATTTATTTTTACCATATAACCAAACCCCACGCAATGGTTACTTTCTTTACTACAATTTTGTGAAAAATGGGCGTACCGGATCCAACAAGTACATCTGGGTTTCCGAGCGTCACAGCGGAGGTGAAGTTTTCACCTCGGTACTCCATGTCACACTGCCAATTCACAAACTTATGCTGCTGAGTCTGCAAAACACAAAAACAATGAGTTGAGACTGGAATGATGCTATGATGCCGAAAATAAACTTCATAAGACAACATCTTGAAGGTTGTTTTCTCCACACATCTGCATACCTGGATTGCTATTTTGGAACGCACAGCACTTGTGAGCTGGTGGATGATCTGGGCATTCAGACTGCCGGTATTGTCCATATCTCCAACCATGACTGGGAATGACTAAAGGAAACAAACCACACAATTCATTTAACAGCCTTATCATTAACGGAAATGTGTTGGTTTTCAGTCTGAAAGTTCAAGCAGAGACAAAAATATGAGGGCAGTGCACCATAAACCCAGAAATAGATGACAGAACTTTGGATTGTTTTGCAGTTTTAAATAGTAAACAAACACTTTATAACTAACAGCATAGATCTACCAAATTTGAGTTATTTAAAGTCATTATTACCTCTGTTGGGCCAGTCTGTTTACTCCCTACGTAGGTAGCACCAAAGCGATAACCAGAATCCCCGAGGGTACTGAGGGTAACAGTATGGCTGACCTGGAAGTGGTTACTCAAGCCTTTGTTGACTACTAACCGCACCCCTTCCATCTGCAGAGGGAACACCTCTACAACAGAAAGAAAAGCAAAAAGATACCTGAGCAGTAGTCATTTATATACACCCATAATGATAGTGGAATTACTGTATAACGATTACTTTAAAGTTGACTAAATGTTAAGAATAAACTAATTCAACCACAATACAATTTTCTAACCTTTACATTTGCGGTGGCACTCCTCATATGTGCCTGGGTTTGGGAGTGGAGAGTCTCCACCTTCTGTTTGCTGATCAGATGTAGTTGGAGGGACAGAAGACACTGAGGGCATAGTAAACCCTGGAGGGACGGACACCAACCCTGGGACCCCTTGACCACCTCCAGCTGCAGCTGGGGCCGGGGTCGGGTTGGGGGAGGCGGCAGCCAACACACTGCCCATAGTCTGAGACTATAACAGACTAGAGGAAACGTACACACAGTGGATGAATGATTCGCATAATCAATTTAGTTTTGTCACACTGCTACAGGCTAATAAGTGGTAATCTCTAAAAAGGTTTGTGTCAAAGCTGGATAATTTTAATTAAACACAGAATGAAGGCTAGGCTAAATATAGAACACACAGTATTCTTTTAACATAGTTTCAACCACACTTTCACATAGTAGCTACATACTAAGTGCACTTAACGTTAGACACAGTTGGCTTCGTAAGCGTTAGCTGACTGACATTCCTTCTGCTACCATTAACTTAGCTAACTGCAGTGATCTTTCCCACTATCCTGACAGTACAGCAGGTTGGCTGTAGCTAAGGCCCAGTTTTGTCACACTATCGATATATAAATTAGATAACAGCGGCTTAGAAATAAGTTAACTGAATTAATATGGAAACGCGACCCAGGTTTTGCCACCAAGGTCACATTTGGAGATAAGCCAACAGCCGGCGAAACTATCCGCTAGCAGTATTTAACCTGTTAAAGCTAATTCAAGCTAGCAGGGGTTGCTTGCTTGCTTGGTTGGCTAGCTAGGTAGCCATGTGGAGTCGACCACGAGAACTGTGCGTCTACGTATTTAAAATGCAGCCATTAAAATAACACATGGAACGAAAGGACCCACGGAGGAACCATAAACCCTGTTCCTCTAAAAGTTATGCCATTTATAAGGTTTCGCTACTCACGTTGACGGTACGGTACAGCAGTTAAACACCGGCAAAGTTCACGACAACGTCCGTGACGGTAGTTGACAAATGCCCGCCCGTATTCTGAGACTCGTCCACGGATTGGCTGATGCAGATCTTATTTCAGCCACCATTGGCTGACATGACAGTTGGGTTAGCACGCTTCTGGTGACGTACAACGGCATTCATTCGCCAACATTGGATTCGTTCTACCTCTTACTGAATGACATTCCAAGGGTACACCGTACATTACGGGTGCGTAACCTACATGTACAGCACACATACGTACAACTATACATTTGTACAATTAAAGATGGACCGTGGATTTAACAGAGAGGCGCACTGTGCGAGACGTAACCTCAGTGTACGAGGCGAGCTCAAGACCTCTAAAATGGACAAATTCAACAAACGAAAGGAAGTGTCAGTCAATCCGACTTTAATGCTTTCGAGGCGCTGGCATTGACACATTTCACAGAAAAAAAAAAAAAAAAACTTCATCTTCCTCTTTAACAGAACATCTGGTCACAAAGTCACGAAGCTGTAAAAAGATGGTCTCGTGTGTTAAAGTCACTTTTACAGTTATTTGCTTAAGTCAATGAGTCTAAAAATGAGTTGAATTCACAAAACAGGAGCGGCCCTAACTTTTTCAAAAAAATGCATTCCTTAACATTTAGTAAAGACTGCATATGTTTTCATAGTGCAATTGTGCTTTTTACTGGGGATATGTGTACCTACAATGATAAGTTGGGAGAAGGGCCTTGTTGGTTAAGTAGACGTTTGGCATTTGACTAAGGCACTTGGGAGAGAAGAATACAGAAAGTACACGGAGATGACTAAATAAATTGGGTGGTCTAAACGTGTTACTAAAAAGTTCTTAAATGGGTCAGGTATACGCGACTGATAATATCAAGACCTGAGAAAATGCTGCCAAATGATATGGCATTAAAGGGATTAAAAAAGTCTCACAATAAAGAAACTGAATTACTCTCACTGGATCTGTACTTAAAAAAATGCATAGCAGTGTCACTGACAAACTCAGATTTTTAAATTTCTTTTGAGATAACAGTTCCTGTGCTCTGCCCTGGAGCATAACAGCAGTCACCTTTTTAAACACCCATCAGTGCAAAGGGGCCATTTGGTTGTGGATGCCTTTTCCATTTTCTGAAATTGTTTTTTTTTCTTTTTTCTTCTAACTTCAGTTCCTTAATCCTCAATTAAAATTAGGATTTTTTTTTCATAACCAATAGAAATGACAGCCAAAGCCACAAAATCACCTACTACCCTTATTCTCCTTTAAAAAAGGTCCAGTGTGTATGATTAAGGGGAGGTATATTAGGAGAAATGGAATATATGGCAGTGTTCAAAATGGCATGTTTCTACAGTAGCTCAGAATGGACAAACCACACTGGCTCTAGAGCAACGCCCACCTGACGCCCTCTTACTCCTTTGGAAAGGGAAGGGGCATTCAATTGCTGATGATCTGCAATCTCAGTGCTAGATGCTGCTTAATCTAACACACTGCACCTTGAAACCCTCTGCTGTTAAGGTGTGTCAGCAGGATGCGAAAATAGCCAGTGTAGTTCATTTATAAAGCAGGTATGTGAGCTGGGCCCTATCATTTAAGTCCAACGTTGACTTCACATTCATGTTTACATCACAGCACAGTAGAAAAAAAAAAAAAAGTTAACGTTTTCCATGTATTGTCGAAAAGTGAATTCAATGACAGACTAGTGGCAGTGTGACAGGAAGTTCAACTTTAGTGGCAGTTCGGTGGGATACCAGTTGGCTTGCTTGAGCAATGCCCCAGTTTGTGTTTCAAGACAACATTTCAAGGATCCACAAAAACTCAAACTCCAACAAGCTGGATAAAAAAAAAAAAAATATTCCCACTGGAGAACAAATACAGGAAGCTTGCAATCAGGATTTTGTCACCTGAAAGATCGAGATAACCACTGCTGAGGAGAAAAAAAAAAAAAAAAAAAGTGATACGAACGGAGACTGGTTAAAAAAAAAATCCAATCTTTTTCATTCTCCAGATGGGATTTTTTTTTTTTTTTTACATCCAGGTAGTTGGATTCATGAAATGCCTTCAGAATTGAGGTTTTCGTCAGTCACCCTGCTGGATTTTTGATAGGTCATCTAGTGTTCATGTTTCCAGGTCTCTTTGACTTGACGTTGTGACTCCAATGTAAGGTAATACACGGCAGGCACAAACTGGGGCTAGCTAGCGCAAAGCACAATCAAAACTTTAAGGTCGCATTAAATGCAAACTGGAAATGAAAATAAATCTAACATAGACCACTTAAAATACGTAACAGATGTCTTCACTTAGAATTCTGTGTAATGTGTAGCCAAAACGCTGATGAATGCCAGGCGCCATCTTTTTCCTGCAAAAAAAAAAAAAAAGAAAGAAAAGAAAAAGTGTTATTATCACGTGACTAAGTAACTGCCCTGGAGAGCAGACAGCTGGCTGTAGCTCTGTTCAAATGTGTAGTGACTGCTGTTGTGTGGTCTGTTGAGGATAACACTTAACCCATCACCCCTATTTCCTGTAAAACATCTGCTCATCTTAATCTATCTATTAGCAAGACTGTTAGCATTGGCTCTCTTTAAAATGCATTATTTTTACACTGTGCATTCTCTATTTCAAGAAAATGGAAACTAATAGTTCTGATACTAGACTTAATACTAATGAACCATTTCATCAGATAATCTACATGTAACCAATTGTTTGAATGAATGTTAAAAACAAAATGACACCAGTCTTCCTCTGAATATTAAAGGCAATGAAGAGTTACAATTAGTTTCTTACTTATTAGATATAGATGACACAGGATTATTTCCTGTATGACTCAACACTAGCCACACAGGCTGCTTGCTTTATTTATA
>JAPQRN010000009.1:7151874-7164859 GCA_037367275.1 Coranthus polyacanthus
ATTAGCTCTTAGGTATATCTGGTACAATATATGTGTTGTGCACTGTCCTGGTTAAATAAACAAATAAATAAATACACAAATAAATAAAATACACAATTATATTTTGCTGTTTCAAGTAAAATGCAACTGAAATGTGAACTGAACTACAGAACTAACCAGTCCTTCAGGCTGCTCCCAGTTCCTTGTTTTTGGCTCCCCCATCGCTACCATCATCATCTGGGTCCACGGAGTGAAACTCTGCCACATACAGGCTTTTGTCGATGCTGCTAGGGATGGGCTTAATGTCGGTGACCAGCTGATCCTCAATACTCTTCAGGTTGTAGCGGTCATCTGAAGTTATCAGATTAATGGCCAGTCCCAGGTGACCAAATCGTCCTGACAGAAAAGACACCGTTTGAAGTTAGCTGTAGGGTCATGGCGCAATATCAGGGTGTAACAGGTTTTAAAACCAAAAATTTCATGAGTATTTATTTAAAGGTTAATCACCTGATCTGCCAATGCGGTGCAGGTAGGTCTCTGCATTCTTGGGGAAGTCAAAATTGATGACCACATTTACTGCTTGGATATCAATTCCCCGAGTGAATAAGTCTACAAGGAATCATATGCATCAGTAAATCTACTGACCATGAATAATTACAATTTCCACTTTTTTAAAAACACATAACTTAGTTTACCCACCTGTGCAGACCAGGTTTCTGCACAAACCATTCCTGAAGTCATGGAACACACGATTCCTGTACTCCTGCATCATCTTTGCATGAATGTAGAAGCATGAGTATCCCAGTTGGGTGATCTTCTTAGCCAGAAGTTCTACCCTTTGGGTGGAGTTACAGAAGATGATGGACTGGTTGATCTGAAGCTGTAGTAGAAATATACACATTTATGATTACTGATGATTGAGGTAAGTAAGAAACTAGCTTTTGACTTACTGGAATAAAACTCCAAACACCCAGTGGCATAAATATCATTACCCTGCCCTTTTCTCACATGTCTGTGTGCAACCAGCATAACAGAAATGTGTTGATGCTTTATCAAATTTGGCAGGTATACTGACTGAGTGAATATCTAAAAGTGATTTGATTTTAATGCAGTTCAAGTTCAAGAATTAACAAACAGCCTATATAAGAGATGGGTGGTTTTTCCCCGTCATAGGGTTTGCACTGATCCACTTTCATATGCATTTCATACATATATTTATCACCACTCAGTTTATGATTATAGTAAATATGTACAGTCATTTGATAAACTATAAATAAACCCAATAAATAAGTTTTCTATTAAATCATTGAACCCTACATTACAAAAAAAGATTATTTTAACCTTATATAAGCAGACAGGGGAGTAGGACAGTCCTTTTCATCCTGGTATGTAGTTACTCTTTAAAATGACAACTTTTTACGAAGTTGATTTAGATTTAGAGGCTGAATACTCACCCTAGAAAAGAGTGTGTTGAGACAGTGGACCTTCTGTTTTTCGGTCACGTAAGCGTAGTACTGAGTGATTCCCTTCAAGGTCAGTTCCTCCATCAGGTTGATCTCATAGGGCTTCTTCAGGTGCTTATTCTGAACAAAAACATTCAGATTTGTTTAAAGTGTACATTGTAGATCAAACATTAGTTTCTTTTAAATTGCTGTTTGAGTTCTCACCATAAACTTTTGCACACTGATTGGGAAAGTAGCAGAGTAAAGCAGGATTTGGCGGTCCTTTGGCAAGAAGCTGATAATATCTTCAATCAATACGACAAAGTCCTGAGACAGCAGCTTATCTGCCTGAATAAAGGGATATATAAAAGAGTATTATAAATGGTTGGCTGCAGATCAACTTCACATTGAAAAGTAAATTCAGCAAAACTGAGCCAAACCCACCTCATCCATCACCATCATCTGGGCCTTATCCACTTTGGCAACACCCTTCTTGATCAAGTCTAGTATCCTGCCTGGTGTAGCAATCACTACATGCACTGTTAGGAGAGGAACAAGGACAAACAGCACATCACAAGAAGTTCAACGAATTTCTGCATTGTTAATGCACAGATTGCTAAATCCTACATTTTCAGGATATTGTTTAACGAAGGTCAGCAGGTGTGTTTGTCATTCAGCAGCAAGTAGCACCATCCAGATTTTCTCATGTGCAATGTGTCATGATTTCAGAGTAAATAATGTGACAAGTACCCGTCTCATCAAGACGCATGATATCATCCCTCAAGTTGGTTCCACCAGTGGTCGCCATGACTTTAACGCCTCCCATGTGTTTGCTGATTTGAATGCTGATTTGGCTCATCTGCAGGGCCAACTCTCTTGTCGGGACCATTACTATAGCTGCATTGAGACAGAAATGGTACGAACTCATGAAATGCGTGGGAAAAACTTACAAGAAGTCATACAAAAAAAACAAAAACAAACAACTTGCAGACCAAAACTCCTGTTAGCCACCTGTAATACATATACAAAATCAATATGCTCCAGACACACTAGTAAAAATGAATCAAGCAATATAAAAAACAAAACAAAAGAGCAGCAACATTAAAGGCAAAGTATGTAACATTTTCCCTAAAAAACACGATATAGTGATATCAATCATTACTTCTGGTCCTCTATCAGTGTGTGGTGGTGTATTTACCTGCAGAGACCCTGCCCTCTGCCTATATTTTCTATGTTCCTCTTGTTTTGTTGTGGGACATCCAAACCTTTGCCAGTGTTTGAACCTCCAGCCAATGACAGCATCGTGAAGCATGTGCAGATGGAACAATATAAAAACGAAGCGACTCCAGCTTCTTTCAGCTGTATATTGCCTCTAGAACATTCCTGTAGAGTTTTGCAAAGGTATGGGTGTGTTTATTTGTTTTTACAATGAATACGCCCACACTGTGACAGAATTAGGAAATAACATTGATTTTTCTGTTTGATGGCTTCTTATCGGCACTTCATACTGTCTTGCTCGCTCAACCACCGCTCTCTCTTCCTCATTCGCTGAGTGGAGAGGAGGAGCCAAGCTTGAACAGCTCTGTTTACAAACACAAGCCAGAAATGTTACATACTTTGTCTTTAAGAGAGATGGAAATTGATTCCTGGAACTAACTAGAATGTTTTTGCCAAAAGCAGAAACATTTTCCATTTAACGTGTGCTCCCAAGAATACCTTCAAGTTCTGCCAGGTTTAGAAACTCGAAGAAGTTTGTTGTTTGGCTCCCTGTTTAATTCTTTAAATTATAATATCCCCTGCACGATGCCCCCATGCTCTGGGGAAAAGGCACAAGACTCGGCAGTGAGCCTGGCAGAGGACAGTTTCAGAGTTTCCAGAGGCTTTTTGTGTTTAAAAACAGCGCAGGGTGGCTACTGGAGGCAATAATCGGACTAATGCTGTGTTCATGTCACATCCTTCGAACCATAACTAGGAGCAGCTAATTGGGAAAAACCCCATGCCACTTGTAATTCAGAGTCAAAGATATCAGGTACTTCTCAGTTATTTCAACATACATTTGTAATGTAACCGGTGCCAAAATGTCTTTCTGTATCTGTCTGCATTTACCACTATCAACAGCTTAAGGAGTATAAACCTTCAGCTGAGAAATTAAAGGATTCAGTTTTATGGTTTCCACTGTATGGCAGAGTGCATCTCTCCCAGGACATGCAGAATTAGCAGTATCTCACCCTGGATGTGATCCTTCTTCAGGTCTATCCGCTCCAGGAGAGGGATGAGGTAGGCTCCACTTTTTCCTGTGCCATTTTTGGCCCGAGCCAAAATATCTCGACCCGACAGTGCGATTGGAATGCTTTCCTCCTTTTGGCAGACAGACAAGTCAAATTGGAATGAATTAGAAAGTTCTGTAGACATAAGCAGACTTATAGATTTTAAAAAGGAAAACAATCATGAAGAACAAGTAACTAAGACTATTCCTGACCTTTCAGAACAGGGGTGCAGCAATACACCACAAGTACAATGTGCATGACAAGAAATAGCATCTGAGCAATCTGTAATTCGGGTTATCTTAGAAGAGGGAGACCGTATCAAGTTGATTAGCCAGATCTAACAGCCACCAATCTTGCGGTCAGCTGCAAGGGAGACAGAAAATTCATCTCCACTGGCGCACACATACAAGAATGTGAAGTAAGGGAATAACATTGTCTAATGTCACAGAGGACAATGGTGTCTTGTGAAGTTAACTGAGAAGAAACTTGTTGCTTGAATTATTATTCCAACTGCAAATGTTCTAGTCATAATAAGGAGAAAATTGAATTCAAGTCCACTCATTTGGACTCTCAAGTAATTTGGATCGATTTCTGTGACCATTCTCAACTTTGAAACAAGAGTCATGAGAAAGGTCTGTGGATAAATGTCAAGTCTTGAGGTGGTTTAACAAGAATACAAATTAACATCATTTCACAGTAACAGGAAGGCCTTACTGCTTTACTTACCTGGATAGGAGAGGGTTTTTCCCATCCCATTTCAAAGATTCCCATTAAAAGTTCCCGCTTGAGGCAGTAGTCTTCAAATTCATTCCCTTTAGTTGATGTAACATCCTGGAGACACAGGGCAGAAACATACAAGTTACTGTTGTTGTTGCTGTTATATGCTTTTAAAAAACGTTCAACTAATAACATCAGACACCGAAACACAGTGGGTCTAACCCTACTTAGTAAGAATGCAACAGAAAATATTGAAATGTGTCTCAATAATATAGAAGTTAGTTTACCGAAGTTCTCATTCTGTTGTCTTTTGGTGGAAGTTCTAGGCACTTCTTCCAGTCATCACCAAACCTGATTGGACAGATTAGCACTGCTAAGTCTACATTACTAACAAAAATATCACACAACTATGGACGTCTGACATTATTACTGTGGCCAAAAACCCAAGCATTTGGACCCAAAACCAATTCTGAATGCTCACATTCTGCAGAGTGGAATTCCAGCCTGTTAACTAAAAAAACAGTAACTGTATTATCTTATTTATGAAATTGATCTTCATAAAGTTTCCAATCAAGGAAACATCAACAATATACAAACTGACTAGAATTGCTTTCATATTTACATTTGGGTCATTCCAGGATAACTCAACCAAAAATAAGAACTTTTCCCAGTTAATGTCATGGATTTTCTTCAAAGATTCATGGAAAACTTCTCTTAAATTCATGGGACCTTGCAAAATCCTGCAGCTCTACTCAAAAAATACTTACAACTTGAATTGTTGGGGAATGTTTACAGTGATCAAGTGAATGACATTCATTGGTGATTTTTACCAGAATGAAAAATCTTGAATTTTCACAAATAAATGGTAGCAACAAATAATTTACATTGTACATAATCTGTGGGGTTTCTTGGGATGCTCTTGGGCACGCAGTATAAATTTTAATACAATGAAAAATAAGCACTTGGTTAGGCTTAGAGTACACATATGGAGAATCACAATGATGAAAAGGGTGAGACTTCAAAAATTCATAACTACAAAAGTATTTTGAGCAGAGCTTTAGGATTCTGCAAGGTCTGATGAATGTAGTTAGATTTTCTTTTGATTGTTTCAAATAAATCCGTGGCATGAACTGGGTGAGCCTCAACAAGATGGCATGGATTTGGCAGATTTCTTTATCCAGTGTAAATAGGCAAGCTTCTGAAGTGAACAAGTGAGGAAATGCATAAAAATAGAGTCTTACTTGATGCCACCACTACTCTGAGGGATGCTGCTCCTTTTTATGGGTGCACTGGGCTGTTGGCTAGTTCCAAAGAGTCCTGACTGCAGGCCAGCTGGCTTGGTCTGTCCTTTGAAATGCCCATTTGTTGGTTTGTTGACTCCAATCATTGTTGCTGGGCTTGCTGTCCTTGCCGTAGCCATGTGTTCAACAGCTTCACAATATTTCAGGACAAACTTTCCTCACTGTTTGCAAAATTTATATTTCTTTCTTCTATGTGTTTTACTTAATGCTCCTGTGTGAAAAAATAACTCTACAAGCTGAAAAAATAGAAATCTTTTTGCCCTATATTTCTTTTTTTAAAGAATGTATTGAGTATGCACGCAATTTGACGTTCAGACCTCTTGAAAAGAAGAAGTCTGTGCATGAATTCTGTCTATTTACAAGACAACTCTCCAAAAAAGGGAGAAATAAACATTCATATGAATAAATAAATCAAATGTCACCAAAGACAAACTTGTGTTGCCCTTCAAAGTAGTTTTGTTCTTGCTGAAACAACCTTAGTTTTCTTTGTATGGTCCAAGATACTTAAATCTTGTTTTTCTTAAGTCTGACGATGTATTTATAAATTCAAAACAGTAGTCTCAGAATAGTATTTGTTCTAGTAATACTGAAAAGTCTTTCAAAATGTATGCTGGAGTTCAATACTGGCTCAAAAAGTCACTCCAGCTAATACTGGTGAGTCCAACTGGATTATTTTACTACTGCAGCAAAAACTGGAGAAGAAAAAAAAAATGCAAAGTGCTTGGGACTTGTTGATGATCAACAAAAAAGATCCAGGTTACCTGCCAGGAAATAAATATTTATGGTTATTTCTGAACATTAACAAGTGACCACACACTAGTTTTGGCGATGTAAATACTATTCAACAGATACTATGCTATAAATGTGTGCATTAGGAATAGCCATCTTTGATAAAATAGGAACAACTTAAGCAAACACACCAAATCTCAGCCACAATACCTCGACCACAAACTGTTTAATAGACTTTACCGATAACTTTGAACGCTAATAACTTCAAGTAATATGTGAAGGGTCAATAGGTCAAACTTTTAGGAGTCAACCATTTTATCTAGACATAAAGAGTAATTAACAGGCTGCGGTGTTGTTGTTGTGCCAAGGCTATCAGCTAATGCTAACTTGAGCTAACAATAAAAGTCGAAACTAAAAACTCGGTCTCGCTGACAAAGTGGCAACTAACCCCTTAAAGTCTGGATCACCTATATAATCGGGGGAAGCTACAGCATTGTGTTAACAAACAGGTCCATGTCCTGTGGATTTCCTCATTCATAAACACTTTGTCATTGTTAAAAACAAGGTTAGCTCGACAGAAGAAACAAGCACGCCAGCGTTAAAAGTTTATACATAGCAACGTGGCTTTGACCATTCAGCTAGCAAGCTAACGTTAGCGTTTAGTGTTGTGTTCTGTTTGTTTGAGCGGCTCTCTTTCAAAGTGTATGGAGAAACAATGTCTATACAGCAAACCTGTCTAGATCTAATCAGTTCCCACCTGTTAAGTTTTGATTTTATACTTTATGAAGCTTGACCAAACAACTTAGTTAGCGTGCTAGCGTTAGCTTAGCCGATATGTGTTAACAGTTGTGGTAGTTAATAAGTACGCTCTAGAAATAACTTTACCTAAGTCGGAGACAAATGCCACCTTCACTTTGCAACATCCACCCAACGTCTTCCTTCCTGACGACGCCTAGCCTTATATCGGCAATTTATATGAGTAACGTAAACACTCGCTGTTTCAGTAAATCCTCTGAGTTGTCAGTCTTTTGTCTCTTCTTTTTGAAAATTGACAATTCAACATGGCAGCGCGCTCGTTTTTGGGCTGGATGTTTGCTCCAACAAGGAGCTCCAACTGACCAATCACAGCGCAGCTTTCAAATTCACAAAGGTTACTGTGGGGTGAGCTGAAATAACAAGGAACAAGTCAGTATGTTGGATACATTTTTATATAAAAAAATATGTTACACTTTTGAAAATGATAAAACAACACATTTTCATATATGCACACACACACACACACACACACACACACGCACACAAAAGCAATGGTACAGTGCACAAACATTAAAATGTCAGGAAATAGGGATTTGAGAGTGCAATATTTAGCATGTCAGGTTACATCATCAAGTCTTACAATACATGGACAGTATGATTCTCAAAAGACTTGAACAGTCCTGGAGGCCTAGTGGTTAAGACACTGAACATGTAATTGCAACATCCCCATTTTAAGTCTGGTATCAAAACCTGTATAACCTATGTCCTCCTCTCTGTTTCCTTTGTCCTTCTCTCTTCTTTCGTCTATCAAGTAAGGCACACAGTCTGAACAATAGTCTCTGTGTTCACAGCCTATGGTTCAAGCAGTCTATGGTTAACACTGAGGTTCATGTTCACAGTTTACAGACATCCCCAGGCAGTTTCACAGTTTGGAGTCCATTGTGTTCAGCCTGCATGCAGTGGTGCATTTCTGTCGCTGCATACGTAGATGCTCATAAGGAAAGCTGGCCGATTGAGACAGCAGCTGGTAGGTCCCCCTTTTGCTCTCCCATAACGATTCTCCAGTCATTACGAGAGGGCTTGCAACAGCAACTGAGTAAGCAAAGAGGCTGCAGGGAATCTGTCAAGGCACTGAAACTTAATGGTGGACACCAATATTGTTGCATTTTGTCATGGAGTCCTGGTAGGGACGGCCAGTTTCCACTCAAGTGCAACTTCACATACAGTCTTTCGCTGGTCCGTCATGCCATTAGATGAACCATTTCCTGGTTTCGATTTTGAGCGCGAAGATCCCTTTGTTAGTTGGCTGTGCAGAGGTAGTTGCAAGTTGCACTGGACAGTAACTAGTAATATGGAAATACAAGTGTAGATGGAGTGTTTGGAGACTGGGAGGTGCTGCTGTGGTGAGGAGTGTGTGGAAGAGATGAAGGTGAACATCCACGACTGTGGCAAGGAGAAGGGGAACCTAAATCGGAGACAGAGAGAGGGGAGTAAATTCTGTGTCTTCACTGTATTTACTTGGGTCTAAACTTGTGTGCATTCTCTTACCATTTTCTATTAAGCTGCTCCCGTGGGGTGAGACCGCCACACAGTGCTGATCTTGAACTCTTATCTGCTTGGAGCTCCTTCCACGTAACACATCTGTTATCTGGAAGAGATTTACAGCCTAATAAAAAAACCTTGCCTGCGTGACCTTTAATGAGTGTCACTGTGATGTGGTAAGCATTTCTTGAGCCAAACAAAATTACAGTGTAGATGGAGAAGACACTGCACCACTCAGGTTTGGCCTCTAGGTGGAAGGATTTACTTCCCTATCTGACATTTTCATTCCTGATCAGAACTGAGTCAAGTGGATTTTGCAATTGTTTGCATTTGTTCTGACACAACTAGAGGAACAAATGGGTGGGATTTTCTCTCAGAAAATTACAGTGAGTGATTGGAAGTTTGAATATTCTTAAGAAGTAGATTATGAGTTCATGTATTCCCTAACATTATCTGAATTATTCCAAAGCAACATCCCCTCACCTAAAACAAACAAAACATTTTTTTTCCCCTGCCATTTCCTCACTCACTTTCTTGTTTTTGGCCACCATCACAGGAGTGTCGTTGTGGTAGTTCTTAAGGCTGCTGTCAGCTCCATTTTTAAGCAGCAGGCGCACCGTGTCCACCTGACCCCGTCCACAGGCGCCGTGCAGGGCCGTGTTCCCACTGTATGACTGGCTGTTGACGTCACACCCATTCTGATCAAGAAGGAAAGAGAGTGACGAAAATGTGCATGAAGAAAGCAAGACCGAACAGTTAAATGTCTTTCTCAAGTTAGAAAACTACGGGAAACACTGGGAAGTGAGAAAAAACATGACTAAAACTGTATACAACAGATGAGGTGGAAAGAGAAACGGACTTATCAAATAGAGCTGAGTCACAGCCCCTCCTTCCTCCCTGCCCACACACCCTCATTACCTCAATGAGGAAGTGGACCATGTCTGCATTATTGCTCTCCACCGCGTGCATGAGAGGACTCTGGCCACTTTTGATATCCTGATTAGAAAAAAAAAAAAAATGCACCAAGGGAAAAGTCAGTAACGGTAAATCTAAAATGTTGCTTGTTGTGAAACAGTTGGTGCTGAGTCAGTGCAGCATGGGAACTGACCATAGCATTGATGTCAGCTCCTGCATTTAGCAGCATTCTTGCCAAATCCTTATGGCCACGCAGCACAGCCAGATGAAGAGGGCTCAAACCTGAGAAAAGTGACAAAGTAAAACAAAAACAACATTCAGACGTACACACAAGAAAATATGCTAATATGTAAACGCATATAACCACACACGCCTGAACCTGTTTATACTGCCTCCATGCACAGTTAAAACTCCCACTGCATGGTTGTGTCTACCACATTTTCTACACAAAAGTATGTCAAAGTGATGTATGTAAGAGCTATTACAAAGAAATTGTTTTTTTCAGCTATATGAGGAAAATTCCATAACTAAATGCTCCTATTCCATTTTTATTTACAAGATTACAATTAAGGCCACGCTGATCATATGATAAAACTTCTGAAACTTTTGGAGTGTACTGAGACCCCACTGTAAGCCTGTGCAAAGACCTGAAAATTAGATATTCAGTTTTCTTATCACTGTTAGGACTATAGACAAAAGTGCCATCAAAAAGCTGAGATGCTTATAAGTATTTTGGAGAAACCCAAGTAAAATACTGGACACGATATTTATCAATGCCAACTGATGATAGTAGGCAGACTTAATTCTGAAGAAGTGGCTTTCACATATGTGGTCACTGCAAAGGGTTTCTGCTTCACTAAGATAATGGATGTTACAGAAACAGGAGAAAACAGCTTTCTCCTTTGCCCTTTACCTTTACATTCTATTTACCTGACTATGTATCTATGTATCTGGATATCTTAAGTCATATCACTGCTTCTGTGCAGTGATATGACTTAAGATATTCTTCAGTGAGAAAGTACACTCACAGCAGACCACAGAGGAAGGAAATGTCCTCTCGCCCACATACCCAAAATAATTCGCTCGATACCCTACCTGAACGAGGGCTCATGCTTCTCATATCCCTAAACAAACTCTTAAGCAAAAGGATGCGTGAGGCAGTCTGTGTGGTTGTTTTTATGTTATGTTTTTGCAGTTGTAGCAAATAGTTTCCATGGCCCTCTGAATGATTTGGTTATTGTACTGATTCTTGTAAACTTATTTTCAAAGTCAGCAACTGTGAGAGGAAAAGGCAATGGCAGTGGTTCATAAACATATTCTTGCATCAGAAAGTTAAATTTACTAGAACTTGTCAGTTTAAAGTCAGCACTGTGGGTCCAAAAGCAACTATTAAGGTCTCAATTTATTAGATACTATTGAATTGGTAATGATTTTGAATGAATTCATTAAATGACTCCAAGGAAAATCACTGTGAAGGAAATGGTTACGGTTACAGTGCATCATCATATTAATTCATGAGAATGAGGGAATGAGTCATCAGTGAACCCTACTTCTCTTGTAGATTAGAACTTACCCTCATAGTTTCTTATCTCCAAGCAGCTGGAGGATGATGACTGAGAGAGGACTACAGACAAACAGTCCCGCTGGTTGTATTCACAGCAAAGGTGGAGAGCTGTCTGGCCGTTGCGGTCCAAAGCCACTGGGTCGGCCCCTGCCCTCAGCAAAGCCTCCACCATGTTAATCTGCTGGGTTATCACAGCCAGATGAAGGGGTGTCTGAGTAGAAGCAAAAGAGAAAATGAATTGGACAAGTTAGGCAAACCAGTGTATTCAGGCCCATAACCACCAAAGACAATGCACTGTCTTAAAAAAAGTTGTTTTCATTCAGCAGTGCAATATCATTCATTTTATTCGCTCATGTTGCACTGTGCTTCAGATTAACCACCCCCAAAGATGTCCTTATTCACTCTAAAAATGAGATAAATAGAATAGTACATGTCCCATTATTTCTAAATTATATATTAATGACAAAACCAACAAAACAACTTAAAATATCAAATCCCTTATGTTTCAATCTTGCTGATGCACAAACAGAAAACTAACGATTCTAACTAATAAGTCTCAAAATGGAAGTAATGAATACAAATCAGGAAAGCAGATAACGCCACATTCTCGTGAGTGATGTAGAAGGAAGACTGGTTTCAATTCTAGTAAATGCATCTTTTCATTTCTAACCTGCTTTACAGGTTAAAGGTCAAAACCACAATGAAACAATGCCCTACATGAATGGAATAAAATATAGAAACAAGGAACTATGTCATTATCGTCATTATACATCAGAAGATCATGAGATACAAACACACACTATGTGCCTTACTGAAATTTCAAAAAGATAACTAATAGTCCAAGTTGGGACCTTTGCACCATCTATCACAGAGCAAACACCGTCAACAGGGACAGGCCTTGCATGAGAACATGTGATTAATTTTAAGTGAGGAGAAACCTGTTCTGGCAAACAATCTGCAAAGGCAGGAGAAAGAAAAGAATACACACAGTTCACCAGGCGATTGCATGAACGAATCCACTGGGTGCTGAATAGAATCACTTGAGCAATCTAAGATGTTCCTTTGGGTGAAGTCAGCATGTGTCATCCTGTTGATAATTAGGTCAACTCCGATCAGGCAGGGCACTAACATTCTGCTGTTTAAATTAAGCAATGCAATCATAAAGGGAAGTCTTTTAAGCTGGACTTTTTAGCTGCTGTTCGAGTTACTCCATAAATGCTACAATCAGGAACAAATTGCCGCTCCGAGTTTCACTTTTGCTGTATTTCTCTTGTATGTGTGTGTGTGTGTTAGGGCTTGTTCCAGTAAGGATGATAATAAAAGTCGACTAGCAGTGGGAGAGCGTCTTTGTGGAATTCCTCCAGTGTGTCAATGCCAGTGTTCCTCCCTCCAGTTTCCCTGAATTCTGTGACTCACACACACACACACACACACACACACACACACACACTCTCTCACACTCTCTCTCTCTCTCTCACACACACACACACACACACACACACACACACTTATATACCCCTATAAAATGTATGTTCTTTGAACTTCCAACACTCACTTGCTGAATAGACACTATAATATTTTGACCGAACACAGAACTACTAAAAGACCAGGGTAGTACTTCCCTCATTATGTCCAGAACTAAGGCCTCTTAAGTTTGTTAAAACAGACATCCGAGTTTCACTCTGGTTTCCTGTAAAAGATTTCAAAGTGACTAAAACAAAAACCCCAGCAAAGGAGATAAGAGAAACGCTGGAAAGGGAGTGGAGGGAGGTG
>JAPQRN010000009.1:7174433-7185445 GCA_037367275.1 Coranthus polyacanthus
ACACACACACACACACACACACACACACACACACACACACACACACACACACACACACACACACACACATACAAAAAGTGCAAGGATAGGGGGCTGTGAATGTTTCTTTCTGTAGAATTCACACAAAGTTTAAAAACAACCACGAAGAAACAAGTAGGTACTATACCACGGCTGTAGTTTATTATCAAAGGACTAGATTTTGTGTTAAACTTAACCCAAGGAGTATTCAGACACAAGCTAAGATTTGCATTTTGGTTTGGTGTGTGCCCTGCAAATATGGAGCCCCAGTGTTTTAAAAAAACAATTTACAGATTTGTACTTTTGCAGGTGTGATTGGGAAATCGCTTTTTTTGTGATTCATGACACACTGCATTCGGTTTATTTTCTGGTCACGTCACACATGACATGTCACATGGATTTTGACTCAGTGACAATGGGACAATAAGCGGCAGTGACATGTCACGCAATTTATGGCTTTGCTAAACTCTAGTCATCACGAGGTTGTTTGGAATAGATGCAAATGCTGCTGATACTTTTTGAACGTGCACATCAAAGTGTCATTTAATTCTCGGACATGCTATGATTTCGGTCACATGACTCTAACTCTGGGTGTGTGTGTGTGTGTGTGTTCATGTATCACTTTGTCATTTCAGTTAAGAGTGTGCGTGGGTGTTCAACCTTTAGGTGAAGTCAAGTAACCATGCGTTAAAGTTTAATATTTGCATTCATGTGGTCTCAAGAACCCCAGTGTCCTGTATACAGTATTCTCATTCCCAACCCCCCACCCTATGCCATGAGAGACTAGCTAACAGAAAATAAAGTTGTTTAAGGAGTGCATGCTGCAGCTCAGACTGAAATGCATATTTAGATTGTTGTATTAAAACTCCATACACTCTTAACAAATCCTTTCTGATCTGCACAAAACCAGTCTCCCTACAGGAAGTGAAACGACAGCAAAGAATTTGTTTGATATACAGGGGGTACTGACTATACCTATTGACTGTGCAGAGCCAGGTGAGTCATGTAGACAATGACAAATAAAATGAGACGATATTACAGTCAGTGATGCTCCATTTCACAAACCACATCCACATTGTGTCATGAAGTAGTTTTGTTTATGAGGTCAGACTCTCGCTTGCTGACAGCAGTGTTTGGGTCCGGCCCAGTGAATCATGCATTCACCCGTCATTTACACGACCACTTCAGTTTCACTTTTCGTGACTACTGAATATGTTCCACAAATTTTATAAATTATTTCTCTGGAGGCCAGGCTTTGATTCGCTAGAAATGTAGTTATACAAATGGAGATGTCATTGGTTTAAGCACATGAGCTCTACATCCAGACACTGTACATCGGATCTAGAGCTGAACTATATTTTGAGCAAACATGTCTTTGTTTATTTAAACTATTGTAGATAAAAATGTTTGCATACCTCTTGCCAACAAAGAGGGCATTAAAGAGCAGAAACGCATCAAGTAAATAACCTTTTTGGGGAAAAAGATGCAATAATATTAATATCATAGGATATTAAGCCTCTATAAATTGTATTTTACCACTCGTAGACTTATTACATCATATCTTTCATTTTATTTTACATGTTGCTTTCTTTCCTCAGACAGTTTGAATGAACAATGTTCAAATCGGGCCGGTCTGTAAGAAATCAGTTTAATAAACCTAATCTATGAATGTCATGCACAGATTGTAACGTAACCTGCTTAATCCTGTACCAAGGAAGAAATTCCCTAACTTCCAACTTAAATCACGTAAAAAAAAAAAAAATGTACATACGTGTCTCCATCTTCATCTTGATGTGTAGCCAGAGCAACACTGGTCAGCAGGTTTTCAGTTTGGTGTGCCACAGAGGGAGGTGGCTCTGGGACCGGGACTGGGGGCAAACAGTACACCGGGTAGTGACCTGAGCGAGAACGAAACAAGACGATAGGCAGGGACAGTGACAGGATAAGAGACATTGAACGAGGGAAGGCGTAGAGGTGAAAAAAAGAGAAATATGTATAAGAATTAATATGGTCCTGGCAAACAAGTACACTTTTTGTTATCAAATGCAGTGGATCCGTATGTATGTGCGTGTATGTGAAGGATGCAGTTGTGAGTTGACCTAGTAAGCTACTTTTATCAGTGCAGAAGAATGACTGAAGAGGAAGGTCTGCAGATTTGCTGACATGTGCATTTTCTCATTGATTCATCATAGTGGATGTAGCATCTCTGCTGTGTTGTCAAACTGGGACACACCAGTGACCACATACAAGCTATTAAAAGGAGGATGCGCTGTGTGATCCTTCGGTTTCACAGTCTAAATGACATTACGGTGGATTTTATTCACATTAACATGAGAGGTGTGGACATTTGATGCATCGTCATGCACACATCATAACTGAATCGAATCGTGAAGCCAGAGAATCCTCACGTCTCTAATTGTAATGCACTGCACAAGGATTTATGTTTTGTTTTTGGGTCTCTCTCACACACACACACACACACATTGGTATTGAAAATATGCAGCTGTTCTTAATATAGACAGTCGCAGTCTGATTTTTGAAAGCACTTTCTAAATTAAAAAGGGCTTCAGATTGACTGACTGCTTGTATTAACTGATGAAAAAAAAACACGTGCAGTAATAAAGAAAACTGAGGACACAATCAATACATTGAGATGCACTGAGAAGTGTGCATTCGAATCGATGACTGGTGGATCTAATTGTATCGCATGCTGAGGTCAGTGAAGATTCACGTCTCTGATTCACATCCATGCACGGATTATTTCGTCTGGGCTATGTCATGCTCTTTCTTTTGTATGTACTTAGGCTATATATAGATTGATTAGATCACTCAAAGTGCCCATTTTCTGTATATAAAAGCAATTCAAAACACATGAATTGAGTAGCAATGTTCAGAACATGTTCTTGCAACTATAAAGAAACGTTCATGTCAGGCAGAAAGGCTTACCGTAAACCGGGTGCAAAAAGCGTATGGCATGTCCATATCCATCTGGACTCTGCTGCCGAACATCCCCAATCTGCCTGGGAGCCACCGGTGCCACCATGCCGACGCCGGTGTCGCTCGGAGATCTTCCCGACTGACCGAGCAGCCTCTCTCGATGTGTCAAGTCCGTATCTCTGTGGGAAAAGCGGTCTGCGTTTTGTGGCCGAGGTGGCGACTGTGTTTGAGTCTCCGGTTCGACAGTGATTTTGCGTTTCCTAAAAGGAAGAGATTTGTGGAGAGATTTGTCCGCCGTCCGTTTGCGTGCGGCGGCGCCGGTTTCTGCGCCCGGCGCGCTCCTGACCGCGTTGAAATGTTTTTCTAAACTGTCCGTCTCCGTGCACGCTGGAGGTGCAGGTGAGCCGCTTGTCGGGCGAGTGTCCCCGCTGCGAGCCTTGCAGTCTGGAGTCCTCGACCCGGTGCTCCCACGCTCTCGGTTGTTAGTGCGCAAATCCAGCGGCGCCGCGGCAACCGACTGGTGGTCACCGTTCATGGTCATGACCCTCGGCATCAACTGGGAGAGAGGCTGCTAAACCTTCAGGTGTGCGCGTGTGAACACAACTTCTCGAGAGTTTCTACAATCAGTCCATCCGAAGTGGCAAATCCCCTTGAATGAAACTAAAATGGGCAGTGATCAAAACATCGGTCCGTTTCCTTTTGTGTCTTTGGTGTATTTTAGATACGCGTTCGGATCCAGTAACCCAGAATGCAAATACATTTTCCAAGAACAGCCAATCGAAGTTTGGTGTAGATTATGTGTATCCCAGCTCACCTATGGCAACAACTGCAGGTACAGTGCAGCTGCGCCAGATCTCGTCTAATGAACGAGTGATGTGGTGCTTTCCCTTTAAACCGAAAGCTCTAGTACTTCGGGCAAATTATACGTCGTGAGGGAAGAAAAAGAGAAAACAAACCGGCGAATTCTTGATAATCTGTGCATCTCCGGCTTCTGTGACATCTGTCTGTTTTTCGTGCAAGTTCAAAACATCTACCAAACTTCTCAAGAAGTCGCTCCAAGAGACGCAAGGGGTTGATGCTGCGGGTTTAGGCGCATGGGGTTGCGATATAGGACAGTAGGTCATCTGAAAACGGGGCTAAAGGCTTATTCTGTGACTGCAGTCTCAGCTGTTAACGCACATTTAAATTGTGCGCATTTTCGTATGTATTGTAATCTTCTCGTCCCACACACGATTTGTAGCGTTTGCTTCGTGCATCTGCGTTAATTACGAAAGATACAAAATTAAAATGCATTCACTCCGCTGTCACCTAAAAGGACGCGCAAATAGTTTCATGCAGCATTAAGTTGAAATTAAATAGCAATAACTAACTATCCTTAGTAATCGGGGTGGCTAATCGAGGTAAAGTGGTCCGTTCTTTTATATCAAAAGCCTAGCTATCCCACATTATATATGAAAATAACCGGAAAAGACTGATTTTAACAACGTTGTAACAGCGTACACTTTTATTGTGAAGTTGCGCCGATTTGACCGTTGACCAGTCATGTGACCGAACAAGACGTGCGTAACAATAAGTGATAAGATATGGGAGTATTAAAAAGGGTAAACATCCGTTTGAACTTTTCTGCGCCTTTTTAATGAATCCTTCGAACGGACTTTATAAGTGCTTATTAAAGGTAAGTGACTTTCAGTGTCTTATCCATCCGTTGATGCCATGTCACTGCTGCACGTCTGCTATGCCTGCACACTCATTAAATGTGTTTGCACAAGCCTGCAAACAGAGCAAAACAAAATCACACCTCATCTCCTTGACTTTAATCCTACTCCACCCTCAGACCGGGTTCTGATTGCCAGGGTCAATTTGGGACTTTCCTCTTTCCGCTGAAGTGTGGAGCGGGCAACGGAAAGCCAACCTCGGCGTCTAAAGTCCCTAAAACACCCTGAGACTGCATAAACACGTTCTGCAGCTGTCGGGTCACTCAACCATTGTGGTGTCCTCTTAACAGCGGGTATCATTGCTCGCCGAAACAAAATCTTCTTTTGCAGAGGTTACCGCAAAATAAGCGAGTTTAAACCATCTTCGAGAGTTGGCAAGCGTGAAAAGAAACAACAAAATCCATCCTCCTGTATTTATCTACCCTGGGTATTGTGAGACTGCGCGCCACAGCGCCGCTAATAATGATGTGATGTAAAACAATGAAATGAGGCCCCCTTGTGGCAGAAGAACCGAGGTACAATTTGAAACACGACTAAAGCTACTGTAGCTGCCTTTTGAGACAGATCATTCAAGATTTCATCGACAGCTAATCGTACAATTTAAGCCACTGGTGTTTTGTGCACCAGCTGAAGTGGCTTGGTAGGAGTAGCAGGCAGGCGACGGGACTGCTTCTTTAATACACAACTGGAGAACTTTGGTCATATTAAATTACTTTAAAACCGTAATAACTTTAAAAAGGGACTAGAAACTCGATTAGCTGTGTCTTAGTGTCTCCCTCTTGTGGGTGCTGAAGGAGAAGTTGTTCATTTTCTCATTCTGTGCAACTGCACCTAAGAAAAGGTTGGGACAGGATGGAAAAAGCAAATTAAAAAGAAAGTAGCAATATTAAAATTTACTGTGACTCGTATTTCATTGTAGACATTATGAACGCAACATATTTCATGTTTGCATATTTCACCGACCGGACAAACCAAATACTGACTCTAACAGGGGACTCAAGGGCTTTTAAATCTGCATTTTCACCGCTAGATGGCACTAAATATCACACACTGAACCTTTAATTCATCAGAAATATACATACAGTGGATATAAAAAGTTTACACAGCCCTGTTCAAATGCCAGGTTTTTGTGATGTAAAAAAAAAATGACACCAAGATAAATAATTTCACAACTTTTTCCACGTTTAATGTGACCTATAACCTGTACAACGCATTTGAAAAATAAACTGAAATCTTTGAGGGAGGTGAAGTAAAAATAAACAACTGAGATAATGAGGTTGCACAAGTGTCCACACCCTCTTATTCAAACTCATGTTAAATTGGAGTCAGCACACACCTGTCACCATTTAAAGTGCCTCTGATTAACCCCGTATAAAGTTCAGCTGTTCTAGTAGGCTTTTTCTGACATTTTTGAAGCCACATCTTCCAGCACAAGCCATGGTCCGCAGAGAGCTTCCAAAGTATCAGAGGGATCTCAATGTTCAAAGATATCAGTCAGGTGAAGGGTACAAACAAATTTCCAAGGAATTAAATATACCGTGGAACACAGTGAAGACAGCCATCATCAAGTGGAGAAAATATGCCACAACAGTGACATTACCAAGAACAGGACGTCCGTCCAAAATTGATGATAAGACGAGAAGAAAACTGGTCAGGGAGGCTGCCAAGAGGCCGACAGCAACATTGAAGGAGCTGCAGGAATTTCTGGCAAGTACTGGCTGTGTAGTACATGTGACGACAATCTCCCATCTTCATATGTCTGGGCTATGGGGTAGGGTGGCAAGACGGAAGCCTTATCTTGCGAAGAAAAACATCCAAGCCCGGCTTCATATTGCAAAAAGATGTGAAATATCCCAAACTCATGTGGGGAAAATGTGTTATGGCCTGAAACCAAGGTTGAACTTTTTGGCCATAAATCCAAAAGGTATATTTGGCGCAAAAACAACACTGATGAAAAGGAACATCATCTTTCAGCACGACAATGACCAAAAGCACACATCCAAATCAATAAAAGAATGGCTTAAGATTGAGGTGTTGGAATGGCCAGAGTCCAGACCTGAATCTGTCCGAACATCTGTGGGGTGATCTGAAGAGGCCTGTGCACAGGAGATGTCCTCACAATCTGTCAGATTTGGAGCAGTTTTGCAAAGAAGAGTGGGCAAATATTGCCACATCAAGATGTTCCACGCTGATCGACTCCTACCCAAAAAGACTGAGCGCTGTAATAAAAGCCAAAGGTGCTGCAACAACGTATTAGTTTAAGGGTGTGTATATTTATGCAACCAGGTTAGTTGAAGTTTTTTTTTTTGTTTTTTTTTTGTATCTGTATCTACCCAGTCAGCTAATCATTCATACAGTAAATAAAGTTATTTTTAAAATATAGTATTTGTGGCAATGTATTGTATCCGGCTTCTATTGTGTTTATTTGCCACCAATGAAAACCTTAAACTTTCTCACACTCACTGATATTTTCACACGCACAAAGCAGTTTCCTCACACAAAAATATGAACCCATTTACCACGCAATGCTTTATGGTCCTTAGGTATTGCTACTTGGTATTAAATTGTTATCGCAATCACAGTGTCTCAAAGAGTTGCATATAATTCAGCCCCAGAGAGAACAGAGTAGTAGTGGTGTGTTCATAGAACAGGTTACTGTTACAGGTTCAGTGTGGAACATCTGCAGATGCTTGTGTAGGTTCGTTACATGAAACTAGTGTTGGACTGTGTGCGGCTCGTTTACTGACCTTAGCTATCTCCATTTCTAAGCGAACGACTGTCTCAGTTGTCTACATCCATGATAGCAGTCTGCACACTGATTTCTATTATTTATATCAGGTCGTTTTTTTTTCTGCGGAGATCTTTAAGCTCACTCCCAAGTGCCTTTCTCCTGGTCCTCTACAGCAGCAACACTGTGCAACACTAGCTACGTCAGAAATGCGGTTAGCTGATGTCGAAAAACGACCAGCTCCCGGCACAACACAGACTCCAACACAAACTTCATGTACGCCCACGCACATCCTCCACATTGAGACTTGGGAAGGAAGTTTGTTCTACTAATTTACACACACACATTCCTTTATCTCAATAAACTATTTTTGAGACATATCGCGCGGTGAGGCCTCGGTTTTTGCTTCTTTTATGTAAATGTTACAGCTTACCCCGGCATTGGTTACAACAGGTTGGAACAATCAAACGCCATTAACTCACGAGGTCTGTGATATTCTTGCAGGAGTTTGAATTGGTGCCATTTGTAGCATACAAACAAAGTGTTCTAGCTCAAAAATGAACCCTTTTACAGGTATAAAAAGTGTTATATGCCACCATACCTAGTCTCTCTGAATATAATGCAACATCCAGTTTAGGTCAAAGTCTGTATTTAATGAAATGCTAACTGTATTTATTTATTTAATCACATAGCTAACGTTCTTCAAGCTGATATTCAGGAGAAGAGGATGATGTAATTCATGCATGTGTGCATCCAAATGGAACTTTACAGCAGCTGTTGGAGTTACTGAACTTTTACACGCAATGCTCTGATCTCACGCACATCACACAACACATCCTGTCTATTTGCAGGTCTATAACTGTCTGGATTCGTTACTCAGGTCTTTTGTGCTGCTTTCATTCTTAGTAAACGTCTTTAGTTTAGTCCACACCTCTCTGCCATCATCCCTCCCATTTCCCTTTCTCACTCTCTCACTCTCTTTCTCTGTCTTCTCGGCTGCCTCGCAGAGCAAAGAAAACAAACCTGTTTGTCTGGCTGCAACCAGGAAACCAATCAAAGGCTGAGGTGAGAGAAAACAGAGGGTGACATCAAGAAATGGAGACAAAGAAGAAATAGCAACGACAATGACAGAGAGCATGTTTCCGCTGTGCTGCGAGGAGATGTCTCAGCTCTGTTGACCCTGAAAATGAAGGACTGCTGTGCTGCTGATATGTACATGTGAATTTTGGTAAGCAAAGGACTGTGCTGAATAACTTTCGCTGTTTTCACTTCACTCTGTGGCCTCCTATGTTGTACTGTTTCTGTTCTGGAAATCCTACAAAAAAAGACACTTAGATCATACTAACTAAAGCAAAAAAAAAAAAAAAAAAAAAGGCCAGAGTGTATGCTTTGAGTATAAGCTCTCAGATTTGACTGAATGAAGATGCTGCACTTCACTCAATGTTGTCACTTGCTGGATCATGCAGATACATTGTCATTGTGTTGATAAGGGATGGATACTGTTTGTGGAGGCTAAGATGTGTATTCTCCTGATGATGCTAGAAACTGGCAAAAACTGTTGTAAAGACAATGAATTCCATCTTAAACGCTGCAAAACCTGAGCCGACAGCAACATATTCACACCCCAAACGTGAACTTTCATATCAGTAAACACAGTTGGACCACTGCTGTTTATTTTCCCTCCCACTCATATACAAATTGACTGACTGACATTTAAGGACCTGTTTGCCACACATCACTGTCAAACACACAACAGCAAAATGATGGCAGCAGCAGGTTCAGGAGTCACCAAGAACCCAAACTCCAGCTCTCAGCTCCCGACCACTGCAGAGCGACGGGTGGTGGAAAAGGCTCTCAAAAAGCTGGAGAGACTCCACGAGCTGTGCACCGACCCCCGCCTCGGCCTGAGGAACAGTCCACCGTACCTGCCAGACCTGGTAACTGAGACGACCGCACTTCTCATGCACGTCTGGGAGCCCTACAGAAGCTCCAAGGCAACGGGCAGCAAGACTCCCAGGGGAGACGAGGCCAAGTACCTGAGGGTCCACATCAGAAACCTGCTGGATAAGACGGACAAGGCCGTGCTGCTGTTTAAAGAAGGCCGGGAGAAGATATTTGATGAGACCTCCAGCTGCAGGTAAGAGGGCCCCAGCTGACTTCTACATCCATAGACACAAGAGAAGCACCTGTTTGTTGATTTTAAACTTCCACAAGATAATCATTTCCATCTATAGTTATTTTTCTTGGACTGTTTCAGTCCAGTGTTTCTCATCTCTTTGATAGTTTGCGTTTTGTTCTTTTATTGTTCTTTTATCTGCTTAGGCTTTGAGATATCCACTTCTGATATCTCCGCCTTCATCCTGCTACATTGTTTGAATAGAATTTTATCGGTGCAGCTTAAGGTATCAAAACCTTTTACTTTTTCATAAAAACAGCAACATCTCTGTCTGGAAACAGAGCACACTGTTGACACTTTAATACATATTTATACATATTGTTTCCTTGATGTAACTTTAAATAATTTAGTTCAAATAAAACCTGTTTACAGTGTGGTCTGTGGGATATCTTAAGCATGAGGAAAATTTTTGCGGACATGCAGCGAAGTGTTTTCAGTAAGATAAGAGGAGATAATAATATGTCAAAATCAAGAAGAAATAAAATTAACATAAAAAAAACAGAAATTGAGTAGAACCAATTTTAAGGAGTAACAAGTTACATGTAATGGCAATATGTCATTAAATTACAAAATAAATATACTTCCAGTAAACATAAAATATGTCATTAAATGACAGTTACTAATCACAGTGTTGCAGATTACACGGGTACCTACATATGTAGGTGGACAAGAAATTCAGCAATATTTTCCTTTTGAAATCATAAAATGACCTGAACATGTCTGTACTTTTGATACAAGTTTTACAGTAATCAGTTTTGAATCCTGTTGTGAGGTTTTCACTGCCTGGTTTTATTACCTTTCAGCTTTATTGCCCCGTAAGAAAGTGCTAATATGTGGCGTGTTACATTATTTAAGTTATTAAATTAATGATGTCACCTGTTACTTTTTTTAACAGGATAATGTGTAACCTATTGCATTTGAACACTGAGTAAAACTGTATTTACGATAAAGCTGCAAATGCTGCGAGCGTTAAAAAAATGATGGTAAAAATGTTTTGTAATGGCAACAGGAGTAAAGTGGCTCTAAAACTGTGTTAGCCTTGATCTTTTTCAACATTTACATAAGTGACTCATGTTCCCAAACCAAAACATGATCTTTTTCCAGATGAATTCCTCTGTGTAGCTTGACCTTTCATAAGATAAATAAACCAGGGTCAGAGGCCACACATCCAGTATCCAGTACCATGGGACGAAGCCTCTGTACACTTGTAATCTTTAAAGAGAAACATGGAGATGAAGAACCAAAATATTTGGATGATCGAAACAAAAATAATTAATAGTTATGATAGAGGCTTTGACCCTTCATGAGCACTAAATTAAATGAAACCAAAGTAATTATTACTTCCCATCTATAGAGGCAGAATTATAGAAAGACATTTCCTGCTTCCCACACATATATATATATATATATATATATATATATATAATTTCAGTGTGAG
>JAPQRN010000009.1:7190670-7203303 GCA_037367275.1 Coranthus polyacanthus
GAGAAAAGATTTACTGCTTTTAAATGTTTGCTGTTTAGCTAGAGTGTGTATTCTGGGATAACTTAAAGAGAGTGACTTTTCTATTTGGATTTTCAGCTCCGTCCTTTTTTCCTGTTAGGACTACTAATGACGACGGTTGAAAAAATGGCCAAAACAGCCTCTTTGTGATGTTAATGTGGGGAAACTCAGCAAAAGCAACAGCAGCCTCAGGTTGTGAGAGAATGTTGGAGTAAACAAACTTTTCCTTTTGGCACGGGTCCATTCATACAGCAGTATCCACCAGTTATTGCGAGTCAAAATCCTTTTGCTCGACTATAATCTACATACTACATACATTATTGCTATTATTATTATTATTATATGGACAGTCTTAAGTGTATTCATATGTTGTGATATTGCTGTAATTTCAAGCATATCTCCCAGCTCTGCTCTAAATTGTATTTCTGTATCTCATTGCCGTCGGCTCTGAGCTCAAAGTCGGCCGATGTGTTCAGAAGTTTCCTACCTTTCCTGTAAATCATACACATTGTATGTAAATTGCCAAAGATGTCAGATATCATAAAGACCTTGTTTTTTTGGACAAATATGCAAATCAGATAAGCTATATTTGAAGACTTATTGCGTCATGTTCAAGAATCAGAAGCAGAAGCAGATGGCCTTTTCACCACAGCTGGGTCTGCTTGAGCAGTCATGTAGGAAATGCATGCAATGTTATGTATAATGTGGCTTAGCTGTCATGATGTATTGTTAATATTTGAGATTATATCCTGTCGCGTGTTTTTTGATGTTCCCTTTTTTGTTGTCGAACAGACAAAGCCTCATGTGCACAGTGCATTCCTGTTCACATCGACTAACAAAACAGTCCATTTAATAAGACGGTAAATAGTCCACCTTCTGAAGGAATATCTGCCGGACTATCAAGTGAAACTAAAAACTGAGATTTGACTGATGGTGGAGGTAACAGATACAGACAGGTTTAACGGTTGGAGGATTATTGTCAGTGACCTTCTTTCACTGGAAACGCACATGCGCTACTGGAACAGATGGGGCGAAATATCAAACGATTGTCTCAAATAAAGATAGATTTTAACTTATATGTAACTGAAATGTGCCTTTTCTATAACATTAAACGTGAATTTAAATTAAAGCAAACACTGTTATTAGATTTCATTAGTATCTGAGCAGATTTTGGAATGCCAGATGGACTGGTTTAGAAACATAGCCATCGTGTTAAATGTCAGATAACAGAGGAATTCCAGTCTTGAAGTAATTATCTCGCTTCCCCAACACATAAGGAGTCTTTTACTCGAGTTCATGAAAGTTCAATGAAGTTGCAGCCCGTTTGTTTAACTGTACACCGCTATTTTACAATGTCTCTCTGTATGTCATGCAAGAGGAGAGGTTTCCCGTTAGTGCTGATAGAATGAAAAACAAAAATGTATCTGAGCTCTGCAAGTTAAAACTCTCTTATCAAGACAGTAGTTTTTTGAATAACGCACCTTTTTTACGTTCACATGTGGAGCTAATGCACCGATATCTATAAAAGTTAATCAAATGATGCTAACAGGATTAATGCAGCATTTCTACTAATAATAACTCAGTAACATTTGCGCGTACTGTAAATGTTACCGCATTTTAAAATGATATTTTTAAGTACAGAGGCCCAGCCAGAGATAGATATGTGGCTTACACATTTCCTCCCACCTTACTCTCATCTACTTAACACATAGAGGTTTTCTTTTCCTCACTGAGGTGAAAATCTATAACCGCCTTGCACACAATCAACAGTCTTTTTAATGAACGCTGTGTGTTTGGGCAGACTTCCAGAAGATTTAGATATATGCATCAGACATTCAAAGTCTTTATCGTTATCTGACCTAACCGCACAATGAAATTTGTTTTACACTGCCCTGCTTGAGCGCTGTCTTTAACCGAGAGCATGTGTAATTTATCAAAAACAGAGAAATAAACATAATATATTCGACACAAAATAATAAGTTGGTATTCCCAGTAGATGGTGGTATTCCCAGTAGATGGAATTTTAGGATTTAGTTATGAACTTAGATGTTCCACAAAACTGCATGTAAGTAAAGAACCTTGCAAAAAGTGGCCTCAAGTTAACAACCAACAAGTACATTTCAACTGAGTTTAGAAGATCTGAGGCTGCGTGCGGTAGTTGTGCAGGATTATAAAGACTGGTCTGAGGTGACACACTGGCCACTGGAACATTTCGTGGTATTTACAGACATGCATGCAGCATCCTGTTTGCAAGCTGGACTGCCTGTGTGTGTGTGTTTGTGCCTGTGTGTGTGTGTGTGTGTGTGTGTGTGTGTGGAAAGTCTCAGCAATGCTTTTTCAACTGAGACAAAGCAGAACAATGTGAAATATACAACAGTGTTAACTTTCATTGAAAAAGTTGGCTGCCAATTCTAGAGATGTTTGCCCATTGTTTGGTGCACTAATCATGCAGGTCTTCAGTGACCAAGTATGACTTTCTTTTCTTTTTTTTTGGTGTATTTCTCATCTTGTTGCATCTCTACCTACCTATCTAGCTTCTTTAACTTCCAAAAAAAAAAGGATTTATGACTTAAAAAGAATAAGGACATGACACGTATCTTGATAATTAATGATATTGAATGATGTGACAATTTTTATCATGATAACATTTTTGGCAATATCTCCCACCCTTAGTTTGAGGCACACGAGTGAATATTTTTTCTACAATAAAAACAATACGCTACACCGCCATTTTACAACACAACACAAGCTGTCCTCCATTTGTGCATGTTTGTGTACTGCCTATATCTGCAGACACAACTAAAAGTCTGCTGTGTCATTCCTTCTCAGGAGGAACCTGACCAAACTGTCCTTGCTGTTCAGTCACATGCTGTGGGAACTGAAGGCCATGTTTCCTGGAGGGTGTTTTCAGGGTGACACCTATAGGGTGACTAAGACAGAGGCGGAGGAGTTTTGGAGGCATTCATTTGGCAACAAGTGAGTGTGCGGAATTTTAATCATGACCCAAAGCAGTAGTGTGACATTTGTCTAGTTAGTTTGTTTATGCGTTTCCACGTTCACTAAATGTTAATGATGTTTTCCGACAGGTGTATAGTGCAGTGGAATAGTTTTAAAGAGCGGCTGCAAAGTGTGCATGCGTTTGAAGAAGGGATGGAGTCCATGGCTCTGAAATCAACCATAGATCTCACCTGTAATGATCACATCTCTGTGTTTGAGTTTGACATCTTTACTCGACTGTTTCAGGTACATTTCCCCGGTAACACGAATGAACCACTCTGATAATATCATAAGCAGAGCATTTCACATCCTCTCCTCTCCTGTCCCATTTTAGCCCTGGAGGTCACTCATAAGGAACTGGAACCAGTTAGCAGTGACTCACCCTGGCTACATGGCCTTCCTCACGTATGACCAGGTCATAGCTCGTCTGGAGCATTACCTACACAGACCAGGGAGGTGAGGAAGAAGACAGCCATAAGCTCATAAACCACACTAACATGTACCTCTCTAAAATCTCCAAAAGCACTCTCTAGAGGTTTGCTAAGTACCTCAGTTACACCAGATCTGACATTTGATCTCAGCTGTAGAAAATTAGATCTCTGAAGTGGCAAAGATCTATAGTGCTTCAACAACTTCAGCTCTATTCATTATAAGAGGGTTTTAAAATCATCAAGGTGAAGAGTCTTCATTTATTGCTTTTTAATTTATTTTGGAGTACCTGGCATTGGTTTTCTCCACTTGAGTTTTTGCCCTGTTTTTGCTCAGTTTTATGGCATTTTGTCAAGTTTGAAATAAATATTACAGCTCCAAGGATGAACCGATTGTGACATTTTGAACTGATACCGAGAGCAATGTTTAAAGTAACGATTTGGCCAATAGCTGATACCAATACCGATGTAATTATCGGTTCGTTTATTTTGTTTTTGTTCCTGCCTTTATGCCAAGGAAACAGAGAAATCTTTATTATGAAAATAACTGATCAAAACATAACATTTTAAAGTCTTTCAGGACCTCATCGCACTATCTTTGAATGAGCAATCAATCATACAAATTTTTCAAAAAAACAACCTTTAATTTAATTGGCAATACAGAAAGTAGGCCTCTGCCGTCGGTGAAATGTCAGCTTATTTGACAGGAGTTGATGTCAGTCAACAAGGCCAATATCTGTTCATCCAGATCCAACTAAACATCCAAGTAGGGATAGATCGATTGTCAGCCATGGGTGATTATCAGTTTCCATATTCACATTTTTGTATTCATCGTCATCTGTATTTCTTTTTATCTGATCTGTGGTCTGGAGTAAGCTTCCGCCCCCAGCAATATCCGATTAGTTAAATGTCACCAGTAATGCGCTTCTCAAATGAGAAAAAGAACATTTATTTATTTATTACTTATTATTTACAGTCCCACCAATTCAATGTGAAAACTTTGAATAATTTTTTTTATTGATTTATTATTGGATTTTACTTCATTTGATTTGACAGTCGGCTTAGAGCCATTTCAGCAAAGTTTTGTGTTGGAGTTATTCTAAAATGTACTAAAAAAATCAGCATCGAATCAGCCCTAAAAAAAACAAACACAACAACAAACCCTTTGATCCCTAGAACAAAACAACAGTAATCGCATGATGTTCAAGAACTGAAGTAATTTTCAAGAATCCGTTTCCCTCCTAGCTATATCTTCCGACTGAGCTGCACAAGAATGGGACAGTGGGCTATCGGTCATGTGACCCCTGACGGTGGCATCGTCCAGACCATCCCCCAGAATACCCCTCTGTACCAGGCACTGATTCAGGGCTTCAAGGAGGCCTGGTTAGGACAAGCACACAACCAAACCCCCACAGTTCTCATGAATTATTTCTTTTGTTTGTGTGTTTCCTTTAAGTGCTTGAGTGTTTCTGTACCTCCAGCTATTTGTACCCCGATGGCCGTGACGTGAACCCCGACCTGACGAGTTTGTGTGAACCAGCCCAGAGAGGCAAAGTCACAGTTACAGAAGTAAGCGGATGCACTTTATAGCCCTTTATCAATTTTACACTAGACTGCCAGCAGCATTCTGATGTTTTACCAAAATAAAAACACACTTAATGTACTAAGATGTTCCTATCATTTTCTGTTCACGCTTGCAACAGGAGCAGTATGAGCTTTACTGTGAGATTGGCAGTACCTTCCAACTTTGTAAGATCTGTGCAGAGCGGGATAAGGACACCCGGATCCAGCCCTGTGGGCATCTCCTGTGCCAACCCTGCCTCACAGGCTGGCAGGTTTGAACCTCCATCAATTTGTCGGCTTATGGTAGAGTTGTAGTCAAGACCAGCTAAAGTCAGACCAAGTCATGACCAAGACCAGATCATATGTAGCACACAGCTGGTAAGTAGTCAAAAATCTGATTGATACAGTATAATATGAGCAAACCAGTTAATTTTCTTACCTGAAAGCTGGAGGAGGCAGAAATCAGGGGGGGAAAAAAAGCCAGAATTTGAAAATACACGTGTTCCTTCTTCCCTCTCTGTCCAAAATCAAAAGACTAAATATAAAGGTAGAGGACCTGATGCCATTCCATGCCGCTGTGGAAAAGTGATCTATATCACAATAATATCACAGTTATGTGTGATCTGTGTATTAGAAATCAGAGTTGGCAAAGTTGTCTAAGTCAAGGCATCATCATCTCAAGATCAACAAAGTGAGCAAGCAGTATCGCAGCTGACTCAATGATTTTTGTTGTATGGTTTATTTTTTCTATTTGTAAGAATGTAGGCAGGCATATATAAGCATTTTGCTTCTGCCTGAACCTGTTGAGTTAATACTTAATTAATACACTGACTGGTGTTGTACTGTTATTTATTTATTGTATAATATGTGATGACTGAATTTAAAAAAAGAAAAAAAAAAAACAACATGTCAGAGCTGACGTTAGCTCACGTTGATGAAACCTAACTTCATGTACATTATCTACATGGTCCTCAATCTCTCACAAAGCTAAAACTGCATCGTGGTCTTGACCAGTCTTGAAATAAAATCCAGAGTCCTGTTTGTCCAAGACCAAGACAATACCAACTTAAAATGAAGTTGTTTCCAAGATGAGACCCGTTTCAAGACTAAGATTGATCTCGAGATCTACAACGCTAGCTCACAGTATTTTACTCCACCTTTATGTCAAACTTCATTTGAATCTCCGCTCATCTCATGCTCATCACTGATGTTTTAAACCACAGCACATTGTTAGTGTAACAGCAGGTCTGTGTTCAGTGACACGGCACAGTTTGATCTGACTAAACCCACTTCATTTTTAGAGACGCATACATGCGTGTTATTTGACTGTGGTTCAGGGTTAATGTCAAAAATATCACAGTGTTTTGCAAATCATGTGAGTGATATTTACTTGCGTTGCAATATGAAATAACCCTCAGAAATCTATGTGACAGGGAAAGCAAATCACAACCCATTTTTTTAAAAAAGACAGTCTTTAATTTATTTCACTTCCTCTTATCCCGTTTTATCAGTTTTGGCAGTGAAATTAGAAAAAAAAACCCCAACACAAACACTTTTTAAAGATAAATATAGTTCACCTTTGATTATAAGTTGTCTCACAGTCCATTCAAAAACATGTCAACTCTGCAGTACTTTCACATAGTTTAATAGCTTATTGAAAAGACAAGGACACATCATCATTCACTGCTTAAAAAAAACACTGTTCACTGACAACTGAAAAACTTTAGAATGGAAATACTGCTATTTTCCCATCTGTGTTTTAATGCAAAATAACTAATATGAAAATGAATATTTTGCAGAAATATACACTAGCTATCAGATATATTCCACAAAGGTTGTCTTTACTATATCAGCTACATTTAATTATTTAACACTGAATTATCACACAAATTCCAGGTGAGTGTGTGAATCAAGATTGTGTTTTGTGAAGTTTATGCTCTTTTTGCTCCGGGATTTCCCCAAGTTTCTACTTCCTCTTTTATTGTCAGAGTGACACTAAACGCATCCAATCGGTATTAAAGCCGCTGTTGAAAAATGACAGCTTTATGCCCCTCCACAATATCAGACATCCTTCCATTTACTCAGAAGGTTTTTGATTTTTGCAAAGGTGCAGAGCAGCACGTCCTGGCATTTAGGCCAGGACTTCCTGTGTGAGCTCAGGCTCACATCCTTCTCAAACTGTGTTGGTCACATTCTTCACTTTGAGAAAAGAGAGAGAGAGGGAGGGAGAGAGAGAGACAAAAGAGAGAGAGTGGCAGATATGAAAAGAACATTTGATATGCTTCATGGATGTCAGACCACAAGGGAAAAGTTGTACGTGAGTCTAGAATGTGGTTATGTAAACTGCCCTGATCAACGGAAATTTTGCAATACAATGACTTGCATAAATGTCAAGAAAAACACATGCGATATTAGATGTGAAATCACAGTTCCAAAGGCATTTATATTATAGGAAGGACTTGAATCCAATCATCACTTCTTTCAACTCAGTGTGGAACGTGTCAAATAATGATGTTAGTCAAGGTTTTAGCTACGGTGTGTCAGTCAGAGACCTGTAGAGTTACACAGTAATGCGAGAAGGGATTTAATCCAGTGATTTTTGGCAAAACCATGAAAAACAGAATCTAAGCAAGTCAGAAGAAAACGTGCATACAGTTACTTTTGGCTGTGTGCTACAAAAAAAAAACATCCCTAAAGTTGTCCAAGAAACATAAAGCCTAGATGGACAATAAAAGAAAAACTGTACAACAGTTCATCTTCACCTGCATTTAGGTTGTGAAAAGCCACAATCTACCACGTAGGCGTGGTGTTTTCCACTTCCTTCATCTTTCAAAAAAACTAGTGGCTGTCTCATTTGAAGACAAGCCCAACACATTCCACTACATCAAATGACATTAAGCTGCACTCGAGGCAAAAGATGAAACTGCACCTTAAAAGGGAACATTTCTACGTACATCCACGACTCTGCCCATGACCTGTCATTCATAACCTTCTAGCAGAAGTCGGCTGGCTACACTTGCCCATATTGTCGTTGTGACATCAGAGGGACAGAGGCCGTCCTCGTTGAGCCGTACCTGTCACGCAGCTGTCTGGAGGAGGACGAGGGCCAGGACGAGACTGAGGAAGAGGACCACGAGGACATTGAACTGGTGGTAAAGGAAATGGCTGCTTTGAGGAAGGTGAATATACCATAAATCAGGTGTTCTCAAACTTTTATAACTCAAGGCCACTTCTGATCAGTGAAACATTTCCAAGGACAACCTTCCTAAATCAATAATAATAAGAAAAAAAATATGTTGGGGTTGGAAAAATATCTTATGACACTGTCAATTTTGTTCATATTCATTTTGGTCGTTAAAGCTTAACGACCAAAATGAATATTCTGCTCATCACTGTCTGCCATTATGAATCCAAAGTGAATGTATTCAGACTCACATTTCCTCACCACATGCTTTTACTGACACACTTTTGTCTCCTCTATCACTTTTTCAATTTAATGAGAACCAGAAGTTCAACGAGTTGCATCCTGTATCTTTGCATCCTAATCTCTTGAGGCGTTTTGTGTGAGGTCGCAGCAACCTTGACCTTTGATCTTTGAGCACCCAAACCTTTTCCGTTCATCCTTGAGTCCAAGTGAACATTTGTGCTACATTTTAAGATTCGGGGACCGACAGACTAACCTTCTATGTGTGAACGCAACTAAAAAAACGTATGAGGGAATGTTAACCGGCTAACAGTGGCAAAACCCAATTGTATCATGTTGAAATTCTGCATTTTAATATGATGGGGGTTTTTTTTATTGGCTTTAAATTGCCAAAAAAAAAGTCAAAATCTCTGCAGACTGTCAGACAAGTGTTTGTAGTGTAAAATTCTTTTCAACAGGCATTTTAATCCGTCTTGAAAGTAAGCACCTTCCAGGGAGCAATTTGGTCAAATAAAAAGCATCTGCTACATCTTCTCTACCTCCTGCCAACAGTTCTCAAGTTTGGATTACCAGGTTCCCAGATCCCACTTCAATGCTCCACCTCTACCCCCTAAAATCAGCACAGCTCCAAGCGATACATCTCCCACCAGACACTCCCACTCCCGTTCAGTAAGTTCCCACAGACACCAGAGCTATTTACATATCGTTGCTGTATTATTCCATAAATTATGTGATGTGTTCATTGCTCTCAGTCCTCACAGACACTAAACTGCGAGGAGTTAATTGATGCGCAGTATTGCAACGGCTCTCCCATCTGTAGTGTGAATACGCTGTGTGTAGTAGTGATGCCTGAATAATTCTTGTGACATTTTTTTTTTCTTCTCTTTTGCAGGCTCACAGCGGCAATGAATCTCACAGAGCTCACAAACAGACCGACATGAAACGGTGAGCTACAAATTGCTGTTGCTGCTATAAGCATTGCATACATTAATATCCAATAAGGCCAAATTCTCCTGCTGGCGTTTATTATTTTTATGAGATATGTCGTTAGGTTGAGTGCTTTAAGCTTTAAATTGTGCACTATGTTGCTGACTTCAGGATTATTAGAAATGTTAACAACTAATTGGATCTTATTATCATATGTATCACTATAATATAAAATACTTTACCATATTCCTCCTCAATGTAAGTGAAAGAAATCATGGCAAATGCTCCGTATTTTTGGTCACTAAATCGTATTTCTTACTGTTCTGTTTCTGTTTCACTATTTGTCTTTGGCGTCCTTTCCATGTAGGTGCCAGGGGGAAAAGTTAAATAGCAGTGAGGAGGAAAACTCTAGTGGGTTGAGACCATCTTGGCCCCGCCCACTCTCCAATAGGTGAATGAAAGCTGTTTCCGTCAACTTTCACCTACACCTTGTGCGCTGAAATGTGGGAAGTTTCTTCACGTTGTCACTGGCAGCAGCAGCTTTTTGGCAATACAGAATAATGTGTAACTCACCTTTATTTCCATGTGTGTGTTTTTCATTGAAACAGCGCTGAATACCTGACTGAGGCAAATTTTCCTTCCTCATCCCAGAAGGACGAGTGTAAGTTATGGCATGTTATTTATATTTCCTGGTGTCCTAGTATTCTATGCTATGCAGAAACTGCGCTAAAATTACATAAAATCAGATTATACTGCAACGTGTAAAACATACAGTGCATTGAATCTTGTCTTTGACCTACTTAATTTGAGTTACTTTGTAATAACTGTACAAGTAGTTCAATCTTTCAGAATCTCTTAGGTAAAAGTGAATCTTTCTAACTTTACTCATTGTGGAACCAGAGGTCTGTCCATTTCTGAACCGTTAATTATTTCACAGTTGTCTATATGTCTATGTCTTTTTGATATCTTTTGTGGATTGCACATATTAAGTGTGGCCTTTATTGTGTGTTTGCAGGCGCAGTGTCATGGCTCGGACCCTCCAGTCCAGTCAAACAGAGAAGAAGACATATGGAGAAGGAGCAAAGGAGAGCAGGGCACAAAAAAGACAAAAGTGGCCTTGGAGAGATGGCAAGAACAATGTCATCCTGACAGGAAAAACAGATCCGCGGACCTTTAAGATCAAATTACGATTCTTAAGACATTCTTTAGCAAATGAAAAAAGTAGCACGTTTAACTGAAAATGTTTCTGAATTTGAGATGAATGGGTGGGAGGGACAGAAAAATTGCTGACCGAGGACTCCTGCTGTTCAATAATCACACTGCCATCAACTCCTCCATTCCTAAATATAGTGTTGCACAGTCTTCTACATAATTACAGTGTTTACTGTAAGTCTTTATTAATGTGGATATTGATATTTATATGAGTGGGTTCATTGTGGGCAAATAGAGGGATACATCAAATATCTAGATAACTGTATAAAACAAGAGAAATGTGGTTCATTACTAAACTACTAACTGTAAAAATATGTTTTTTTTTTCTAAAATTCATCAAACTGCTTTTTGTGATACTAAAACAAATAAACTTGTAACTGACACATAAGTGATTTTGTAAGATTTTTTCTGTCATCGTGGACATGAACGTATGAAAAGACATTAAATGTGAGTATACCATTTCATTTTATTTGGTGTTTATGTTCTGCCTTATTTGCGTTGAGCCTGGTTGTGTGAGGCACGTGAGGGAGACAACAAGACACAAGCTGTAAAAGAGAAGAAGATGTAATGTAGGGCCAGGAAAAAAGGGGGAAATGTTGGATGAAAAACAGGCGATTTCCTCAGGAGTTGGCTGCCATAGTGTCTTGGATCCAGGGAAGGAACTCGCACACTTTGACATAGACTCCCGGATAGTTAGGCAGAGCACATCCCTGGCCCCATGACACCAGGCCATGGACCGAATCAAAGCACACCAGAGGGCTGCCGGAGTCACCCTGATAAAGCAGATGAACACATACACGGTGGTTAAGACTTCCTCTCGTACTGAGCTGTGAGTGTTTTTGGAGCTTAGGTAGCAGCTAAAACTCACATTGCAAGCATCTCGGCCTCCTTCCATGAATCCGGCACAAAACATCCTGCGTGTGATCATGCCAGGGTAGGCGTTCTGACACTCCTGGTCGTCTATTACGGGCACATCCAAACACTGCAGACGTGTGGGCATGTTCACTGTTCGCAGGCAGAACACAGACATATATCTCCTTCAGACACATTCATTTCAAAGCTGCTGTGTGTAGAATTTGAAAAAGCTTGATGCAGAAGCCTTCAGTTTAGTCAGCATTTGCATGTTTGCAACTTGAGACTATCATTTCCCCATGTCATTCCCATCTTGAGCATTTCTCTAATCACATAATAATTCACATACAGCATGTTTTCATTTATGTTCTTTTGCAAACTTTGAATCACTATTAAGAGCCCACCTTCTCCACCTAGGGCGGTGTTACCCCAACCAGACACAGAGCAGGCAACCCCCCCATATGGGCACCCTGAAGGCAACGGGATGGGTGCGACAGCGTCGGTCACCTGCACTGGGTGGTAGAGCTTGATCAACATGATGTCGTAATCCAGGGTCTGGTAGTCATAGCTGTTCACAGAGAAACATGAAAGAATCTTTGAAACTGAATGCCAAGCTTTAACATTAAACCACACAAGATTTTTATTATTTAGTATTTTATTACTTATTAGGGGAGGAGTTCATTATATCACTCACTTAGGGTGCCAGATGATGGTGTCGGTCTTTAGGAGCTGCTCAGTGCCCTCAAACACTCGGAGATCATGTTCTCCCAGCATGATCTGCATGGCATAGGGACTGAAAGAGGAGGGAAGATAAGCTAGGAAACAGAAAATGCCCAACCAAATAAAAAGAATTACTGTGCAAATATTTATTCTTGAATGTCCTCGTCAGATGAAAAAGCATCTGCATCCCACCTGCAGATGTTCAGAAATGTATTTTAATCTTTGAACAGATAATATTTAGATTTTTTTTTTACTTACTTGTACCAACAGTGGGCAACAGAGAGCACCCACTGATCGTTGATGAGCACCCCACCACAGAAGTGGTAGCCGTAGTTGAGGGAGGCCATGTATGGACGAGAGTGAGGCGTGCACTCATGTCCACCAACAATCCTGCCATCCTCACGAGGAACTGCCGCTGGAAAGAAAGAAAGAAAGAAAGAAAGAAAGAAAGAAAGAAAGAAAGAAAGAAAGAAAGAAAGAAAGAAAGAAAGA
>JAPQRN010000009.1:7226706-7240388 GCA_037367275.1 Coranthus polyacanthus
AACAATTATTATGTTATTATTATTGCATCTGAGGCCAAATGTGGCGTTACTTTGACATGCCAAAAAACGCTATTATTTGTATTTTTATTATTTTTTATGTTTCATTCTCATGTCTTCTCATAGAATTAGCGTATATGCAAAGTATGATAAGCTCTTAAAACACATCGTGTCTTCAAGTTCTTCATAAAGCTCATAAACACAGCTGTTAAAAAACGAAATGCATAAATGAGTATCATTTTAAAAAGTGCTTGTTTGATGGTTTTAATAATTGTGAGACAGAAAATGAACTGATTGAAAAAACCTTTTTGCTGACGCAGAGGAAGAGCTGACGCAGACGTAACGATTAAAACTTAAACCCTCAGTATCACACTAATGAGAAAGGCTTCCTGTTTTAGCAAGATAATTTTCCCATTATAACAAGATATTTTTATGTTAAAAAAGATACTTACACATTATCATAACATAACACTCAAACTTCTCACGTTGTAACATGAATCTTACGTTATTAATGTTAGAATAGAAGTCTCTGGAAATGTTTGCCATTGTTGTCACTGTGGAACACAATATTTTATTGATACAATTTCAAGCAGCCTTTCATACCATCTTTATCCGTGAAGCGATAGTGAGTCAGTCTGTGAGAGAGACTCCACCTGGCACTGCTTATAGAGCGGAGTCAAGGTCAGGATACTGATTACAGCCTGCATCGAGCACAACGTACTGTACACAAACCAAGCCAGAGGAATAACAGATAATAATACTAAGAAGAAGAAGAAGAAGAATCAAGCCAATTCTATTTTTATTTACGCAGCCCAATATCACAAATCACAAATTTGCCTCAAAGGGCTTTACAATCTGTACAATATACAACACCCCCGTCCTTTGACCCTCCATTCGAGTAAAGAAAAAGCCCTCAAGAAAAAAAAAACTTTAATGGGAAAAAAATAAAAGAATCCTCAGGACGAGCCACAGAGGAGGGATCCCTCTTCAGACAGACAATGAATGTTGCATATGTGATAAATTCAAAATCTATTTTTAAAAAAAAATGTACAATTACAGATCATAAAAACTCTGGTTAGCAGAGCTTTCTGATCAGCACTTGTGATTGGTCAACAGCACCATAGGTGTGGCTTCATAGTTGGTATGAATGGTCAATAAATACCCAGCTCTGATCCAAACTAATCCTGGCATCTCCATGTCCCATCACGCAATCATGAAGTCTGTGGTCTTCCTTCTGCTTCTTGGAGCTGTGTGTAAGTATCAAATACAGTTAGAAAGCATTAACAGTATGTATTTAGTATATTATGTATTAAGGAATGTAATTTATAAATCACTTATGTATAGGGCTGGGTGATGAAATTAGCATCATTTTATATCCACGTAATTAACATTATTGCCATAGAATTTTCTTGTCTTCAGGGTTTATTTTGTTTAGATGGTCAGCTCAAACAATTATTAATTATTAATAATTATTTTAATAATACAATGTTGTTTTGCTTAATTTCAGTCACGCATAGTTTGATGTTGAAAAACCATTTTATCAATACAATGGTTTTGAATGTTCTCCCTCTACATTTATGACGAGTGACAAGTGCTTCACTCAGGTTCAATTCAATTCAAATCCATTTATGCAGCCCAATATCACAAATCAGAGATTCACCTCAAAGGTCTTTACAATCTGTACAAAGTGCAACACCCTCTGTCTTTTGACCCGTAGTTTGAGTGAAGGGAAAAAATGTAAAGGGTTCCAAAACTTAAGAAATAATGATTTGACATTTATCATGATAAGTATCGATATTAACTGATATTTCTGGCCTGATCGCTTGCATTTAGAATGTGCGATGGCCAAAAATGGAGAATAAAAACGTATTTATAAAATGCATTTGCTGAGTACTGTATCTTTCTTTGCTACGTATTTTCTGTAAAAATATAAAGAATATATTTTTTCAGTTGCCACAGAGGATGATAAAATTGTTGGAGGGCGTGAGTGCGTGCCTCACTCCCAGCCCCATCAGGTGTCTCTGAACTCTGGGTACCACTTCTGCGGTGGCTCCCTGGTCAACGAGAACTGGGTGGTTTCTGCCGCTCACTGCTACAAGTCGTGAGTGCTCTTCAAACAGCCCCTATAAAAAGTACTTAACAACAACAACACCATAATAGACCCTAAAAGTATTAGTGTCTCTGTCTCACCTACAACTTCTACATCTCTTTTAGTAAAATGGACATTGTTCTTGGAGATCACAACCGTTGGTTTATGGACGGAAATGAACAGATTATTCCTGCTGCCCGTGTGATCCCTCACCCCAACTACGAGTCCTATATTGTTAACAATGATATCATGTTGATCAAGCTGAGCAAACCAGCCACCATTAACCAGTATGTGCAGCCCGTGGCTCTGCCCACCAGCTGTGCCCCCGCTGGCACCATGTGCACCGTCTCTGGATGGGGTGTCACCATGAGTTCCTGTGAGTATCCAACACTGAAGAGATAGAGGGCTACTGTTTTTTCTCACATTTTGTTCAAGGTTTACTTCTGTTTCTTCACATCTGTAGCTGCTGACAGCAACAGGCTGCAGTGCCTGGACATCCCCATCCTGTCTGATGAGGACTGTGACAACTCCTACCCTGGTATGATCACTGAGGCCATGTTCTGTGCCGGATACCTGGAGGGAGGCAAGGACTCCTGCCAGGTGTGTACCTTCATATCCTGAGCTCTAAGTGGAGACTTGGCACGTTCATGTGTTCACTTTGTTGTGTTGTCTTGTTTTAGGGTGACTCTGGAGGTCCTGTTGTGTGTAACGGGGAGCTGCAGGGTGTTGTGTCCTGGGGCTTTGGATGTGCAGAGAAGAACCACCCAGGTGTTTATGCCAAGGTAAAAAAAAGTGTCCCACAGCAACCATTTAACATGTTTTATTACACAGAACAATGTCTTACAATTTGATGTAATGTGAAATACAGTTTATAATGTACCATTGATTTTATATTTACCCTTCTCCTGCAACAGACCTGCATTTTCACCGAATGGCTGCAAAACACCATGGCCATGTACTGAGTTGGGTCAAAACTCTACCTCTGCCACAGCTGTTAATCTGCTGCCAAATTATGATTAATGTTGCAGAGGACATTCAAATAAAATAAAAGTGTGGAACTTACATTTTATGTAGTTGTGGGATTTTTGTTTGCCTCCCTCAAAAATCTGGATGGAAATGTATGGCATCAAACCTGTGATATAGTCAGATGATAGTCAGATTCAGACAAACTCAATCTCATCTTCAATCCATGTGTTCTGTAGCTCAAGAAAAGATAGAAAAGAAAAATACATAAAACATATGATTATATGTTTAATATAATGTGTAATGTATGTATAATATATAATATAGAATCATATAATAATTATATGCTATTATATGATCATATGATTGAACACCATAACATTCTGCTTTACGGAAGCCAGTGAATCACCTATTCTTAAGAACCAGAAGCCAGAAGAAGTTTAGCGGAACCGTCGGTGACGAGTTTCTAGATCACGTCGGACACATTTGACGACGTACCACCAATGTCAAAGCAGCTAGCAAACTTCACGCTGACAGAAGTGACCCCAGGATTTGTTCCTACACGGAGGTCCTTGCTCATCTGTAGGGAAACAGGAGGAGGTTTTATCAGACTGTACGTTTACTTTGAATACTAGTTCCCTTCTATGTAGTTCAGGTCATTCGTGTTTTTTAGTCGCGGAATTCTCGCGGGCGAATTTAAGCGGACAAGATGCGCCTCACGTTGCAAATGTTGATCTCCCACGGCCGGGTGGCCCGGAAGATGGGGATGGGCCCCCAGTCCCGAATCAATATGCTACGGAACATCCTGACAGGACTGGTCCGTCACGAAAGGATAGAAACCACGACGGCCCGAGCAGATGAAGTCCGCTTCTACGCCGAAAAGGTGAGGCTGCTAGCTAGCTAACACGTCCGTCCACTGTCCAAATGTTGCAGAATGTATGAAATACTCATTTAATAACATAATTCTTGCTGTTATAAATTGCTACAAGCATTTGTAAGTGAGTATAATAAGAGGGAAGTCAGAATATTCCTGCAGGACCCCTTTAGGGATGCTTTGGGGGTCACTGGAAACCAGCTGACAGCTTGAATGTACTAATTTTGTACTCCCCACAATACCCCAGTGTTATGTAAATCATGCTATAATATGCATTATATTCTGAACTGATTTCCCTTTCTCTATACCCACAATGGTACTAACTGTATCTGTGTCTCCCCAGCTGATTGACTATGCCAAGAAGGGAGACACTGATGAGAAGGCGATGAAACTGGCCAGTTTTTGGTTGACGGTATGTGTCTGCAGCTACAAGCCCTGAAAGTAAAACCAAGTGATGTGAAGTTGTGTGGTTGATCCTGACTGCTTTGTATTTTGACTTCTCCTCAGGAAAAGGATCTGGTCCCAAAGCTCTTCAAGGTCCTCGCTCCACGCTTTGAGACCCAGTCAAACGGCTATACCCGGATGGCACGTTTACCTAACAGACAGAATTTGGATAAAGCTAAGATGGCCGTCCTTGAGTACAAAGGCAACCCCTTCCCGCCTCTCTATCCTGTGAAAAAAGAGAATGAACTCACTCTCATCAACCAGCTGCTCAAAGGCTACAGAGAGGACAGAGCTCAACAGGTAGCTGCAAAAGCGTAAATCGAACTATCCCATCATTAGGATCCGTGTTTGCTAAAGAGCGATGGATGATTGACTGAAATGCCTCTGATGGGTCGTTTCCAGATCCTGCAGATTTTGCCATTTTGACACTCATGCATTTCGTCACCAAAGGACAGTACAAAAGCTACAGTGTCAGATTGTACAAATTGTTTAATAATAAATGTGCTTTCCTTAACAGAAGTTGCAGATTTTTCCTTCATTTATGTAGTGTATGGAGAAAGGAAGTTTCTGACAGTTAAACTCTAGTCTTTTTTCGGCCTTTTTCAATCAATTCAGCCAGTGCAAGGACGTGAAAAAACGAATCCTCACACACTACCCGGCCAGTAGGCATGATGGGAGATCACATCATCTGCCTCTCTTCTCACCCTGATGCGCCCATCACTCTGGAACAGGGTCAGTCTGGACTCATCGGATCACATGACCTTTTTCCATTGATCCACAGTCCAATCTTTATGCTCTTAGAAAATGAATAGTTGTTTAAGAAATGAGAAGCTACTCACTGCATCAGTTAGTTAAATAACCTGTTGCATACTAATCACTGCAGTACTTATCCAGTGGAAGGCTCTTGCGTATTTGCTTAGTTAAATCCAGGTGGCGACTTCTTTTGTGGCCAGGCTGTGTATATAAACAGTGTGGCATTTTTATATCTTTTAGTTAAATAACCAGTGTGAAACAGCATCAAAATCTATGGATATTTGAAACAAAAGATGTTTTTTTTTTAATTTCATCAGTTGAAGGACAAATTAAACAAGCTCGGTTTACTATGAATTATGTTCGTTAACTTTTACACTTGATTGACAAAAAAATGCATTTTATAATTAAGTTTTTTAATGGCAGATTATTTGACTTAAGGCAAAGAGAAGAGGTGTAACTAATAACATTATTATGCTTTCACTCGTCATCAGTGTTATTAATTACCTTCATGCTGAAATGTAGATTTTTTATATAAACAGGTTTCTTATAATGCACTTCACTTTAGGAAGTTAAACGCGTGGAACAAATATCACAAAATAAGTTGTGACGCTGACCTAAATTGTTGTCAAATACTGTAATGGTTGCAGTCAAACCTGTTTCCAAATGTAGACCCTGAGTGTAGACTGAGTGTGGACAGATAGAGTTTGTTGTGACTCTGCACTTTGGCAGCGACAGATCGGGCCGATGGCAGTGCCTGTGAAATAATTAGACTAGTGTACATCAGAGTGTAACCAGCCTGGAGTCTGTCCCTGTGGTGTTTTACTTTAATGAACTCGTGTAATGAGGACACATTCTAAATATGATTTACAGATATTAGATTCACTCCTTTGGACAAATGCCCTTGTCTCAACTGCAACACACACACACACACACACACACACACACAACCTTGCTTATTAACACTGTGCAGTATAATAATAACACACACAGAAAATGCCTCTAACAAAACCATATTTTTTATTATTTTGGCAAAAAGTGTATATGTACAGCGCATTTAGAATTGTCATTTAACACCATTAAAATGCATTTGAACAGTGCTTCATTGATGTGCTCTTAACCAGATCGCTCTGAGTAGCCTAAAAGCTGTGCTGTTTTCTCTCATGCATACATAATCTCTTTGCTTTGAATTCACTCCGCAAGTGTGTCATAGTCCTGTAATCTTACGTCAGTATACACAAGGTTGAAGCAGTGATACGGTGTCATTAAGCCTGTCTGTTCGTCTCGTCACCTCCGCGTCTACTGAGGCAAGTTATGGCAATCGGAACGATCGGCAACAGCAGACAAAATGGCTCACATGCCATATATAAACCAGACACATAATCAGAAATAACGACTATACTCTAATTCAAGTATCATTCGGTTTCACAGACTAAGTTATACCTCTGACTACACTCTTACAAATGACACACCACAGGCCTAACATCCTAAAGTACTCCATTACAGTAAGTTTGCCACTGACAAATCTGTGGGCTAGCAGTTGATTACTACCGTATTTATCAATAAATGAACACGTGAACCATGCTTTCCAGGCAAAAAAGTGAAGTGTGTCCTGTTTGTTAGTGTCCTTCACTGATTTTGGAGGAGGCTGGTGGGAAACTTAGTTTTCAGTGACACTTGTACCTTTTCAGCATCGGTCATTTAAACTGTGTTGACACAAGCTTGACAACGTTCTCAAAACATCCGGGCCAGTCAACGACATATTCAGACTGTATTTACAGGTGTATGTGTGTGGAATACTACTAGATGTGATGTTAATACAGGTGTCAAAGCAGTCTTATAAGGTGACATCATCACGAATAAACAGACTAAGACCAGGAACATTAAAGTGCTCCATGCAGGACAGACAAAATGTACAGTTGTGTTGCTGTTTTTCACAGTTCATCTACAAGGCTTTTTTTTTTTTCATAATAGCTCAATGTTAGGGGCTACAAAACTAGTAATATTTGTTCAACCTTTTGCACAGTAGAAACATTAAGGTGCGAAAAGCCAACAAATGGAGTATTCAGGTACTAGACAGGGGTGAGGATGAAGTTACTTGTATTTTTAAAAAGCACAGCTTCCTGCTCTTCAATCATGAATGTGTTTCGGATGGAGGCCGAAAAGAGAAAAAAGACAACAAAGGTGTGTTCTCGCAGTAACTTTAAAATCACCCCTGTCCTTGTGCTGTATTGCATCAGTACATTCACCAACGTCTACATACACAGAGAAATGACATTTTCGAGCAGGCTTATTCTGCACGCCAGTAAAAATTCAACTAAAATCAATATTATAATACTGGTTTTCTATTGAGCTTCAGACAGCGCGAGAGGATTCTGATCGTAATAACGATAAACAGAATTTCTCCAGTCAAAAATATACTGAAGCCTATTGTATGTATTTACAAAAGTAACAATTTCAATACACACAATAAGCAAATATTGTATGGTCACATGGAGTACATATATCACCTCTTTGGACAGGAAATACAATACAAACATGCGTGTTTTACGAGTACCTAGAAGTGCCCACAGTAAACGTGACATTTTACATTTACACATCAGCATATCAATCCAGAATAACCAGCTGCAAAGAAGGCATATAATATAAATTAACCCAACAGACTCCATAAAGAGTAAAAAAAATGTCTGCGCTTTCTCAAAATGCGCCAAACATTTTGACAAGCTTGTCTTTTTTAATTGATTAATGTAGTGGTGATATTTTTAATGGTCACAGCACCAACTGGAATTTAATGATGTGGAGAAAAAAAACCCATCAAAACATATTTCTTCATTTGAAATAAAAACTTAAAAGTATATAGAGTGGCAGCTCTCTCCATTTTTAGCTATTTACAAACTCTCCCAGGCACACCAACGATGCCTCATGAATGTTTGAATAAAACTATTTCAGAATTTTGTTCGTTTCCGCATCGTGCACAGCTATCATTCTATTGCTCTGGCTACATCCACTTTGTCATCTTTCTCCCCGTGTGCCTTTTACTGGTCAACATCAAATATTTATTGCTTCTTTATTCTTTTAACAAGCCCAGCACTCCTATCTCTCAGCTATTTCCTTGCACTCGTCCGTTCTGGTTATTTCCATTCACAGGCGAAGAGGGACCATTTAGGGACCTCTTTTCTGATGATTTGTCGTCTTCCGTCCACTTTTTGGCTGTCCCACTTGTGTCTTCAAAGTAACACCTTGATTTCCACATTCAGTCTTTCTGTACGTTGTATTGTCATTCTGTCCTTCCACGTCTTTCCTTCCCTCTTCTCCCCCCTGACCTGTCTGTCTGTCTCATGCCTTCGTTCCGAACCCTCCTCCTCCTCCGCTCTGCATGCTGAAGTACTCGGTGAAAGAAGGGAGCCGCGGAGGCAGTGGGGGCGAATGTGCGGCCGGGCGAGGGGGGATCGGAGGCGGAGGCGGGGGCAATATCGATGTCAGGTCAGCGGCAGTGGTGATGATCTTCTGCTCGCTGTTCCTTGGCACCTCTTGTCCCTTACGGGCCACCATCTCCTCCACTGTCTTAACCGGGTCCTGGGAAGAAGATGATGGTGATGGTTTTACAGGTTTGAAACGGTCTGAAACTGACTTAGACCAAAGAACTGTTACCCCAGTTTTAAGACAGCCACAAATTGGGACCTTACAGACGCCACTACTTGTGGTCAGTAACTCTATACTACTGACACTTTGATCACTTCCTCTCAAGCTCAGTGGTGCTTATATAGGTCAAGAGGTAAATGACACATAGTACATACAACGTACTGGGTTTCCTGACCTCCAGACCTGGTTCAGTTATGTTAGCATCTACAAACAACAATTTCTAAACTGTTATATTTGTGTTTACTGAATGGTTTGTATTTCTGTGATATGACTGAAACCATTATCAAGATACTAAGGGTATTATTAAATGGTTAAATTCAATTTAAATCATTGTCACTACTGTTTAATCTTAACTAATGAAATTAATTAAAAATATAGCACAATATAGTTGGTATTATTATAATCTGTGATATTACTTTTTATTTTATATTAAAAAGTTGTTCCATACTTCTAAGGATTTTAAAATCTAAATAAAAAGAGAAGGTCAAAGCTCAAGGTTGCTGTGACCTCATGCCTGTTCATTCTAACAATTGCAATATTTTGTGAATTTCTTCAAATTTGACAAACTCAAGGATGAACTGATTATATTTTGGTGGCCAAAGGTCAAAGGTCAATATCGGTAATTTAAAAAACTAAAAGTCATGAAAAACTCTGTTACTAATTGTAAGGTGCTAGTAATTGAGACAATTGCATGAACACATTATGCACAGTGACTGTTTTTACTTTTCATACTTTAAGTAAATCTTTCTGATAATACTTAAATACTTTTACTTTGAATGAAGAACGTTCACTTGTAATGGAGTATTTTCACAGTGTGATATTAGAACTTCTTCTACCCTTGCTATTTATCAATTACTGCCCTGTAACTGCATGTCGGCAGGAGACATCAGTTATATTTTTGTTTCTCCTTATTTCAATTTCATTCGCTTATTGCTGTTGTCTTAAAGTTACAATACATTTGTTATAATGAACCTTTCAAAAACAAAGGCAAAGCCTATATAAATTAACCTCCCCTTGCTCTGATTGTATGTCGTCTGTCATGTATTATGTCGCGTTTGTTCTAATCCGCTGGGTTTTCACTATTATTCCTGCTTGTGTCTGCGCATCGTATCAGCATAGTTTGGGATTCAGGGCTCATCTTCTGCCACGTATTATTGTACAACATGAAAGGCAACTTCCTCAGATTTGAAAGTTCCCCAAGATAATTCATCACAGCAAACACGACACCTTAATTTAGCCTTGTCAAACCTGCCATATAATCATTATTTTGTTGTGCCCAAATGTTTTTCATATCAGTGCATGTGTTATGTTACGCTGTGCTTACTGTCATTCAACCGTTGCCCACAGGAAGAGATAGAAATTTCCGCCAAGAAATAATCCCTATAAACATGTTGCCTTACTTGCCTTGCTGTAATGTTACGCTGATGCATTATAATTAGCTGCTTCTTTGTTAGATGAGACAGCAGTTAATTTCAGGGTAGATTTGAGGCGGGATGGTTAGTTTTTTAAAGCAGCAAAAAAAAGACTTTGTGTCTTTAGCTTTTTGGGCTCTCTGTCTCTTCTATCAAGCTAAGTCAAGGATAATAGCCATACACGCAGACATGTGCACACATTAAAGTTACTCACCGATTGGATAGAAAAGAGTTCAGTAAAGTTGGGTTGAGAATCTCCGAGGAAGGAGCTGTTTCCATAAGCATGATGGGGGAAACTCTCCGCCCCCTCGCCCCCTTTCGGACTGGACAGCAAGATCCCAATCTGGGACGTTCGAACATGATATGGGAAGTTCTTATTGGCCGCTGAAGGTCGTGTGATAACCTGAAGGACAAGACGATAAGAAATGTGATGATTTAAGCTGATACTAACGCAGGAAGAGGCAGGTTTTTAGCTGCACTCTATGCACTTACTCATATCCAGAGCATATAAAGTCTAAGTGAGAAGTGAGAATTTTTAATGCATGCACTGAGAAGACATATAAAAGGAAATTTGCGTGAGCAGTATGGCCCATTAGTAAAGAACAATGTGGCGGAGGTGAGGAAGAGGTAGATAATGATGTGTAGAGGAGACAATCAGCATGAGGGAGTTATGACTCAAGGAAAGTGAATAATGTAGGACTGACAGTGGCAATAATGACTCGTGAATAATGTGAACTATGTAAAAGTGCAAGAGTCTGCATGTGTGCATGTGTGGTACGAACAAGGAAGACGATGTGAGCGTAGAGGTGGATGCCGAGCTGAATGCCGTTGACGATCTTCTCGCGGGCCCATCGGGGAATGCCAAAGTTGGCGATTAGAGCCATAACTGGGACTGCAAAAAACCTGAGGAAGACAAGTGAGGAGATTTAAGATAATGATGGGGAGAAAAGGCATTAAACAAAGAGGAATGGGAATAAAGTTGGATGGCGAGAGAAGAGAGGCAGAAAGCAGATGTAAAGTAAAGAGAAAGATAAGGGTGGGAGGAGAGGAGAGAAGAGGAGAGGAGAGGAGAGGCGTAGATAATGAGGCGGGAGATAGTGGTAGCAATAAGAGAGAAATACAGAGATAATATTAGTCTTTGTAATCTACCCTTCATTTCAAACTCATGCTATTATACACACCCAGTGAAGGGCAGAAAATCTCAACGGTATGTATAAAGGGGTTTTTCTCAGGGCTCTGAGGAAATAAAAACAGTACTTTCCAAAGCTTTAAATGATCAGTCTCTTTCACAGATATATGGGAGTATTAATTATTCCAACAGACGAAGCCTCATTTGCTGAATAAAAAAAATATATTTTCCTCTAGCAATCATTCACTCAAGTGCAATTACCTCAAATGTGAGTGGATCACAAAGGTGGGGAACAGGTTGTAGATGGGTAGTGCAAAATAAACAGCTTTTCATTCCCACACCATTAAAGCATCAGCTATCTCGTGCACTTTTTTACAGAGTGGCATAAATTATTCAAATTGAAGAGACCTCAAACATAGAAACATGCTTTTTCCTATTCCTGCAATCTCTGGCTTAGGTGCTGTTATCCACAGTGAGGGCAGAGGGAGGAAGCTGTGCAGGTCTCACCATAGTGTGTATGTAGTGAAGAAAGGGACGTAGAAGGGCTGTTTTTCAGGGTAGTGTTTCAGAGAGACCAGCACGGCGTAGCAGAACCACACGTAGGCCAGCAGCTGCAGGCCCATCAGTCCGTAGCCTGCGGGGCTGTCGTAGGCATACAGCACTTCACCTGGGTCAAAAAACTGGCACACAGAGAGGAGACATTATGCCAAAATGAATACACACACATTAACATGAATGAGTTCTTACACAAACAAGTAAAAGAAGTGTTGATTTGCTCGGCTACACTTTGTAGTCTGTGCCCTAATTACTAAGATGGATCGCTCATGGTTCAGCTGATGCACTGTGATGACCGAGCCAAAGCTCAGCTTGTAGCCTTCTGTGTGAGTCTTTGACATTGAAACTTCTCCACATTTAGGTCACTGGCATGCGTGTGCACAGGTTTGTGCGTGTGCACATGTGTGCTTGCATGTGCAGACACTAGAGCACATTTTACGGTCCAATGACTGGATAGTGTTGGCCATACAGGGTTACCCTTGCTACATAATACATACGGTACGGCTCGGTGTGGACTGCTCCTAACTGCACAAGGAACACTTTTCAGTTCCAATTGTAACCTAGTTTGGATTATTTTTAGCAGGAGCTCCCCTGAGTTTTAAGCTCTTTAATAGAAGGGACCATGTAAGAGGGCAGGCGGCAGATAAATTACACTGCTTCAGATCCACATATTGCAGTGTGAGGGACGGCTATAGGCTTCAGTGTTAAATATAGCACAGATACTTCAACTGCGCAATTCCCACAGGGTCATTACCGTGCTGTATTCAAAGACTCTAATCCACCGTCCCTAAATGTGCCATCATTACATCTTACTATGCTTAAGCCACTGCAATATGCAGATGTATGGAAGTGTAACAGTCCTCAGTGTTTTATTAATTCATGAGCTCAGATGATGAACATCACAGTGGTTTCTACGTTGCCGTGCCGAACACAGACAGTAAAACTAATGAGAGTGGAAATCCCACGATATTCATAACTGTATATTTGTAAACCCAACATAGACAATTGATCTAAGTTTATTATCTCAGGTATAAACATGTAATAATTACTGCTGCACTCTGTTGATATTTCAGGGAAGTTTGATTATTCCAGTCTGGATACATAATATGTAAATCATCAAGAGATTTCTACATTTTTCTATCATGCACTTGATTTATATTCATAATTAGTCATGTATCAAAGTAATGAGTGACTTGACAGAAAAAGCCATTACAGCCCACGTTGATCTGTGGGCTCAACTCTTTCATAAATATTTATGAGATTATTAAAAGACCCAAAAAGAGCGATAATATGAGTGCATATACTGTGTCAAGCCAGAAATCTTACACACGGTCGTCCCGGGGTGAAATTCAGATGCCGCATTTAAGTTACATTTTAAAAGCCTGAACTTGGAATTTACATGTTGTATCACTGATTCAGATATTAAGAATATGTCTAGAAAGTCTAGTGGTTACAGTTAAATTCATGACAACAATCCCGCAAACATTTTACTCCTTGTAATTTGGCTACAGCTGTTGTCCAAGCAGAACATATGTTTGTAGGCTAAATAATGCACTGGTAGAAAACATTACTGATTATTTAACTGATAAATAACCATTCTTTGCAGGTTCAGTTCACACCATAGTGCATCGTGGGTAATGTGCGATACAGTACCTCAGCTTCGTAGATGAAGAGGATGACGTAGGTGATGGTGTAGACTGTCATGTAGATACTCAGCTTAACTGAGCCACTGTGACTAATCCTCGCCCTGACACACACACACATAAAAGGTCAGAGGTTACAAGCAGGTTAGAGAAAGATAAGAAACAAATACACAAGCACAAAGAG
>JAPQRN010000009.1:7240488-7270021 GCA_037367275.1 Coranthus polyacanthus
ACACACACACACATAAAAGGTCAGAGGTTACAAGCAGGTTAGAGAAAGATAAGAAACAAATACACAAGCACAAAGAGATGTGAGGGGGGGACATGAAGAAATAAAAACAAGCTTTTGGTTTTTTATACTGAAGTAAAGATTAAGCCATGTATAAGCAGCCACAGCACAAAGGGCTGGTGTGATGACATCTGACCTTTATAAATACAAAATCAACAGACTCCTGGCCATGGCAGGCAGTGAGAAAAGGCTGACTGCACTCCCAAAAGTAGAAATTAATGCTTTTGTATTTGCACAGCAGTAGTCAATAGAAGCATTTCAGTGTTAAGCCTTCATCAGTATTTCACTCATCCTTTTGGCACAGACTAATTCAGCTACACACACGAGAGAAAACATATCAAAGTCTTTGGGTAGTTATCACAAAGCTGTCAACTTATCAGTTACTGCTGATAAATAGCCATGTTTTTAGCTTGATGGCAACGCACTTTGAAGTTTTTTCACTGGGGTTTTACGAGAGTTTCAGGAGTGTGAGAGATCACAGAATCTCTGCAGCCCAGAGGAGGATGTAATCCTAGCGCCAAAAAAACCAGCTTAAATCTTGCAAGCTCACTTTTTTTGCAACGGTTCAGCCTGGAATACATCCACTGAGATTCAACTGAGCCTGTAGCACGACCAATCTTCAAAATACAGTGTATTAGATGATGACTCAACACCACTCAAAACTGAGCCGCCAAACTGGCTCTTTAGGTTATATACATGCTTGTTATTGTGCAACTGCATAGACTTTTTCAGTTTAAAATTGTTTTAAAATATACTTTGGAGAATATCTTTGCAGAAATGTAACAGCGGTCATGTTTTTTTTCCCAGGTTGATGACTAGAGTTTGAAATTGGAACTGGAAAACTGCAAACAGCCAAGCTATCATGGCATTTGTCCAGTCAGGTGGAGGACAGATACATGTCGATGTTCCAGCAAAGGACAGCAGTCATAAATCATCTATTGTGCATGTGATCTGAAATGATTCCTGTCGCCAAGCAAATGTCTATTAAAGCTTGCCAGAACACAATGAGTGAACCAAACCCCGTCAGCTGGCTTTGCAGAGCGAAGGTAATGCCACAAATGATGCAGAAATACACACAACATAAAGTTCAAATCAAAGCAGCTGTATGGGTATTGATAACACGACTGGGCCTCATGCAGGAATATATGAATACATTTCCTCTTATTGTTGCTTATAACCATGATTTGTTCTTATTTTGTTAGTACCCATTGATTATGTTGAGAGCACTATAACAAAAAAATACATTTTGTTTTAACAGTCCACAAATTGTTTTTCCAACACAAGGAAAAATTACATGATTATATATGTACGATTAATGACTGGATTATGCAGTTTGTGGGCTGAAGAATTACTGTTAATCCCTGATCCCTTTTAATTCTATGACTAGAATTACTGCCTCCATGAACAAGTCAAGTTGCAGTTGACATCCATGTCTGCCCAGACTCACAGTACATGTAGTGACTTTGATGGAATTTAATAAAAAGTATGAAGTGTATTTTTCAGTGAAATGTAAGTTTTCACTATTGACTTTTGCAAAGGAGTTGAATATTTATGTTAAAGTTTTACACAATTGGGAGTATTAATGCTTGGCCAAGTAATGGCCAAAAATGTGTTTTGTTAGGTTACAGTGAAATCCAATCCAGTCCATGTCATTCAAGCCATTTCTGAGCTGTGACAAAAAACGGGCAGACGTACATATAGCCAACCCAAAAACACACCTCCAGTCTTCTGCAGGCTGAGTGGAGACCTAATATATGTATATATTATATATAGTATATATTATATTATATATATTATAATATATGTATACTTACTAGTGTAGTGAGTACAAATAAACTATCTTTAGATTTATACTGTAGTGGTTGTGGTCACTTCCGTTCTTGGGAATGTGCTAATGTATTTGCACATAGCACAACACCTGCGCTCATATAGTGTTTAGGGAGCGTTAGCTGTGCTAATAACAAAGAATCAGCCACATGCCTCCAATTTATGATCAAGTGGGATTCATCACTCAACACAGCCGAGTAAGAGCAGATTTACACGGATAAGAATGTTTGGTGTATCTGGAGTTGGCTACTCTTTATTTTTTTTCTCTTAACAGAAAATATGCGGAGAAATGCTGCTGCATGAGGCCCAATGGACAAAAATACCACATCGCAGACATATCAGGTATTCATCCACATCAGAGCCAATGCACTAAGTGACTTTCTGACTGACATCCAACATTGTCATGTCATGAGATACTGTTATGACTGTCACAGTTAGGGCTGACAGTGAGGGACAGTGGCAGCATAAACACGCCCACACAAGGTGACAGGCTCGCTAAAACAGAAACACATACACAGTGGAGCTTGAAAAAAGAAGACATGTACAGACACACACAAAAGCTGCAAATAACTGAAAACCCCCCACCTGGTGACAGTGAAACCTTTGCCCAGCAGTATGAGCATCAGAAGGAACACCAAGAAACTGACGGAGAACAGTAATTTCCCTGGAGATGGATAGAGATAGAGAGAGACAGAAAGTGAGAAAGAAAAGAGAGAGGGGGTAATTAGGTTGTGGATTCCAAATCTGTACTATCATTGGGAAAGATAAAAATCAGGTCGCCACACACACATATGCACACACAAAAATCTTGCATGATCCTGCCTCGGTCCGTCAAACCTGCTATTCTTCTTTTTCACCCGCACACATCCATCATCGTCCACTCATTCATTCTGCTTTGGCAGTGAGTGATTATTCCAGACACAGTGTCAGTCAGTCAGTGGCCGATGCACGAGAACTCACCGATTAATTTCAGGCTGCCGGTGCCAAATCCATCTCTACCGTACAGGCCCCAGTAGACACAATGGAACAACAGGCTGAGCACTGCCAAGTAGGAAAAATGCACAGAATTAAGAAAAATAGAGAGAAAAGGAAAAGCAAGGAGAAGAGTGGAGAAGGGAGTGGTGGGAGTCAAAAGGTGTGAGCGGGAGATAAAAGTAGGAGGAAGAGAGAGATGTTGGAGGGAAGAAATGGAGATCGAGAACAGATGTAATGGCAAGGTGTGAAGAGACAACAGAGGACACAGGGAGATGATAAGAAAAGGAGTTGGAGAAGTAGAGGAGAAGAGTAGTGAGACCGAGAGGAAGAGGAATTAAGGAAAAGGAGCCAGATGAATAAAAGAAAGGCTTGTTAGAGAGAGAATTTTAAAAGGGGGGGCAGGAGAATTGAGAAGGGATTTGGGGAGGAGACAGGCAAGCGAGAGAAGGGTAGGCGAGATAAGGGGGGAGAAGAAAAAACGAGAGGATAGGATGAGACAGGTGAGGGGGATGTTTGTCAGTAACAGCATGCTCCACCGAACACTGTAGCGTAGCACGGCTGTTGGCAATAGTTCCTATTCAGAGGCTAATAAGGGCGATAATATCTCCGGTCCTGAAGTGGGGATTAAGGTACGAGATGCTGCATCCGTGTGAGAGGCTCATTGTTATCTTGCATCAGTGTTTGTGTGTGTGCGTCAGATGTGAACAAGGGTGCCTCCACTCATCTCTATGCATGAAAGTGTGTGTGTATGTGTGTGTGTGGGCATGCACATTTATTGAATGTGTATATTGAGATATGTATGCACACGGGATAGATGCTCTTACCCTCCACACCTGCCGCTGTCATAAACATTTTGTAGGTTGTATGAAGAAGCTGTCTTCCCTTCAGATTGTCTGCAGGGGAAAAAAAAAAACAAGAATGAGATAGAGGTGATGGAGGGGGTGCGTATGTGTGTGCCAGTGGGGATAGAGATAAAAAGGATGGAGATATGCTAGCAGATGGCGAAAGAGAGCGAGAGAGGTACAGAGAGGGAAGAAGAAAAGAACAAGGGAATAGCCGAGATAAATGCGGAGAGCGGCCATTAATATGCAGCCATCCTGAGGTGCCCGTCTCTAGATGAGCTCTTATGCATCTTCTCCAATCTCCCTCACTAATCTGCGAGGAAATGTTTTTAATGCGTGTTTAAACAGGCAATTTTACTACGAAAACACTCTGATGAACAGCATTGGCTCCAGGGGAAAATTTACAGGGAGAGGAAGGGTCATAAATGCTCACACACTTTCACAGCTGCCCTGTATAACCACGGGCATGGCCAGCCAAGTGCTGCCGTGATTTCCTCAAAGGTACTCTGATGATGGCTGTTCAAGGAACATTTATTCTAAAAATTAAAGCTCTGTCATCATCTACTTATTTGAATGTTTTATGACCTTTAAACATTCTTCTAAAAATCTACATAAACCCCTGACATGAATTCAGTTATATTTCATCTTAATAGAGGAATAGAGCTTTCTTTCATGGCCCTTTTCTTTCTTTGAATATTACCTTCCCTGTATTTTTACATGCATTGTTTTATTTTAGTTAGTTGAGGTTTAAAATCCAAATTCAATAAAACTCAAACCTTTATGTCAATGAATAGTCTACACACAGTGAAAATGTTATTATTTAAAGCCTCTGGCCAACCTTCACCGTAAGATGTTCTTGAGAAACCAAGAGTCAAAGATGTATTTGCACCACATTAAGCAGCGTTTCGTCCTCTACAGTGCAGAGAGCTAAACAATCCCATGCTAGTTAAATGGCAAGGTCTAACAGCTCCTAACTGAAAAAAAAAAACAGTGTACTTTTTGGAAACTTTACTCAGATGCAGAGACACATTATACAGATTTTCTTTAAAAAGTTTCTGTAACATCTTTCAGCTGTGACTGATTTGAAATTGTGAGATCACAACAAAATGACATTTTCCTCTGATGTGTTAGGGTAGCAGAAGAAATCTCAGAGCAGATACTGTATCTCAACATCTTGGCATAGATGAAATCAAAACTATTTGTAAACCCTTGAAATGAAAAATTCTAAGGAGATTGATTTGTTGGTGTAGGTGACGACTAGTCCTGTAGTAAAAATCTGCCGTGTGTGATAATGGTGGATATTGCGATGATGACATGGCTGGTGGTAAGTAAACAAACTAACCTTGCAGCTGCCACCAAACTGTAGGTGACGGTAGCTCGGGCTGGTTGATCAAATGATGTGAACGTACGGGGCATGTAACCAGACGGAGCGTGTAGTGGAGTCTAGTTTTTTCATGGTGTGTTTGTTTATGTTCGTATCACGATGATGATAAAAATATGATTTATCAATGAGCATTAGAGACAACTTATATTCAATGTACTGCTGTCTCACTACACATTCATTTTTGTAGTGGGAGGCACTGGAGCCATAATTTATAATGATAAAAATACTAGATCGCCACAGAAACTTCTCCTACTTGTTGTTGAAGTATAACATTACGAAGGAGGATTGGGGCCACACTGAAGATTAAAAAAATATGATATTTCAAGAAAAAAGTCATAATATTTTGAGAAAAAAGTATTACGAGTAAAACGTTGTCTACGACAGTCAAAATTAGAAACTGAACCCCGGAAGTTCAGCTGGTAATGTGAATATCTTTCCAACTTTACATAAGTCCAAAAGACTGAGCATTTCATTATTTGTGAAACCTGTACTAAAGTATAATTTAAGGAGATGCTATACATTCCTCATTTTAATGCAAGTGACAGACTGTTCCTCTGATATTTACCCTTCTTTATGAGTTTATTCTCATACAAGTACTTCCTTGTATAACATAATCACAATATTACAATGATTAATTAACTAAATATTATTACAGTTAATGGGTCTGGGCCAGTCAGGTTCACAGGGTCTAAAGAGACCGGATGCTGCGTTACATGGCTTTATTGAACACACCTAGGTAAGCGCAATAATCGCAAAAGGCTAGTTAAAGATCCAGATTTAAGAGGATTGAGGATGATCTAATTGCAGAAATGGAAAAATAAGCAAATCCTCTGTAGTACGGTGATATTTTAGCATTAGTGACGCTGAGCAGAAACAAGTACTTTGTAAAATATACAAATAAAAGTCGCTATAATTCTTTGTATTTCCTTTTGTATTTCTTATGCTAGTTTAAATTGTATGATTGAGCTGAAAACAATATACATTTCAAAATTAGTAATCTGTGCAGTTTCCTTGATAACCAAGTAAGTAGACTCAAATCGCAATCGCAATATTGCCAACAATAATCGCCATATGACTTTTGCACCAAACTGTGCAGCCCTAGACACACAAAATAAAAGCAGGGTGTGACAGAGTTGCACAGTAAAGTACACTCTATTTCATCATATCATTTCACACTTCAAATAAGTTAGAATCCACTGCACAATACAAGTAAAAGTTTTTTTGCGGCACACACGTACATAGTAAAAGCTCACATAATGTGTGCATGATTTTGGGGTAAGTCGTTCCTTAGACCTCTTTGTTCTCATGTGCTCCGGGTTATTTGAGCTGTGACCTTCATGTGACAAACTCGCTTCACTAACCTTAAGGCTACAGCTACCTTCTCCATTCAACCGTTCACCTTTACACGAAAACCAACCCTCGCTCTCACAATCCTCTCACTCCCACTTCTGTGTTGCTCGTGCACTGATCTGACAAAATCTGGGCCCCAGCAGAAAAAAGGTGCACGCTCCACCTTTACTTATCTTAAGAAACATGAGAACTTACTCCTATCCCATCAAGAAAACATGTAGATCTTATAATAGAGCTAAAGAAGGAGGCACTTAATGACTACTGGGGGCTTTCTGCGTCTGAAAAACAAGATAGAGAAAGAGATATGGAGAGTGGAAAAGGCCGTACTTACAGGCAAAGTAGCATGAGAGGAGGAACACCATGGAGAAGATGACCAGGAATGTGATGTCCGTCTCCAAGATTCCTAGGATAGAGGGGTGACAGAATAATAGAGGTTGGAGTAGATAAAAAGGAAAGGTGAAAAATAATAAAGGGGGAGAAAAGGAGCAAGAGATCAAATGCAATCAAAACCAGAAAAGTCCGAGACGGGGAAAGACAGTTACATTAAAAGGAGTGGGAGAGAGAGAGAAAGAGAGAGGACAGATGTAGGAATAATTCATTTAGAAGCTACCTCAGCCTCTTCTTCTTTTCATCCCTCCCTCTCAGTTCATCTATCATCATTAACTCATTCAGCCGTCTTTTCATTATTGTAATTTGTTCAGTTCAGTGTGCTTTATTGGCCGTGCTAAGTGGTGTTGGCTTGTGCCATCAGCAATTCATTCCATAATCTCTCTCTTTCAGTCTAATCACTCTTACCGAACTCATCTGCAGAGAAATGCTTTGTCCAGAAAGACTTCCCGTTGGTTAGATTCATCTCGTACTCCAGCTGCAGGCCATCTCCCTGTAAGAGGTGGGAGAGAGAACAGAGAGGGGAAGCAGGTAAGATTAAAACGGTTTTTGATCTGTGCAAATGCTCAGAACTGTACTGGGAAATTTTGCAGATAGTTTTAAATAGCAGTTAACAGGAGCAACTTCTCCTTTCTTTTTTATCTTCTTATTATTACACAGCTGACCACAGAGCCCTACAGCACATTTTGAGAGTGAAAAATTATATTAATTGGACTTAAAGCAAGGACTTCACAGATAAACTGTAAGCACTGTGATCAATATACTGTGATGACAGTTTCAGGATGAATGCAAAGCACATCCATATAATATTTATACATGAGAACAGAACAGAAATTCATTAATAATCAGGGCTGCTTGGGTTTTCACACAAAGGAAATAACAAAACCAAAATGAACCATTCTTTATTTCAATTAGGAAGAATTAAAAAAATCATTAAATTAAACTATATAATTGCCAGTCTAGGACTATCATGGAATATGTAATTTTATATCGCAGTAACAGCATTCACACATATCATTACAGGGTAATTGAAATTCAACTATGAAGTGCTTTAAAATAATCATGACATTTGATTATTTTATTTTATTTGATCTTGCATACAAACAAAATCAAACTGCCTCACAAGAGACGACACTTGAGTTCAAAACAAAAGTCTCAAAAGAGTAAAAAAAATTATAATTTGACTTAATGACATAAAATAAAATTTTAAAAAGAAAAAATAACATCAACTGTCAAAATAAAATACAGTATGTAATCATGTCACTCGAGCTTCAATAAAAATGTGACCAATATTTTCAAGTTTTACTGGCTTTAACCTGCTAAACAGTCCAAAGTTACCTTGCACAGCATGGAACCGTGAAATCACTCAAGATGCACTCAAGATCCTGCGGTGTAAACAGCATTTCCAGATCTCTATTTCTACTGCCCCACAGTAGATACCATCATATTGTGCCAAAAAATAGAGGTCTAATTCCAAGCCCCATTAACTATTTACATTATAAGCAAATATAGGTATTCAGTTTATTTAGTCAGTGTAGTCTTGAAGAAAGTCGCGCCACCAAAAAAAATAAAAGGAGCATATTTAGTTTAATATCACCTTGCTGCACCTGCAACACTGAAAAAAATTTAAATATCATTAAAATGCACAATCATGGTAAAAATCTCTTACGTTGCTCGCTCGCTGCTGTTCATGAGACAGTTTTGCTTCTCTAAGCTCATTCATTCATCACCTACTGCAGCAGAAAACATCCACTCATGTCCATTCCTCATATCAGAATGTCATGTGGGTTGAATCTGCAGCATCTGTATTCAGAGGATGCAGTGCTCTTCTCTGTTGCAGCATCACTTTTCTTGCATGCAAAGGGTGTTTTAACACACAAATCGTGACTATACCAGAGCTCTACACTTAAATAGAACGCAGGTTTCTGCAACCTTCTCTGTAAAAAGAGACAGAAAACATTCACATCCCCATGGAGAGGGGTATACTGTTGGTTTAGCTGCTCATTGTAATTGTGTCATATAGTCAGCCTGTCTCCCAGCTGGCCTGCGAACGCCTCGGGATCCCCTAGGTGTGTGGAGGAAGTTGAAGAGAAAAGAAATCCAGGCTGCTGAGCCTACTCTGCTGCCAATCTGAAGATGACCCACATTATCTGGAAGGATGGATGGATGGATGTATCCATAGCAACACTTTTCTTAATGTAGAGGATTCCTGTTTTAAATTATTTATCGCTTCGTATATCAGTTATTTGCGAGGCTCGTGTACAGGTATCGCTCTGATATAATTGTACGACATTCCAACATTATGTAAAAGAGCTGTAAGAGTGAATACTTGGGTATGTAAAGATGCGGAAAAACCTGAAATAGCATGTTTAAATGGAGAATACCTGGGTGGTAAATCACTGCTGGAATGTTATACCAACAAATACTGAACTGAGTTGGGGAAGGTGAACAAAACGAGGGGAGAAAAGAACAGGAGAGCGGGGACAGAGATGGGTTGACAATCAGAGCACAGAGAGCTCATTTCACACACACAAGTTCAAAGCCAATGGAGTTTGCGCCTGTTGCAGTGGAGCGAGGGAAAAGAGAGAGAAGAGAGAAAAAAAAAAGACTTTGATTTCATTTGGCAGCCAGAGACTCCATCTCACTCCCTCTATCAAAAAAGGGTGAGAAGCATGGAGCGTGTAGTGCCACAAAATCAATACAGACACAAAGAGCAAAGAAAGAGAGATAAAGAGAGTGATAGATGTAGAGAGAGAAAGTAAGAAAAAAAACAGGTAGAGGGAAAAGGGGGATGAAGAAAAGGAGCAAATGCAAAAGGAAAGAGAGGTGGATGAAGTAAAGTAGCAGCATTTCACAGCAGGGATCTTTCCTCTGTGGGATAGACAGCAGTCGCGATGGGTTTGAGGGTTGCATGTTGATTTCAGGTGTAAATGTCATCCACTTCTGATATACTGTACTGATATATCACACACTGAAGGTGTTCTTGCAGAAACATCTGTGCAATCTTGTACACCTTCTGCTCCCCTGGGCTGCTGATAACTGCATTTAAAAGCACCTCTCTTTTGAGAGCGTGATCTTGTCTGTGAAACATAAGTGTTTGGTTTAACCTTCAGCTGAGAGTGACTGTTGAACTAGTCTAAACCTACTGACATTTATATTCTGCTTTAACAATCTCCACTCCTCTGGGGAAACTTTGCACAAGAAATTGGAACGTGGCTGCAGAGATGTAGTCCCATTTAGCCACAGGAGCATTAGTGAGGTCAGAGCACTGATATGTCCTGGCTGAGACTACTTTTGGTTTGCAACTTGCTTGATACCACTGAGGTCGGGGTCCCTTTCGGGCCTGTCAAGCTCTTCCAAAAACGATTTCAAAACTCTGAAAAACATCTCTCTATAGACCTCACTTTGTGCACAGGGGCACATGTCATGCTGAAACAGGCTATAGCCATCCCCAAAGTAGAAAGTACATTTTTGTCTTGAATTTCTTTTTGTGCTGTAACAGTTGCATTCCTTGATGGAAACTAAAGGCCTTAACCCAAACTATAAAACCCACGCTGTCTTATATCAAAATCATTAATTATATCAAAGTCACTTCTACATATGCCCCCAGTAATGCATATGCTTGCTAATGCATATGCTTGCTACATTATATCATCATCAAAGGATCAATTTGTGAGTTAAGCTGATGAAGCATATATAGACATGAGTGAAAACAATACCCTGCTTCGCTGCAGGGTAAATAAATATCAAATACTTCTGGTCATACTGAGTAGTTAAACACACAGTGTGTACTTTCTGCCACTAGGGATCTCTTCAGCATCATTATCGGTGGAAATCTACCTAACATGACGCAGTCAGAAATCATGTTTACAGATGTAAAGTAACATTTCATTCATTTTTCTCTTTTGTTTTTATGCAGAGGTATAGTTTTATTCACATTATGTTTCGTGACATACATGCATGTTATGTCATTTCATGCTAATAAAATAGCCACAAGTAACGTTAAACATTAGTGTTGTGCTAGATCCTGGTAAGCCCTGTACAGGACGACTGGACCAGCTCTCCGTTTAAAGGCTCTGGTCTCCAGTTCTAATGGGTATTACCAACGTAGAAATCTTGCCTAGCTTCTAACAGCCTTCATCCGTACGTCTGCCCTGCTTCCTCCGATAGCCTTTCTCGACTGCATAGCACACTTAGCCAACTGCAACGATCAGCCACGGCCGTGTATGGCATCTTTCCTCTGATTGATCTGTGCGCTTGATGAATCATTACGTTTGCTTTTAATGGCTAGGACGATGACATAAGGGGCTGTTAAAAACTATAGTGGACAAACTAGAACAACCAGTAAGAACCTTACAGATGTCAGCCACACAATGAGGGACAGTAAACCATAAAAAAATCTGCCGGCTGATTGAAAGTTTTTACGTTGAGACAAAATTTCGTTAACAAGAGGGAGATGAACGGGACAAGATGCCACTGACAGGCAACCAAATGAAAGTGGAAGTTCTGAATTTATCTGCATTTGTACATTGTTAGAATCATTTGATATGATATATAATGTAAGTACTAACGTGAACAAAATATATCACAGTAGTTTTAAGATATTTTAATGTGGAAATGTTACCATTATAGTTTTAAGATACAAATAGTAACATCAAACTGTCTTCGCAATATGAGCAACAAAATCTTTCCAAAAGTCAAATACGTTAAATAAGTACATATCTAGTAATGTCTAGTAAATATATATACTAGCAGCAATGACATCTTAGTGCATTTCTACTAAGTTTTCTCTTTAAAACTTTGAGCCATAAGGAAAAACTGTGCTGAAAACCTGTCAGGTGAAAAAATGTGGTCATTTTAGGCCAACGCCTATCAACAGCCAATCTAATTTCAACGCCTCCATGGTTCCCAACAGAGGTAATTTTGTGTCATTAACAGCAGTTCTGCTCTGCATAATAATAAAGGCGAAATTGATTACAACCATTCAAGGCTTACTATCTCTCCATTAATGTTTGAAAGACCACAAGACTAAATGCCTCATGAAGTAATGCTTACACAAGAGTTTCTAGGGTCGACGACAAGCAAAGAACCCATGTTATTAAGTTATATTGGTTTCTTTTCATTCTCAAACAACTCTATTGCATGTTAATTCATCCTAATCTAATACTAATTGATAAAACAACTGCATGAAAGGATACAGCAGAGAAATATGTATCAAAATGTATCAAAAACAAATGTATACTGTATGGGAAAAGTGGGAGAGGTTTCTGAAACTATAAATTATAGGATGAAATACTTAAGCAGGTGAAAAATTCATTCATTCATTCTGCACATTTTTGTGAATTTTGGTGACTTTTGCAATTTACCTGTCTTAAGAATTGTCACAGTGGCTGCTAGAGGTCCTTTGCACTGTAATTTGTGATGACCTGAATTGGATTTATAATGACTGTCTTTTTCTCCCCTGATAAAATAATAATTATTTGCAGCCTTGAGGATTCCAGCTATAATTAAGTGAAATTGCCTGCAAATGTTAAATAACGATCAACCTAACATTTGATCATTTCGAGTGCAAGTCTACATCTGGGGATTGAGAGAGGGGGTTATGAGCTGATAGAGATTTAGACCTACTTTACCACAGTTAAAGGCAGAGAGTTGGATAAGTGAGAAACAGGAACAAAGAAGTGAAAATATGTAGCAGCAGATAAAACTAAGAGTGTAAGGAGGAATGTCTGGAATGAGTGAGAGGCAAAGAAAAAATGAGGCCAGATAGATGGAACAGTAAGAGTGAAGGAAAAACAGAATTAGAGACAGGTGGACAGCCTAGCGCAGGAGATGTAGATGTGTGTATGAAATGGCATGGAGCTCGTCACAGATCGGTGACAGAGACCAGAAAGAGAGTGAGGCGTAGTCATTGTGAACAACAGAGGTAGGAAAGATGGAGAGGTGTGAAAGCAACAGAGACGCCAAGCAGCAAGAGAAGAGGAGGGAAAAATGGCTGCAGGGCATGACGTGCATATGTGTCCAGGAGTGAAGACGAGCTTTTATACAAGTCCAACAACATTAGGCAGTGTGTCTGTCAGCGGTCACAGAACTACACTCTGTGGGAAGCATCCGTTCTAATCATATCCCCCCCTTCAGTCAGTGCTCTCAACTGTCAGCACAAAAACAAACTCCCAAAAAAAAAAGCACGGACGTTCATGCACACTCATTCAGCACTACACACAGAATCATGATGAGGAGCATGACAATGTGTCACACTCATTCAGCAGGAATTACACTGATTCTCACCCACTTTCACAAACGCACAAACACACCTATTCCTGGGATTCGTCCTTGACTGAAGCCTCCGGTGTCTGAGGATGTATCAACACTGAGCACAACTACCATTACACAAATTCAGGATTTTTTAAACCAAATGCCCCAGTCCAAACTCACATCAACAAACAACACTTTGATCTTTTTCTCCCAGCACACCATTAGCACAACACTGAGTCCTATTATAAAACAACACAATGCTTAAAAGTCCCTGAAGCTAACTAATCAATAGGCTACAGTGGAGCTCTTGTAAGGCAGTTTTGGCAGTTTTTACAGAAGGTTGCATATTAAGAGTCCCTGCATTTTGTTGGGCAAGCACTATAAAACAGGAGAGAGATACTTTGTGGCATCCAGAGGCAATTCAGAGACAGATGCACAGACATATGAAGACATATAAAAAGATAGCTGGACAGGGGAGAGTCTCAACATGTACATTATGTATTGGATATCTATCCGTTCATCTACATTAGGCATTTAAATCAGCATTGTAAATCACAAAGTTGCCCATTTAGATTACTTTTACCTCCAGAATTTTAAAATTTAGCCCAGTGCAAAATGCTCAAATGGAAAAGCACATACACGGACAAAAATTATACTCAGACTGATTCAAAATTTATGGGAAACCAGTATTTCACAGAGCCTTCCTTAGGGTGCACTGGGGTTTGCTTCTGCCTTCCCATTTTAATATCTGATTCTGATGCTCATAGTAAAAGTTTTTTCCTGGACTTTAAAAAAAGTTAGATTTATGATTTCAAATATTAAAATAGATTTTTATGGGCACTTAAAAGGCCAGCTTCAATCTGTGTATACATAAACAACTGTTCCCTACTGATATATCTCTAAGAAGAGGTCTTTGTCATATTTGCCACAAGAACAAAAGCGATGATGGTGATGTTTGTTGTTCTGGATAGAAATATACGGCTGTGCCTGAGAGCAGAGGAAAACAAACAGCGAATAAAAATGCATGGATTGTGCGTGTGCCCTCCAAGTCTGGTATATGTTACTCAGGCAACCACCTAGTTATACTTTCGGCCTTGTAGAATGGAACAGCCAGTGGATGAGGGGGATCAGAGGTCATTGCTTACCCCACATTTGCTGAGAGCGATGTACCACCATCTCTCCCTCACCGAGCGGAAACTACGGCCACCCACACAGCTCAGAACCTCCTCGTTTCCATCTCCCTCCACCTGAGAAATAAAAGAAACACAGGGAGGGCGGCGCACGGAGAGGATGCAGTTATCCAAAAAGGCAGCACGTTGTACCTTAGAGACACACTGAATTATCACAGCCAAGAGGGAGCAGGAGAGATCGGGATTTAAAACATATTTCACATCCCAATATAGCCTGAAATGTGCAAACAAGATCCACTAAGCACCACAACAACAGAGTCATGCTGGCAATCACACTTCCTAATGTGATAAACAAACAAGTCGTGGTGCTGATTGAAAATAGACAAAAGAATTTTTTATTATTATTTTTTTTAAAAATGGTGTTAGAGGGAAGAAAGATCCCAGTATGCATCATCAACAGTGGAAATGTGTGAATAATAAAATGTTACATTATAGCCCATTAGGTCTGACTTGTTTTCCTGTTTTACATATTCCTTTGCTTTTTTGCATAACAAAAGAAAATGCAATAGGAAAGATGAAAATAAGTTCAACTGTCTGGAGATAAACAGGAATAATGTGATACTCTGTAATATAATACACATGCATCACAACACAGTGAGGTCGGAGGTCAACTTCTGCTACAGAAAAGCCTCCTTGCATTTCAATGCGTAATGTTTTGTGTCTGCCTACTCCTTCCATACTCTGAGTGGGTGGCTGCTTGTTTGTAATGAAGATACCAGTATAGTGTTTTTGTGTGTGAATGTATGTATGTGTATCGGTGCGTGTTTTCTTACCATACAGCCTGACCAAGTGTAGCGTGTGGTGAGGTTGATGACCTGGTTGTTCTCAGGCCGTAGCACCGCTTCCTTTTGGTAGCAGTTCTGATGGGAACAAGCACAAAGCGATTAAAATGAAATGGTTAAAACATCCACTTTGCCTTTAATCTTTGGATTTACTTGCTGTTTGCCTAGTTCTTGTTTTATTTTGATTACTGATTATAATATTTTTCATTAAAACTCAGTGGACACTTGTTGCCTTTAGCGGTGGGTTATGCCTTTATTCAGCTGTGTGCATATTAAGTAGTGCTGGAGCAGGGGAAGAATTAGAAACTGTTTTTCAAGTCCAAAAGAGGCAAAGTGTGATTAATCAAAATGCAATTGAAGTTGTGTCTGCAGTAGACTCTGATTAATTGAAGCTGCTGTGAGTGAAATTAATATGTTTTGTCTCTTCTGTGATAAATTTCACCATGTGCAGATGCTGAATATTAGTGGTGAGTCTAGAACATGGAAAAACTATCAAACTATCGATTATGGTAACTTAGACCAAAATCTGTCTGTGAGCTGAGACTGTTTCACTGTTATGCAAATTCTCATTTATGCAACATCTTATGCAACTCATCAAATACAAAACAAAGACGTCAGTGATTCATTTTGAATTCTCAAATTGTTTGTGACATTTTGTTTGGAATAACAGAAATAATTTTAACAATATACTATGCATTATTGTACAATGACAATCATTCTGCCATTATACAATTCCACTAAAAACTGTGATATTTTTCGACAGTATTAAAGCATTTCAGTGTATAATTTACTTTTTAGTAAATCATGCTACAAAACTCTACATTTTGCAGACTTCTCCTTGAACTTATCATCAGTCTTATCCTGGTTTTATACCTCAAGAAACATTTACATCAGATGATGTGTGTTAAAAACCACTGCACTGGTTAAACAGGGCTTTAATATGAGTGAGTAGGTGTTAACATCTATCTGCAGCAGTAAATGGTTGCATTATACATTATTCATCGATTGTGAAAGCAATTTAGTGTTGATTTTTTTTCTATATCATGTTGTACCATCTGACTGTGGCATATACAGGGGAACAACCCACTTTATATACTCGTAAAGTCATCGTGTGTTATTTGTGGCTGAAGGACAGACCAGAATTACATTTATCCACTCTCTCTTTCAGACCATAGATTTCAACCCATTAATCTGCCCCTTATAAAAAGTACACAGCATGGACTATATGGATGAGAGAATGAGTTTGTCATCCCAATGAATGTTAGAATACCTGTAAGTTAAGACAGCAGCCCATTAAGCTTTTAAAATGAGGCCTATTTTATATTATTGTTAATTTTTTTTTTATCCAGCACATTACCTTTAAAATGAGCAATGGCTAAAGTGCTGACTATCAGCTATCAAATAAGACTATCAAAGGCAAAAAACAGGCATTTATGTTCAGAAACTCTCTCCACGTGCTGTCACTTCCTGTGGAGCAGCTTCACTTCAGGCAGAATTCTCCAGTGTTCACAAATATGGATTGTACCATCCTTGATCACTGCATGTATAATCAATAATACATCACTGTCTTTGAGTGAAAAGCCTCTATTTCTTCTTATTTACTGTGGATCCTTTAATTGAAGTTAAATGCAAGACAAGGGGCTTTTTCATTTTAACATATGAATTAATTAAAGCAGCAGTATTACTATTTAATAATAGCTTGTCAAAACACATGATAGAGGGTGTCAGTGTCTCACCTTTTCAGGCCTCTTGTACACAGCTGGCCACTGAGAACTGTCATCAAAGTAGAGCAATATGTTCTGACAGCAGCGAGACTGTGCAGTGGGGAGAGAGAGACAGAGAGCGAAAAGAGAAAGCGATTAAGAGAAAGGCAGGGGCGGGATGTGCATAGATCAGAGAGGAGACAGTTTGAGATTTATACGACGTAAACTGTTTCCAAAGTCTGCAGGCTACAACAGTAAAGCATGGCAGGGGGAAAAGACGACAGCGGAAGAGCAAAACAGACTCACAGAAAGATAGAGTGGAGGAAAAAGGAAGGACGAGGAGTGGACAGAAAAAGAGGACGAGGCAGGTACGACAGGAAAAGCCGGAGGAAGAAGGGAAGAAAAGATGATTGGTTTAGATGACGTAAGAGGAGGAAAGAGAGAAAGACAGAACAGTGGAAAGAAAAACTGAAGTTAGAAGGATAAGATTACAAAATAGCACTTAAAACAAAACAGAAAAGTGAGGGTGAGCTGTGGAAAAATGACAACTGATAAAAGACACTCAACATAGAATACTAAGTCCTCCTACCTTTGGATAGCGGAACCGGAAATCCAGACGTCCAAAGTCGGTGAGAAAGCAGAAGCGAGTGAGAAAAACCCAGTCCTGAACACAACAAAGAGAAGATCACAAATATATAAATGTGAATAAATCAATAAACAATTTAATTTAACAGTAAAGAAGTTGTAGGGAAGCATAAAATACTAGAAGTGCTCTCAGTGCGCAGACATCCTCCAAAGCCAATTATTATGAAGCCAAAAACAAACCACAGATTATGACCTATGTTTTCCTCCTCTTCGTCCGTTGGTGCAGCTGGGTAGTTTGGCTGACTGTTACCATGGTGACAAAGGTCTAATTAGATTATTTTGACCATTAACGAATCGATGAAAGTAATTTTTCAAAGGAAAAAGGCAACATATTCTGATTTCTAAAATTTGAATATTATCTGGTACTCCTCTCTGACACCAAACTGAATTAGGGCTGCAATTAATGATTATTTTCATTGCCAATTAATTGGTCGATTATTTTATCGATCAGTCATTTGTTTGGTCTATAAAATGTCCCAAAACCCACGATGACATCCTCAGATGTCTTGTTTGGTCCACAACCCAAAGTTGGATGAATTGTCATAGAGAAGTAACCAGAAAATATTCACATTTAAGAAGTTGAAAGTTTGACTTTTTTGTCTTAAAAATTACTCGAACCAATTATCAATTATCAAAATAGTTGTCAATTAATTCACGAGTAGTAGTAGTTTTGGTGTAATCCTGCAGACGGACAGACGGACAAGAGTGATCACATTCTTGGCGAAGGTAATAACTATAAGCTGTGGAAAATGGAACGGAGATGTAGGAAAGGGAGATAATAAAAGTTGGAGACATTAACAGGGCAATAAAGAAGATATAGTGAAGAGGAAGGGGGAAGGGCAGTTGAAACAGAAGGGCAGAGCTTCAGAAAAAAGAAGGGTGAACAAGTTGTAAAAAAAAGATTTGGGTGAAAGAGGAGAAGAAGGAAAAAGTAGGGAGGTAATGCCAGGAGGCTAAACTTTTATAGAGGGTAAACAGGGAGAGCATTAAGAAGCTGCTGAGCACATTAACAAGCGGCAAAGGTGGAAGAAGAAAAAAAACTATCCAGTCTCAATATTATTCAGCCATAAGCCTGGCAGCATGAGACCAGATAATAGTGCTGATGGTGTACTTCACTGAACTTATATAAGGCACTGCAGCATCGGCATGGCCGACCCATCAGTGGTGGTCTATATATAAACTGGTACACATTTCTATACAGCTGTGGGCAGAGACACATTCTGTAGATATAGATCATAGTGCCGAACACCGCACTAACATCACATCACTTATATGTTGTTTACACACACTTTATCTGGAGGACTGCCCAGTAGGCCCTACTGAGGCAGCTAGGATAGGTTTTGAACCAGAATAAGACATCGCCTTAAGAAAAATAACAGTTTTAGCAACATTTGTCAAACAAATACCCAAAGTAAAAGTTTTTATCTAAACAGATGACAGCTGAGTAAGACAAACTCTGGAACTGTAAATGACACAGATATGTGATAACAGTCTTGTAGTCACCAGGATGATTCATAGTAGAGATCGACGATGTTAAAATGATAGTTTCTAATAGGAAAAAGCTGATAACTTGGCCGATATCAGCCCCACCCCTACCCCCAATAAATTAATGAATTTATCTTATTGGCGCTGATTAATAAATCGGTCTATCTCTAATTCATAGAGTTGGTTTTAATTATTATTAACTGTAGTATTTAGTTTATAAACTATGACAACTGGAGAATCTTAATTTTACAAACAATTAAATTTACAATGAAAATTATGCCACAGAAAGCGAGAGGGAAATGGGAAACAAAATTCAAATGTCTCTCAAATATTGGGGTTCACATTCAGATCCTTAAACCCCATGGCTGTTAAGTATGATTTGGCTCGCAGCTTATGTTGGCATATTGTGGTTAGGGTCTAAGTAGAGATGTCAATATAATGCATGCGTTTTGGCACAGATACCACCTTGATTTATTTTCTGTAGCTTTATCAATTTAAGGCAGATGCCATTTACAGACGGTAGAACAGCCCATGTGGGTATTCATACACCCCTGGGTGTATAGAATGGCAGAGACAATTTGTACCCGTGTGTATGTTGCTACAAACGGTATTTGTGGGATTGTATGATATTTGCCCCTGAGTGCAAAGCCCTCTGGCAGAAACACTCTGCACTCTTCTTTTCCCTCCCACCTCGCAGTGTTTTCTAGCACTTCCCAGGCTGACATTGTTAATAAGCAACTGTTCTTAATGTCTTGCCTGGTAAAAAAAAACAAAGAGTTTCTAAAACCTGGTTAACTTGTGAAAGGGTCTATTCTAACCAAAACCACGATCTTTTCCTAAACCTAGCAGAGTAGTTTTGGTTTCTCAACAACACGACTGACAAACAAACCAACTGTGACTGGAAACTATTTTTTACCCTTGCCCTCAGGAGCGAATTGCAATCGTGTTGGTCTGTCTGTAACTCAACATCTACAGCACGTTTCAACTTGAAATTTTTACACAATGTTGGTCTCTACCATATCTCGGTCCTCCTTGAAGATGGAAATGAAATGAAGGCAGCTATTGCTTTGAAATAAACACACACACACGAGCTGCATGACAATGTCTATCAACACAATCAATTTCTGAGAGCATACTTTCATTTCTAAATCCGCCATATGTACGTTCATACTCTGATAATAGTGCAGACAATATGGACACTGAAACTGCATCCACTCCACCCCTAGTAACTTCAAAACAACTGATGACAGAAACATGAATCCAAATCTTGGCTCTATGTTTTAAGGGTCAAGGAGAGGTTTCACACAGGAATAGAGGTCCAGTATCCTGGGTCAAGGTCCTGTGCTGAACATTGATCCACTATGACCTCCTCTACACATGGACTTGCATATTTTGTGTGTGCTGTGGGTGTAAATAGTGAAATAGCTGCCATGGGGCTAGTATCATCCAGGTGCAATAAACATTCCACATTCAGTGAGTGTGTACTGTGGTGAAGCTTTTATGAGTAGAGCCATACAGTACATTTAAAGTGAAACATAAAATTACAAATAGTCAAATCTCAGATGATCTAATTTGAAATATCAGGATCATATTTTATTGGAGGATCTTCTATTTTAAATGGTGCCGAGTTTTCCTAGAATCAATTGTACTTTTCAAATGTTAAACAAGCAGATCCACAACATGACTGTAGCTGCATTCATATTTGAGAATCAGTTGCAAATATCAGCCCCTTCAAACACAGTTCTTCTTTTCCAAAGAAAAACTGGCCTTAAGGTTGGTTGTTATGAACTCCTGATCTCCAACCAACCAACTAAACTTCCCATGTACTATTATACCATAATTACCTCTGCCCTGCGTTCTTCGTACATAAACAAGCACAGTAATTTCTGTGCTGAGAAATAAAGTGCAACCAGAGCAAGCACTGTAGCATGGCCAGCAGCGCTGCCTCCATATATCACAGCAAACAAAACCGCAGCCATATTTCAGCCGCTGCCAGCCAGCTTCAGCCCCTGGAGCCTCTGGGTTATAATTCATGGCAAACTCAAAAAGTCACTGAAGCCCAAGCCTTGCTTCAACCACTGTCTGTTGTCCCGGGTGACGCTTAAGGCTGTAGCCATGACAACTGGGGCAGCCGTGTGAAGCACTGACCCACAGCTGAATCCCTGGAGAGAGGAGAGATGGGTGGTCTGTTTGGGACGGTGGGATGGAGGGGGGTATCATTAAACTCACCACAGGCTGTGGTTGTGAAAGACCCCCTTGTCAGGCCAAGACGCGCACACACACACACAGAATGTGTCACACACTTTACAGCATGCTATGGCTGGTCTGAAAACAAAACATGTATACTCACAGTCATCCGCACACCACTTCACATACGCGTCGCACCAAATGTCAGTCCCTATTATCGTCATAGCAACCGCAGCATGCCTTAGTTTGCAGCTGCCATAGAAACATCAAAAGGCCAAGCTGTTCATTCACAACAAACAAAAACACTTTTGTCCCACTCTCGTACATCCGTCCTTAGGAATACCTACTCAATAATCCAGCAGCAGTAGTTCAGCTCTGATGTAACAATGGTGCTCAGTGCACATAATTAGTTAGATGTTCTGTAAGACAATTCTTGAGCCAGGCACGCCCTGAATTTCTGGATTTCATGTTGACTTAAGTTAATTTCATAATAAATGTTCATGGACTAATGGATAATAATCAGTGACATCTGCCCAGAAGTTAAATTAATAAACCAACCTATAGAGCTAACCGCAATTATTCTGCATAATCGTGATAATCATTTCCATTAGAGCTGCACAATTAATCGAACTGCACACACAATGTTACCTTGTGCAATTAAAATCGCAAAAGGCATGTGTGAACATAACAACCTATTCTGTGTCTGTGTGCATCTGCTTATTATCTACACCTGTAGTAAAGAAATAAATAATATGCATACTGGTGGCTAAGCAAAAGAATACGGTTTTGAGGCCAGGTGTGATTGACAGCTTGTTCACCTGCCGAGTCAAACTTTCTCAGCTTATGTTTATTGAAGAAAACGTGTATAAAACATTACCAAACAAACAGTTGGGGTCAAGATCATCAAATGATTTTGTTACAGAAATGTTTGATTAAATTCATTAAGTAGAATTACCTCACCCATCACCCCTGGCGCTCAACCAGCTCCACCCTCTTTTCCAGATGTGATCACTTCTGGCTCCAAAAAGCCAAGATGGCAATGTCACGGTGCTACATTTAGTTCTTTTATACAGTCTATGGGTCTATGTTAGCAGTGTATCTATTAAAGCAGAAAGACAAAGGACCTTTATAGCTAATATGCTCACTTCAATATTTACCACAAGTTATATTGTCATCATCGCAGTATTGGATAAGGTTAAATTGCAGATTTTCCTCATATCATGCAGACCTAATGGTGAATCCTAAATATTACACCTATATGGAATTCAGGAAATCCAACGGTGGACTTTAATGGGCTGCTATAACAGCTTTCTTCAGGGAAGGCTTTTCAAAAGATTTTTTAACCTGGCTAAAGGATTTGCTTCCATTCAGCCACAGGAGCATTAGTGAGGTCAGACACTGGCATTGGAAGATAAGACCTGGCTCACAGTTGCCGTGCCGATCCATCCCTAAGATGTTTGAAGGGCTTGCTGTCAGAGATCTGTGCAGGCCAGACAAATTCTGCCATGACAGAGTCAAATCTTCTTCTTCTTTGTTATGGTGAAAAAGAAAATGCAGTTCCCTATATGTCTTGCATATAACTTTATAAAGTAAAACTAAAATGTATTTTGTTGGATCTACACTACAGCATAAACAAGTGGTCAATAAAACATAACAAAATTAACCTGCAACGATTTTTGCAGAATAAATCATTTTAAGCAACATTTTCTGGATGCTTCTCAAATGTTACAGGACTTCCTTCTTTTACTTACTGTCATACGCAATATTAAATGTAATATTTTGGAAAAGTATGTTGGAGTATTGGCCATAGCAAACTGGAATGGATATAAGTCACTATTTTTAGATACTTCCAGACTAAATGGCAATTAATTGGGAAAATAATCAGTCAAATAATAATTATGGACAAGACCCAGTGCACATTTGTCCTTATATCTTTGAACATAAGTGTACACTGACTGATGTACAATCTTCAAAGGTTATAGTACAATTGTAATTATTATTATTTAATTATTATTATAAGAAATCCATACATTTGAGAGCTGGAAAGTGATCTTTGGACCTTGAGTAATACGTCAAGACAAAATATTATCCTTTGGATTTACTATTGCAGACTTTTCTCACCTTTTATGGAATAAATCATTATTTATAAAGGTATTATTTATTCATTACATTCAATAAGATATGCTAGTAATCATCAGTTGCAGCACATCAGATTTAACTATTAATCATTCATGTTTAGTTTAATGGGAGCTGAATCTATCAAGGTCAAGACTGAACGAACAAACCAGCACTGCAGTTCGATATAATTCAGCACGAGGGTCAAGCTCCTGCACCAATAAGCAACTAAACCGAGGAGCTGCTAGTTAGCCACTGGAGCTCAGTGTGTGTGTGTGAGTGAGTGAGTGTGTGAGTGAGTGAGTGTGTGGAGAGCAGAAAAGAGACTGAGCCCTGGAGAACAGCAACAGTGGATGAGATGTCTACCTTAATCCTCTTTTAGTCTCCTCATTTCCCCATGGCCACTGCATTGTGATGCAGAGTCACTCAGCCCCCTCGGAGTGTGTATGTGCATGTAGGTGTGCGTGCGTGTGTGTACGTACACCCCATTAATCAAGTGCTATGCCTTGATGCAGTATCCGGTAAATTCAGCATCTCTCCGTCTCATTCCTGCTGTCTCTCCTTCTTTCTTCCCTCCTCACTGTTTTGGCCCTTTCATCTCCAGAGCTTTCTGCCTTTTTCTCTTTCTCTCCAGATCCTTGTGTTTGCTTGCTAAGCCTCATTAACAATTAATTACCAATCAGCTAGTCAAGTCACCCCTGGACCGCTGGGCTTCTCAATGATTCATTAGTCAGGGTTACACAATGCTGCGACGCATAAATACACTCACGCACCGACACACACACAAACACACTCTCACATCAAGCTCTGTCACTCTCTGTCTCACTGAGGGTTTCACGACAGCTCGTACGGACTTTGCAGACCCGCGAAAGCACAGAGACGCACATACGTATTAAAGAAAGCATACGGGGACATGAAAACACAGCTGCATTCACACACGGTGTTTGTATCTGATCACAATGATCTCATTAAAAAGGAATGCAGGGAAATGGATTGAGCTGTGAACTTGGATATTCGACACATATGGTGCTTCCAACTAAACTCAGATTCAAACAACTTTAATGAGCCCAAGAAGGACAAGGACTTTACACCCAGTCCATATACTCAACTTTAAAACTCACAGGCAAGGGAGTTATGTACATGTCAAAGGCAACAGATCAACATATGAAGGTCACTACAAGGAAAATGAGCAGCAGTAGAAAAAATAACGTTTTGTTATAGTTCACATAAATAAATAACTAAATTAGAGGTGCACTGATCTACTTTTTCAGTTCAGATCCAATTCCAGTACCTGAATTTGGATGTCTCCTACTATTGTTGTTGTTGATATTGGTATTATTTTTTCCAGACATTACTTCTTATGAAAATAGCAAAAAAAAAAAAAAATTACGCAAAAATGCATTACATTTAAATGTATTCCAAAGCAATTTATTTGACTTATAGGTTTAGGCAGCATGTGTAGGAGTACAAATTGCTATGGCAACTCCTCTAAGGTTTTGAAAAACGTGAGCAAATCAAGTTCACGGCAATGCATTATTTAACTTGTGAGTAGATTTCTATACATCCTGTCAAACGGCATTAAAGACTAAAGAGTTTAATGGCAAACTGACAACTCCTTTGTAAGGTTGAATATTTGAGTGAATATTTGTAATAAAAGTGCAAGAACTATATTGAGATATGACAGTATCTCTGATTCTATCCAGGAAAAGCAGAGACTTTGCACTAGGGAATGGATCAATTATTGAGTTTGACATTCACATTTTTACAATTATGAGACTCTTTTTTAAATCCTAAATCCTATATCCAATAAAAAAAAAAAGAATTTAAAAATATGCTACTATGGCTCTGATGCAGCTGCGTCTCATTGTCAGTATTCACCACTCTGTGCTCTCAAGCAATCTACTTGGTTACATGTCACAAGTAATAGCCTATCAACTCTGAAATGAGAAAGAGAATTAATTTATTTACTAGTACTTATTATTTATAATCTCTCAAGTTCAATTTGAAAACTCACAATGAGTTTTGCTGAAATATTATTCAATTATACTGTGTTAATTTGATTTGACAATCAGCTTAATGGCATTTCAATGAAGTTTTGCGTTGGAGTTATTCTAAAAATTGCATTATTACATATTTGTAATTCATAAAAACAACAGACAATGGAATCTGGCTCAGTAAATGGATCAGCGGCTGATATCCAGTGATAAAATGTCAGTAATGGAAATACCATCAGTCCCAAGTCTAATAGAAATAAATAAGAACATACCAGTAATTTAAAATGATTGCTGTCAGTGTTTAGTAGCCTGACCACAGAAGGACTGAAGGACTTAGAGTAGTGGTGTGTTTTCCTAAGGAATGCATTACAGTGGATTCAGTGGACAGAAAATCATCAGATTGACTGATAATCCCTTTGGTTTCTAACTTCTAAGACCAGCTGAAGGACTTTTAAGTGACTTTCAAAGTCTTGTTTGGTGGAATTCAAAACTTAACAGGCACATTTTAAGATAAAACACCACATTATTAATTAAAATAAAACAGCACCTCGGCATTTTTATTTCATGATCCTATTAAGTCCAGAAATCCTGGTGAAACCTTTAATTTCAAAACTGCTGCTGTATCAACTTCAACACCCATCACAGTGTTTAACCTCAGGATGTGCGGTGTTGATTTTGGGATGGGAAAAAAAGGGGCCCAGAGCGCTGAGGCTGAATGTATACGGAGGCCAGAGCTTTATATTAAATGATCACTTTCAAGGGCATCTGTTCATTATCCTTAATTGTCCTTTCTGTTCTAATCTACACATTTTCATTACCTGTGGATACATTTCAGCCCACACCAAAGACATTCTGACCTGCTTAAAGCCTTAGAGTATTTTTTTTAACAAAATCAGAATTCATTACCGGTGCTCCCCCACCCCTAACAACCCCAAAGATTAAAATATAAGGAGATCTGGGCAAAGCATGGAAACCGACAACGCTAACAGTTAGTTATGTCAAAATGTAACCAAGCAACAACTCAACCCAAACTGAAGCCAGCCGTGGACTTTGCTTTTGTAAATGTTCAACACCATACACTTAAGGAGTACATATTTAGTGCCTTGCGGCTTAGGTGCTCTTTGCTTTTGTGTGTTTAAGGATGGGGAAGTTTTACTTCTTTTCTGCGCCTCATTTCCCAGCTCATTCAAAAACACTGACCTTTTTCTGACCTTAAACAGCTCCTCAAAGAGACATTTTATCAGTGTCTCCACACGCCGCGAGCCACTTCGACTAATCGTATACATTGAACGGCCCAAATAAAGCTGTTGACCAATCTGCCACACCAGTGCCTTTGGATAGCTCAGCTTATGTCTGTATTTACTCAGCAATTCCACAGTTTAACAGCTCATCCCTCCCAGTGTGGATAATTACATTTGTCAGTTTACAGGTCAGCCCCAGAACTCTCCCTTCCCCTCTTCTTTCTCCAGACATTGATACAGCTACAGCAACATGGGATTGAAGATTGTTTTTGTTTGAGTGCCGAGAGGTTATGCACTGTGTGAGGAAAGAGGGGTGACCTTGGGGCAGAAATGCACCAGCAAGACATATGAGGTGTTCAAGTGCACACACACACACAGACACACACTATCAATATGTCACGCCCGCTGCTGCTTAGTGTCATTCAAAGTGCTCTGTTGTTTTGCTTAGGTTGTCAAATAATCCATGGCCAGTTCAGGGCTGTAGCAAAACAGAAAGAAAACTGACCTCAAGAAAGTTTTTTAACTTAGAAGGTCCAGTGTGTAAGATTTAGGGGGATTTCGGAGGATCTAATTGCGGAAATGGGAGATAATATTCATATTTATGTTCTCATTAGTGTATAATCACATGAAAAGTGAGACTCGTTGTGTTTTTGTTACCTTAGGATGAGCCGTTTATAGGCGCAGAGGGACTGGGTCGGCACAAACACTGGCTTTAACGAGGGACTTTCTGTGTTTTTTTGCAGAAACTGTTTTTTCCACTACAGTGCTCATTTAGTTGCAGTGTGCAACTTCACAGCTAGGTGACACTAAATATCACACACTGAATCTTTAAAAAAAAAGAGCATGTCTATTCTTTTTTGTGCATTTATTCTAACTGAATATATTTCATCATAATTTGTTTCAGTGCTTTGCATTTATAATTTACCTGTGTGTCAAAAGCCTCTTTTATTTCATTACTTATACACTATATTAGGGCAGGCAGGCTTAACTATACTCTTATTTACTGCAGAGGTTTCCAAAAGTTGATGCCCACTTGGAAGTTGCCCAGTACAACCAATTGCCAGCCACTGAGCAGCTCCATTGGAGCAGGTGGAGATTCAGTGCTGCGTTCAAGGGCATTTCAACAGCAGTGATGGATGGCTGAGTGCCTCCGGTTCAGTTTATCTATTGTGATCCCCGTCGTCATCCTGGGGATTCAAACCGGTGACTTCAATCTCTCAGTTCATGACGTATTTTTCAGATTTACTGCAGTCAGACTTCAGGGTGTTTGAACACAAAAAGTCAGCAGGCTAGAATTAAAGGTAATAAAATATGTCAAACTGCCCACTGTTTGATAGATTTGGTTTGTTGTATTTTGGAAAAGCAAAGCAAGGTGATACACAAGCAAAGTCATTTAGACGGATGGTGATTTAGTGGAGCTCAGCAGCAATTTTGGCATTTCGGGTAGACAAGAATCCCAGGTACATGAAACACATGAGTGCACAAAGCTTGACAAAAACATGTTTCTATGTTTATCAAGAGATGGATCTTTTTTTAATGAGCATACATTACTTTTAAACAGCAGCACTTTCCATCACTTCGTGCAGAGTCTTCTGCCCACATGTACTGCGTTCATATGTATGAAGTATGTATTCTTTTTACTCCATGTTGCATGTTTGTTAAACACAGATTTTCTTTATCCCTGGCCAGAAGCTCTGGGTACACCTGACCTCACAGACTTAAGGGTCAGCTGTTTCTTCCGTCACCCCAGAGATATATTTCGACTTCTAATGCCATCCAGCGCCTATTCTCATAGGAATCATGATGATGTTCCGCCTTAAATCAACCAGAAGTAAGTGATCAGGAATCTACCTCTTGTGATTTATGGCTTATCTGAGTCTTCTACAAAGTGATCTGCACTGTATCTGTGCATTGCTATTTCCCTTACTACTTATTTATGTCAAAGTTGATTAATAAACTCGTGAGAATTCAAACCACAGCAGGTGAAAGAGCAGGTAGCCTCCTGAATAACAAGACCTATCTGCCTGCACCGCTACATTTTAACTCGCAGATCTTGTCAGTCCAGCAATGATGTCAGCGCTGATGTGTGTGAAAACAGACTCAAAGATCCCGACCAGGGTGCGCTGAGTCCAGTTTCTGAGGAACCACCACAAAACAACCGCTGCGCGCCAGAAGCCATATGACGCACACCTGTAACGGGTCCCCTCATCAGAAATAGAAACATCACTGTTAATTTATATTTAAGTCCCCCAACAGGATCACACGCATTCTGTCGGACGTGGCTTACAAATGAGTAATGACTCTGCCTAACATTTAATCTGTTGGACTGGTGGGATACCGCTTTCTGGAGCTAAATACTGTAGATGCCAAAGACTACCATAATGAAGGTAAAATATACGCCACGGAAGACACGCACTGAGATGGCGCGCAACTGCAATCTAGAAAATAGGTGGCTGTGTTTCACATGTTGATAATAAACAGCTACGTAAATACCCGAGGTAACTTAACGGCGAATTGGACGCAACCCTTCGTCTAACCGCGAAACTGTCCACCAGAGAGACACCTGCGAACAAATACGCAGTCTCCCACTCTCCTCACAGTCTGTGGCGTTGCCATTGTCGCAAATGGCAACAAATTACAGAGGTAAAGAAACAACGCTCACCTCTTTGGTGTTGACGATGCCTTTGACGTATTTCCCGAAGACTGAATCCACGCAGAGGGCGCTGGACAGCACGGCCAGGCACAGAAGTCTCTCCCCGAGCCTCACCTCCATCTTTCTCTCTCCCCCGCTGTCGCTCGTCTGCTCTTCGGGCTCCCTGAAGCCTGTCTCTGCGAGGGAGCGCGCGCGGAGCAGCGGACACGGCTCGTGCAGCTAGAGCGCGAGAGAGGTTGAGAGAGAGAGAGAGAGAGAGAGAGAGAGAGAGAGACGCGCGTTCACTTCGGTCCCTGTAATGCATGTGGCCCCATCCGGCAGTTGAAGCTGGATACGCGGTGTGTGTGTGCGTGTGTGTGTGTGTGTGTGTGTACGTGTGTGTACGTGTGTGTGTGTGTGTGGTTGTTTAGGAGGGGGGGTTGCTGTGCGCGCGCTCCTAGTTCCGCTCGTGCTTTGAGAAT
>JAPQRN010000009.1:7270121-7280544 GCA_037367275.1 Coranthus polyacanthus
GTGTGTGTGTGTGTGTGGTTGTTTAGGAGGGGGGGTTGCTGTGCGCGCGCTCCTAGTTCCGCTCGTGCTTTGAGAATGCGGCACGTCCACACATTAAAAATGCCATCAATGATTGCAATCATGTTTTCATTAGAGGTCACACACCTCTAATGAAGTAGCACCGAGACAGACGAGGTCTGGCCTCCAGTCCAAATTATTATATTGCTAATCAACTAGATATCCATCAACAGGGAGTAGGGTGCGTTAGATTATTTTACTGCACGATTTCTCAAAAAAAAAAAAAAAAAAAAAAAAAATACTTTATCATGTCTGCAACCCTGTGACAGAGTTGGGATAATATTCTGCAATAAGAATGCAGATGTACTGAGAGGTGTTGATAAATTCGTATCCCAAGGGATCTCTTAGGCTTGTGTATTTCCACATTTAATCTTTGTTTAACTAAAGGTGAACCTTCTTGGTGACCTTTTCCAGCCCTCACTTAATCAAGATATTGGTGAAACTGAATTAGGGGGTTTTGGTTTTCCCAAATGCAATATTTACCCGTGGTCGTATATTAAAATAAAACGTATTGAGCATATAGATTGAATTACTATGTGACCTTTGATTAACCTTTAGTTTGATCAATGATCACAAAAAAGACCAAAAAAAGAGACCAGACAAGAGCAGGTTCCTTGGAGAATATATTTATTTAGATAAAAATCAATAATGGAAGAAACCAGCCTGCTTATGGCATATGAGACACAACATTCCAGTATGAAACCTGCAAAGAAAATGCAGTCAAATCAGTCAGCAATCATTCAGATTAACACACTTGAAATGAAAAAATATCTACATAAATCATGCAGTTATGACGTTTAACATACATTCTACTTTATACACAGGTTTGCACTTGTGGTGTTTTTAATAAAAGAAAGCTTACAAAGTAAAAACAAAAACAAACAAACAAACAAGTAACTTAAAACAGCTGTTTCCAGTCTATGGCTTGTTTTTAAGGCTAATCAAATACTACATCAGAATTGCATTTTACAGTGCATAGCGATTTGAATATACAGTACAGGCTGGGTATGACACTGACTAGCACCTAGATTTTCAGCAAACACTATTTGGAGAGAATAGTACATCAATCGTGATGACTCGGTCTTGGGTTGTTCCTGAAATCATAAAACTGATCGCTCGTGAGTCGTTCTTATTTGGTAAGATTTTAGTGAAGCGATCAAAGTTTGTTCAACGCACAAATGTGTTATGACAGAGTTAAAGTTTCAGTGTGGAGCGTTTAGTGGCATCTATTGGTGAAGTTTGCAACCAACTGAATACCCCTTGCCCCACTCTCCCCTACAGTGGCCATGAGAAAATGTGAAAACACGGAAAGCCCTCACCAGAGCCAGTGTTCGGTTTGTCCGTTCTGGGCTTTTTTGTCAAGAAGATATTAACTCTGGTCCACACTCACCATAGAAGTTGTGCTAATGTAGATAGAATACATAGATATAAACGGCTCATTCTAAAAAGGTACAAACAACAATTCTATTCAGGTGGATTATACACCAATAAAAAACATAATTCTGCATATTATATTGTATTTCTGTAATCAAATCCCACTAAATCTTTCACACTGCAGCTTTAAGCTTTGGGAAATCTTTCAAGTTGATTAAAACATTTTGGTATATGAGTTAGTATGCCTATGAAGTGCATATGAAATCCACGCTTGGGGTAAACTAAACATATTGCACAACTAGAAACTGCACCAATATATCTAAACAAACAATGAAACTATGAAAAAACGCGTGTGATGCTGGTGTGTAAGTGCACCACACCAGCATTTACACACATATATTAATATAATATATGCTAACCTAATGCTCGAAATCAAGCATTCCAGCTCAAACTTGCAGGAAGCAAAACAAAAATGTGATCTTTTAATATATTTTACCTTTCACTGGAGATGTGAAAGGTAAAAACTGAAAACGCTGGTCTGTCTTAGTGAGGCTGATGCAGGAGTGGTCATGTAGAGTCAGAAACATACAGAGAAGAATAAAGCGCAAATATTTACACAAAAAAAGTGCTAAAGACATCTGAACCTGGCAGGGCAGACGTGGTGGTCTGCAGAGGCAGATGTGTGGATTGCGTTTTCAGCAACAATGGACAAGTCGAGCTTATGTCTACAAAACAAAGACAAAAGAGCCATATGAGGATGCTGAAGTGAATAGTCTCTTGACTGTAAAGTGCCATTACCTTCTTTACGTAAATGCACTACATAAACAAAGAGCATGCGCCCACGTGTGTGTCCTCATGTTTCTTACACCATGGAATAGTGTGTAACCTCAGCCTGTACGAGCATGTGAATTCTCACATGCAGTCTCCACTTGAATAACACATTCAGGCACCAAACAGAGAAGAAAAAAAAACTGACATGTATACGAACTTGAGCCTAAAATACACTCACATGGAATGACAAACCAACTAGAGCCAAAGTGCAGAGTGAGCACAAACAGCAGCAAGTAATGCCAAAACTTCAGCCCGGCATGTTTGAGAAGATGAGTATATTGCTTTCCTTTCTCTTCAGAGCTCTGGTTCTCTCCATCAATATGATACTAAAATATTGCAGTAAGTACTCCAAGCTGACAGAAGTGAGCAAGGTCTAATCCTGTAGCATGACTTTGCTGCTGAAAATCCCGCTCTTCTACGGGGGGAGGATTTTGCACTCAGAGCTTCAGCTAAAATCCTATTCATCACACAGCATCCCTCTCTACAGACCTGGCAACCTCAGTCCTGTTACCAGGCAAGGGCAGAACAGTAGCACCACTGTTGGCATCTATATTTAGTTGGACCTGATAGAGGGACCGACCCCACGAAGGACATTTTTGTATTCCTCAAAGTCACAACACGCTTAGGGAAGTGTCCTCGGGTTATCAAAGACAGAAATTTGATAGCGAGGGGGCAAAAAAAAAAAACTCTGGACTGCCAGCTTTGCACTACTTTTCCACTGCACTCTTACCAATGATTTTCTTGTTTTGGTGCCTCTAACTTTGCCTAAAAACCTCTGATTTGTTCAAAGAGGCTGTCAGGTAGGAAATTCCCCCAGCTCGAGAGAAGTGGTACTTTGACACACTGCAAACTGTGCAGAGAAGTGGTGGGCAATAAAGCCTGGTGATAAACGGGGACAACCTGTGAGAAAATCAGTACAGCGAAGTTAAAATATGTATTGATAGCTGTGAGTGCCGGTTTTTGCAGCCCCTTTTTCTTTTGCTCCGATTTTACACAAGAAGCACGTCAAGCAACTTCAGTACGCAGTGAGCTATAATTCTCACTTGAAGAATTATAAAGATGACATATGGCTTTTAAGTGTGTACTTTTCTCCACAAAGTAATGTATCTCACCGCGTCTCCACAAATTCCACTGTAGCAATCAATAAAATGCAATCTTTGTATTAGTATTATCAGCACTACAAAAAGCACCAGGCAGCATCTAAAATAGAGTGTTCTGGCCCTGTGTAATACTCACTTAGTCTGTCCTATCAGTATACATTACTGAGAGCACAGATTAATTGGAAAGGCCAGCAGCAGTGGCTAAAAGAAGAGGTAAATATTGAGCACATTCAAAAATGTGAAATAAACAGCATGATTACATATAAGGGGAAAAAAAACGCAAGTGTACAAATCAACAAACAAATCTGTTGTGATTCAAAAAATACAATACAGCAATAGAAAACTTATATAAATAATAAAAGCAGTAGTGCTACTGCATAGGATTAATACTATCATTTAAAAACAGCAACAGAATCTTATGAAACAAGTCAATCAATTCATCCGCTTCAGAGCCTTTCAGTCTGTTGTGTTTTAGCTTTGTAATTCTATTTGGGAGAGAGTCAACAGAGTTACTATCCACAAAGTGAGCCGTATTGACTGCCAAACTGGCGTAATGGAGAACACAATGTGAAGTTATTAAGTGTGATTTAGAGTGGCTCCCTAAAGGACAAGTGGCCATTTTTATAGGAATGACTCTATACAAGAAGCATATAGTGTGCCTACCGCTATCTGATTAGGGTCACAAATGACTGCTTTGGCCTAGATGAATCACCCATTCAGGCCTTGTCTCAAGAATCGTCTGCACAGCTTTATGTCCAAGGCTCCGCTGCCTGACGGGCAACTCTGTTAGATCTGTGCGCTGCATGTGTGTGGGTGGGTTGCTCGTCTTTGATCTAAGTAGCAGCTAAATTACCATTTTATTCTAAAACGCGACAGTCTTTTGTGGGCGTGATCATTTTGTCTGCCAAATTTGCGTTGGTGCATGATAGCCCACAGATAAGTGACGAGAAGTGTTGCAATTCACTTTACCTCAACCCTTTCTCTCTCGTAGACTGCGCCCCCTCTTGCTTTCTGTTTTTTGCTTTCTTTTTTTTCCCCAAAAGCTGTCTTTTCGGCAGGCATTGACTAAATTTATATGACTTTCATTTACTCTTTGCCCCTTCAAACCTCAAGTGAACCGCGGTCACCTTCTCTCTAACCTTATTTAAGCCCCAATACCACCAGCGTCAGTGTTATTCTGGGCTGCCACAGCAACTAAGTCCTCCCCATCAGCAATTTTAGCTGCTCTCCCAACAGCTTGCTCCGCTCCCTCAATGGGGTTGACGAAGAGCGAACTGGCTTCCCCAGAAGAGGATGGTACGCCCCTATCGGTCCGTTCCAGCTTGCGGTGCTTGCGCGGCTCTGGGGGTGTGTCCTTCTGGGTAAAGACCGTGCGAATTCTCTCCACGCAGACGTTGGCGGCCTCCCTCGTCTCTCGGGAGAGCTGCGATAGGCTGAGGAAGCCGTGGGGGAGGTCGTCCACCACGCACAGAGTGACAGGCTGGTCTATGTTCCTCAAACGCTTGGCAAACATCACAGAGTCATCCAGCATGGGGTCTAATGCACAAGCCTTAAAGGAGGGGAGAGAGAGGAAACAAGAGGGGGGAGTGAAGGGTTTGGAATGGTGGAAAGCAAATTAGGGTTCCCTTTAGACATGTCAAGAATCTTAATTAAGGGATGAAGAAAAGGAAGCCAAGCGTCCCAGTCTCTTTTGTCCCTGATTTCTTTACATTCTCGCTGACTCACTCTAGCCACTTAAAAAAAAAAAAAAAAAAAAAAAAAACACCACCAATTTCTTCATTTTCATATTAACACCCTTCTCACAAGAAAGAGCAGACTCCAACCTCACCCATCTCTCCCATCGCAGTCCTCTTGTTCTGGTGCGGTTTTCCTTGGCTAACTCTGCTCTTTTTCCTCGCCTCTCCGCTTCATTATAATACACATACTTTTCTGATCCTAGTCTACTCCTGCATACTTCAACCGTATCCTACAGCTAAATATTATTGCCATTAGTGGGCCTCAGACAAGAACCACTCATCCCAAGAGATGTGATTTAAGAGACAGCAATTTTGTCACACTTTTTTCTTAGGTAGGGACAAAATTTACGTGTGGTTCAGACCTGTCATATAAGTGATTTATAGATAGACCTTCCTTCTGCAGCTCTCTCCACTTTGCCAAAATTAAGACTAAATATAAAGACAGATGACCTGACATGCCGCTATGACATACTGAAGCAGAGCTGCCATGTAGCATAACAGTGATCAGTAATTACACCTGTCAACCACATATTTAACTTGTAAGAAAACACCCATGATTAGCCAAAATCTTCTGTCACAGGTAGATTTTCTACAGCCTGTAAACAGAGTTAAGAGGGAGTGCACAACTCTCATTTCCTCTCAGACCACTTGAATTACAATAAGCTGAAATGTAATTATGGAATTTTTAAAAACGCAACAAAACAACATCAATATTCTGTGAACTATATGGTCATCATAATGGTTTTCCAGAGAGCTGAGTGAATGAATACGCATTTTTCACCACAGCAGCTTATGATTCAGAGCCTTTTCCAACAGGTGACTCAGAGGACTAAAGAGAAGGTCACTGTTCAAGATCATCCAATAACTACTGTAAGATGTGGGCGAATGTTCATGACCGTCATTTTCCATGTTAGTCATGAAGGACTATGTTTCAGAAAAATGGGTTTTTTTCCCCCCATATTAGACCATTCCCTCTTCTTTTCTGTAACATCACAGTGCTACTCTGACACATCACTGACGGCTATAACCTTATATTCATATTCTCTGAGCATTTTAAGTCATAATATGAACCGACACTGATTCATTTGTTACTAAGTCGTCTGTCGATTTTGGACCGCCTGATGTAAAGATCTGGGGAAATTCTGCCTTTCAGACTTTAACATTTTTGTGAATGAACTCCTTCCTGACTTATGGGGCAAGACGTTAAGCCCTTATATGGCATTATTGGGTTGTTAATTATGCTTTCTAATGAATTCTAATGAATGCGCATTCACTTACACACAAGTTATTTACACACACGACATTAGGAGCGTTTGGAGAATCTGACGTGGCACACTCATAAAATTAAGAATAGAAAAATGTTCTTGCATGAGGCCTAATGTCTGTGTAAAGTAACCCTTGAGCTTTAAGCTTTGTATATGTAATTTTAGTTAGAGCCACATTCCTAATTTCCGTACATACTCCCATCACATGCGACTTGTACTTACCACTATATGTACAGGTGGCAGCCCCTTCAGCATGTCGTCAGGGGCCAGCAGGGGGGAGCAGAATGGATCCTTGACCACAGGAGAGCTTTGTACCCTCATCTCAGCCAGCTGCTCAGAGCGCAGAGGTTCAAAGCCCAGGGGAAACTCCCTGGGGTGCTCCATCTCAGACCCCTCCTCACCAGCAGGTGGTGGTATGGCCACAGATGACAGGTCACTGGACAGTGAGGGATCGTCGTCCTTTGACAGGAAGAAATTCACATCCTCTGGCTACGTAATAAAAGACAGAGGAAATTATTCACGCAAAGTTTGACAGTGTTAAGAGGAGAGGAAAGGTAATGTCAGGTAAAATATTAACAAAGGCATATTTTACAAGCAAATTTAGGAATACATACACACACACAACCCTGTGTCCTTGAAAAAAATCTTCTAAACACCTTGGCTTAGTGCCTAAGAGTCTTGGCTGAACAATCCTTATTTCAAAGAGGAAAAGCATATTTAAAATCTGACGTCACCTCTGATAGCTTTTTTTTCCCCAAGCCAGCCACTAATCCAGTCTGCAAGTGTGAAAAAAACATGCAAGGATAATCTGGTCTTTGCCAGTAACAGCACAACCACAAAGTTTTGGTATTAAGTCAGCATTCTATAGCTGAATCTGTTTATCAGACATGGGTGACCTCAGCTGAGGTTATCACAACTGAGTTTATCAATGTGATGCACATCGCTTTAGGTTTTACAAAGCTGTAGATACGGCTCCAAGACACAGTATCTCAATGGCATTAACATCCACACCATTTATAATTGTACCCTATTAAACAGGTTAAGACTGCACAATAAATGCAAGCTGTATGAAAGCTGAGATAACCTGGGAGGCTGGTGGGTTTTCTTCCCTGAAATGGTGCAATAATTATTATCAAATTACAGACTTTTCTAATTTCACAAGTTAAATTCCCATGACAGTCCTCACCATCAGCCAAGTGTTTTAAGCAACAGCCCTTAGTGGTTTATACTGTTAACTTGTTCTGGATAAGAGCATCAACTAAGAGCAATGCTAATCTCAATGTAAACATGTTCAAGCATGACATACAGTGCGCAGTGGTGCACTGTTGGAAGTGTAATTGTTGTGGGATCCTAAGTCCTGGCAAGTCTGGCTCTTCACAGATAATTTTCTGGTTGGAAACTCAGAGGGCTCCGAGGGTACAGGGGGGTCGGCATGAGGAGAGGAAATGGAAGCCTCTGAAATGCTTTTCCTCACAGGATCTAAAAAGAGAGAGGGGTACAAAAACAAAAAAACATTTGAAAGAAAATAGTAAAACTACAATTTTAAAAATAACAGGAACATCAGCGGGACACTAGGTTCAAGAACAGCTATAGGACACAGAAAAAAAGTCAGTAATATCAATATTAGTACACAGTCACTTTCTCATATTCTTCGGGTTCTACTTATCATATGTCCTCTGGTTGACAGCCAACAGTTAAAAGCCTGAAATGCAAATTGAGATATTTGGGAAAAGACCAGAGAAGTGGGTGGAGGAAATTCAAATAGTGCTGCCATGGTGATACCATTTACCCGCCCAGGCCGTCAAAACACTGCTGTAAGAGTTGTCATGGCTGGTTTCCTCACAAAGCACTACAAATCTCCCATCTCTTTAATAATGAACCATCTCAGTGCCATGATGGCCTGTTAATAATGTACACCCACCAATGACATTCTCATTAGTTTGGGTTTGCAGCTGTGGGGGTGTCACCTAGCTATGGGGACACCAGGGAAATTACAATTTGCCACCAGATTTACGGTGGCTACAATGAACAATTACTGTCAAAGCCCTGCTGCTCCAAAGAGGTGAATTGATATCAACGGGACTAAAAGGAGTGTTGTGCAACCGGGTGGGATACAGCGATAATTGGCTAGGTGAATGCTAAATAAAGGGGATCTGTGTCAATGACCTCCTCCATATGGGGAGTAAATTAAGCGGGAGCAGTTTAAAAAAAAAAAAAAAAAAAAATTCACACTCATAACACTTAAATCAATTGGCTTAATGAACACAGTGAAACTGGGGAGGTACACACACACACGCATAATGAGATCAGGGGCCAGTTTCAGAATGCAGGTTTAACAAACTCTGGATTTACCGACTGAGCTGTCACACAGATTTTTCATTTACAGAACAAGTGATAACAATTAAGTATGTTTGCTGACTTAAGTGTATGCCAGTTGAATGAAAAAAGTAAAAGAGACAAGGATTCATCACGGCAAAGGGTAATCAATCTACTTTACATTTTAATGAGCACTATGAATTTAAAAACAAACTCATTTAAGTGCAACACAGTCATGCTTCATGTAAGTCTATAACACAACCAAATTTTCCCCTCAGTGTGACTTTACTCTATAGACATATGATCAATGAATAATCATCTCTGTCCTAATGTGCAAAGTGTTAGTTTAGATTCACACTATGTTCAGTAACAGTTTCAGTGGAGGTGAACTATCCTGACAACCTGTCAGCTGCCTTAATGTGCATAATGTCACTGTTATAAAACAAAATGAAAATATGCAGAGTTTTTTCTCTGCTGAGAGTCAATCAATGATGAGTAATGTGTGAATACAAGGTCACAGTTCAAATTAATCACTACAAATGCATCATAACATTAGTGGTTTGTTTGGTAACAAGCAAATATAACACTAACAGTCTATAAAACTAAATGTGATCTCTCCTAAACCGTAATGAATGTGTGGATCTGCACTGTGATATAGTCTGTTTCACAAATGAGGAAATGAGGCGGCATGTTAGACAGCAGGAAGGGAGGAGACGCTCAAAAACTCAGGGTCTGGTGAAAAAACCTGCCAGCCTCAGAGTTTCCCCTTTTTTCAGGGTTGCCAAACTCAGTGTTTTCACTAAACTCACTTTCTGCTTGTACCTTGGGTCATGTCAACATGTTAAATTAAAGTCCAGGGCCCTGTTTCAGAGACCACAGAAGGAGAACCATGTCTAATATTTCGCCTTGCTGCTCAAACACACATATACACAGTGAGACTCAGTTGGTATACCTGTGGCTCCTGGTGGTGCCTCTTCAGCTGTACTGGGGGAGGCTGAGGCTCTGTTTGAGTCCAGTAGAGAGTGGATCCAGTTGGAAGCTCCCTGTCGGAAGTCCCGGAGAAGCAGTGCTGTGTCTCTTCTCACAATGCTCAGTGTGCTCACTTTCTCTACCTGCTTTTCAGTCTGTGGCTCATTGCCTAGAAAGGGAGGCATAAAAGAAGGGTTAGAAGGGAAAAGGATAAATGTACAGAGATGAGAGAAAAAGCAGCAAGCTAAAATGAATGTTTGCAATTTTTCAAAGACTAACAACAGTAGAGACAGGAAAAGCAATAAAAAGAAAGAGAATACTAGAAAAGTCCAGTCAGAGTGAGTTCAATACTAACAAAAGGCAATTTGTATATCAGACATGTATAGTGATGCAAGGAGGTGAGAATTAAAAATGAAAGTAGACACAGAAAAGGCAATAAGTCTTTTATTATCGTATTGTGAGATAAAAAAAAGAAAAGAAGTTTGTCCTGGTTTTTACAAGCTTTGTCTGAAGTAAAATCCAGAGTAAGTTAAGTGAAGTTGTAGTGAATAACACAACATGTCTACTGGAGTTAATTAAAGAAACCACACAGATTAACGGATAATGAAAATAGTGGTTGCACTGGTAGAATGAAAAAAACATCTTAAATGTGTAATAGAGATGTACCGATTAATCAGTTTGGTCGATTTATCAGCACCGATAAGATGTTTTACAAAATACTGTTATCGGCAGAAACAATGGTTAATATGTGGCTTCTCAACTGGAATTACTACTA
>JAPQRN010000009.1:7283306-7297989 GCA_037367275.1 Coranthus polyacanthus
GACTCCAACCTGTCCTGTGTTTACTACAGTGTCTATGTTGTTTGTTGTTCATTCTCGATCGTCCCATATGTGTGAATGTTGTGCTTGAGCGTTTATATTACCATTTGTAATTTCTTTCTTCACTGTTTACCATAGTCTGTACAAACAACACCTATTGCACTCTGTCCATCCTGGAAGAGGGATCCCCCCTCTATGGCTCTTCCTGAGGTTTCTACCATTTTTCCCGGATGGGTTCTTTTGGACAGTTTTTCCTCACTCGAACCAAGGGTCTAAGGACCGAGAGTGCTGTATATTGTACAGACTGTAAAGCCCTTTGACGTGAATCCTTGAATTGTGATACTGGGCTATATAAATACATTTGAATTGAATTGAATTGAATTTAAAGAGCTATAAAGAGAGAAGACATGAGGCCAATGCTTGTGTGTGTCGGTAACAGTGATCCAGCAATTAAATCTGTAAAGACTCCCAGATGTGGATCTCAGAATCTGTGAATGTGTTGAAAATGATGTGAAGGACAGAAGGTGATGATTTACAAGAAAGAGTAAGATTTACATGCACCTTACTGGTAAAGAAAGCATGATGGAAGAGCAATGTGTTACATGTCTTACGTTTTCAAGGATTAATTACAAAATAATTTGTTTAATGGCTCATTACATGTCACACTACTGACATAGGCTAATAAATGAGTTTCAGACTAATGCCAACTATACTCCCTTTGCTGTCAGCTAGTGTCTGTTTAATTAGTTGGGCTTCAATTACAATGAGTAATGTGAGAAACCTCAGGCAGAATTTTAAGTCTTTAGAGAAGGACAACTGTTTTGAGTTGACAACTGTGACAATACTGGCTGAATATTAAAAATAAAACAAGATCTGAGATCTGTGTGATGTTGATGAGGTTTACTATTTTAGGTAAAGATACATGAATTCTCTTTTGGAGTTAGTTTGTTTTGTCTTGAAAAAAAAAAAAACTGATTAGATGCAAAAAAAATGGAAATGCCATCTCATCTTACTTCAGGAAGGAAAAACTCTTACCTCATGGGACTTTGAGGTCTGGGCCACAAAGCCTCCCCCATGAAAGTGGATTAGAAGATAGGGAGACGAGGGGAGGCGCTTTGTCTTCAGCCCCAGTGACAGTGAGATGGCGCCCCCCTCAGAGCGGGAGAGAGACAGCAGAGTCTCACTGTCCTGAGAAAGAGAGAGAGAGGCGGGAGAAGGATTAGAAATAAACTAACAAAAGGAGAACCATTCACATGAGTCCCACACACAAGTAATTAAGACTGACTGATTATGACTATTAGTTAAAAAACAATCATATGGTTATATTGTGATGTCTGCACCACTCTCATGACTATCCACAGACTGCATACATAGCAAACAAAGCTCTGTTTCCATTGCTAATATATTTCATTGCCAGTGTTAGCAACAGGGCTCTTTTGAAAGAAGATTAACTAGCTGTTCTGCAGCAGCTTGCTGCCAGCCCTTCCTGCGCCTGCATGAACGCACACTAATTCCCATTCATTAACAGAAACAAGGAGGGAGGGGAACTGTGGCTGTGAGTAAGGCTTTCCGCTGATGCAGCCTTGTATTTTGCGACATTAAAAAGGACAGTATTGTTTTGTTGGAGCGTGATCAATGGCTGAAAGTGTTTGCTGATAGCACGTCTGGTTAAGTGCCAAGTTACAAAGAAAGGATGGGGGGAGAGGGAGGGAGAGAGAGAGAGTCTCCCAGGAGAATTAGGGAGGGAGGGAGAGCAGAAAAAGTGAGAGTGATACCTATGACAGAGAAAGAGAGATAATGTGAAGAGGATTAAGTCTATGAGGATGAGCAAAAGCAGATGTTTACTCAAGTGGCTGGGAGAAATACCACTAATATGCTGAATACTTTAAAAATATGAATAAGAATCTGCATGACTGCTATATGCAGACTGGGTTACAAAGAGCCAGTGGAGAAAAATTGTCAAAGTAGGTCGCACAACGCATTCTTAATAGTTAGAAAGGCTATAGGGAAAAAGTGTAAGACAAGTTCTGAACAGGTCTAGTTTTGCATCAAATTTGAGATTACAGAGCTTTTGGTGCTGCATTCTTCACTGTGTCATTATGGTGTAAGATGAATTGTAAATTAAGTACCTGTCCTTCACGCAAGTCATAAGAGATGAGCCTCATCTGCACAGGAGCGGAGCCGATGTGTGCTGATGGCGGCGCTATAGTTACAGATGCTCTGTGATTGGTCGCCAAGGGAAGGTCAAATGGTACAGGGGGCACAGAGAGAGCACGGTTCACCTTGACTTGAGTGGATGTCATACTGGCAAGACTCTGGAGGGAGAGAAGCAGTGGAGAGATGTACAGAAAGAGGTGAACGCAGTGAGAGGAAGAATTGAGACAGAGAGGCAGAGAGAGTTAAAGAGCGAGTCAGGTCACTAGAGAGAAAGACAAACTGGATGAATAAATCATGAAGCCCATTGAATAAATTGAATTCCACTCTATTATTACTAACGGCCTTTAGGCCAAAATGCAAAATGATAGAAAGGTACTTTTGCCAGAGAAAAGTAAAATATCCCCAATGCAGTTTTTAAATAAAATTCAAGGCAGCACTTACAGTATCTGCAGGCATGGGTTGGTGTTGGCAGTATTGGAAAATTGCAGACTTCTTAGAATGTGTTTGTATGTATAAAAAGAAGCATCAACAGTCTACTCACAGACAGGACCTCAGTCTCAGTAATGTTCCAAAATGCCTTCCAGAAATGGACGTCCAGGTTCTGGGTTATACGTTCAAATTCTGCCCCTCTCAGCTCTGGGTCAATAGCGTATTTCCCTGAGGTAAAGAAAGAGCTGGCTGCTACACCTATGCAACGGAGGAAGGACAACACAATGAGGAGGACACTCCAAGAAAAGCGAAGGGAGCAGAGTTGAAAGGAAAGGGAAAGAGAAGAGGTATGCATATAGTTCAGGAGGGAATAATTCTACTGGAAAACACAAAAAACAAAACCTCTGAATAATTGGAATGAGAATAATGATTTCACTCGGGGGAAAGAAAAAATATGTTACTGGATCTATCCCATAAAACAACATCATAAAACAAACTAACGGGAGAGCAAAAGGAGGAAGGTAATTACATAAGAAAAGAAAAAAAAAAAAAGCACAGCACAGCAACTCACAACAACAGTCAAGCTAAATTTACAATACACTGTACTATATTCTGTAGGTACAGCACTAACATGTCTAGTGTGGAAGTGTTCGGATTTCACGTTATGGCAGTGCAACAGAAAAATAGTCTACAATAAAACTCTACCGTACTTTCAATGCTCTACAAAAGCAAAGATGGGGCAGTAAAATAACGGAAATAGACAGGCATGACTACAGTATGTATAATGTAAAACCTAAGACTGAGGTGAATTCATAGTTAGTAAAAAGTTAAAAGCAACATTTACTTAAAGCTACCTTTAGGCTATTTTATTAACAAATATTACACTGAATTAAACATGTTTAAGTCATTTATTGATTACATTTTAAGTAGAAAAATAATTATAGTTTAATGTGGAAAATGAACGTGAGAAAATTGATGTATTTTGCTTCTTTCTTTCTTTTTTTTTTACATAATGTTACAGCACTACACTTGACTCTGTTTAATGATATTTTGAGAATTGAAAAGTAGATTTCTGTGTTTTTTTGTAATCTCTTGAAAAATGCACTTAAAAAAAAAAAAGTAAATCTAAATACATTATACCTAGAGATTTAGTAAACATAGAAATATCCAGGGACGTGAACAAAATATTAAGTAAATCGAACATTCTTTTTAAAAATATATTTTCGTTGTTTTAGAACAATGAAAATAATAGTCAATAATATTAGATGTCACTTTGTTGCCATAATTTTCTTAAGTACCCAATGATGACATTTTTTACAGTGTTGACTAAAACACACAAATGAAGATATTTAGGATGATAGGTGGTGGATTAATAGAAGCTTCTTCATATAGTGCCTCTAAATGAGGACTATAAATGAAGGGGTGGGGGTAACGTACACTCACCATATGGTGCAATACCTCCTGCCTCCACTGTGATGCAGCACAGAGCACAAAAACCATGATTGCTTATTGAATGTTAAATATTTGAGTGTGTTTGTGTGTGTGTGAGTGTGTGCATGGTCTTCTGTCTCTGCTTCTGGAACAGAACTGTGTGCATGTTCAAATCATTGTGAAATATAGAAGAAGCACGCTAGCTAGCCCTCAAGTTTCCAGAGGATGAAAGAGCATCTACAATCCAAACACACAACATCAAACGGTACACAGTCAGGGGGCCAAGGAGTAATGTAGAAGAGGCGCAGGGTGAGTATGGACTATGAATGAAAACGAAGTGGCTAGATGATGAGAGGGGAAGCTGCAAACAAGATGATGCTGACCTATTCCTGACTGATGGCGTCTGTAGTTTTCTCCAAACGCCACGAGGCCGATGGCAATAGTTTGAAGACATGGCCGGATGGCTGGAGTGAACTGTGGGGAGGGGAAAAAAAACAAAGGAGACGCAGAGTTCAAATTTTGTTCATCCAATTAAAACAAGAAACTGACGAGAATAAAAACTAAAATTAATTGACCGGAGAAAGTGAAACATTATACATGATGGGATATGCGACATTATGAATTAATATATACAGTACTAAGGAGATTTAATCTTTTTTTTCCTTTTAGTTTGATTTTGGCCTCTGTCCGCTGAGGGCTCAGCCTCTCTCATTAAACTCAAATAAGAACAGAAACTGAGGCTGTTCAACAGATCTCGTAGATGGAGGAGAATTCCTTTCATCCACCCAACTGCTTTCCTCAGCTCATATCACCTGTGGGTTTAGAGGACATAAAATATTTGTACTTCAGTATTCCTTTCCTGGCTTTCATGGTACACTTCTGGCCACTCATTTTCTCGGGCAGTCTATTCAGTCTATGGAGGAATATGTATCATGGCATATATTGGTACTTTTTACAGCGGAATCAACTTATGAGTTTGCAGTGCATACTAACAATGTGTTCAACTTTTATTCTAAAATTTCCCCTGCTACCAACTTCCTTACAGCAACCTTACAGGAGTGCATGGGGCTGTTTTTCTCCATTCTTGGATTTCATTAACAATTTATCTATTTGGCTGTTGACTGAGGTGAGACTATCATGGTTGTTATATTTATTATTTTATTTTTCAGTGTGCACTACAGTGTATAATTTCGAGGAATCACCTGCTAAAGACAGTTTTATTTTGAAATGTTTCTATGATGCTCATCTCACCTGAAAGCCTAGGCAGCGGCCATAGAAGCACCCCTTGTGCATGGATGCATATTCGCGGACAAAGCTTTCGCTAAGGCCACTTTCGTCTTGGAAAAAGAGGTTGCCGTGGCTGTTGTCATGAAGCATGCGCTGGGCTAAGTAGAGCAGTGCACGCAGCTGGCACAAGGCGTTGCAGTAGGCCTCCATCTCCCCTGCATTGTGTGCAACTCGAAAAAAGATGCTGCGTCGATTCACGGTGATGTACCGCCCCTTGTATATGATGTGGAGTAGGCAGCAACGCACCACCTAGAAAAGCATGTGGAAAGTTTCAAACAAATTTGGGGGAAATTGTTGAGTTACATTAATATCAGCTTTTGAATCTAAAAAGTAAACTCAATTAAACTGCAGTATAACAAAGCAACTTATACATTTTTAGTGTAATGTGTAATGTGAGGCATGTCTTTGGGTCTTGTCAATTTTTCGTTATGGTCAGTGTGGTAAGCTTAAGAAAAAAAAACTATGTGTGATAGCATTTTGGAACAGGATCACGTGAATAGCTAGCCGTTTCACCAGGATGTTACAGATTAGTCAGAGTAGCACTGTGGCGACGAGAAGGATTAAACATATGGAAATTGAGGGGCTGGAAACAAAGGGGCATTCATTTGTTGCTCTGCTAGATTCATTCATTCATGGTGGGCTGCAGCCACTGAAGGTCATGATGTTTCATCAATAACAGAAGATAAAGTACAGTGCGTACAGTAGGGATAGATATTCTACAGCTAGAGGAATTTATCTAACCTGATTTGCAGCAAAAAAAAAAAAATCAATCTGTAAAACAAACCGACTGACCTTGAAACAAAGCAATATCAAGGCGAAGAGGGGCTGGTGAGTAGTTTCTCACAGTGTGGAGAGAATATTAATGACTATGTATCGCTCTATGTGAGTTTATCAGTCTCAGACCGAGGGCACCAAAACCTGTTGCCAGTATGGCACCGGTTCTTAAATGAATGATATCAACCGGACAGAATGGCAACACAGGCATTTAAATGGCCCCAAAATGAGGCACTGACGTGTAAAGCGTTGGTTGAAATATTTGGCCTGTGGTGCTCTAAAATGGACCTTACAGACACAAAAGCATCACCGCACATTTAACTGCTAGTTAACATTATACCAGCTCAGGCAGCAGGTAGCCTACCTTAAACACAGGTAAAACCTATAAGTACCGGTATTGTTTTAACACCAGTATAGAGACAAAAAACTCCAAACAATACACAACCCAAATTAGAAACTACGAAAAGAGATTCTCAGCTGAACTCAAACAAACGCACACACAGAAATAAATCTCACAACATCAAACAGCTTACCTTGACAAGTGAGCGATAGCCATTAGCAGGTATGTGTGGGTCAAAATCAAAATGGTGATAGACAGCAGCAAATCCGGAGATGACGGGCTCCAGACTGCGAGCGTGTTCCTGGATCAGGTTCATGGCATCTACCAGTCGTCGCGCCGCGTCGCCCTGAGTCCCCTTGGCTCCTCCTGAGAAGAACGTGGCATTTTCTTCACACACGCTGTAAACGGCCGCAAACACTGCCTTGGTGTCCATCACTAGATGCAAGACGACAAGGAAGGAAGGTGAAAATTTTAACAAAAAAAATAACAGTGTGTGAGAGTTCTTGTGTGTAACAAAATCTGGATAATGTGTTTCCTATGTGAACCAGGGGGAAAGTGAAGACTTTTATCAGGGCTGATTTTACTACCACACAGTCTCTCCACTGAGCTCACTACTAATTACACCTGTCTGACCTTACAGGCACATATTTTATTAGTACAATTCAAAACTATTATTTTGTGAAATGATAAAATCCAGACTTTCCGATGATATCCTGTTCCAATGCTGTGAAAAGGGGCACCCTGAGCCTTATTCAGCTCCAAATCCATTAGTGGTAATCAGCATGTAGACACAGTACCAAGAGGGATATCATTGGGCGTATCCTACATAATGTTCTCTTACTCCTATTAACTAATCCCCTATTGCCTGGTGCATGGGAGTTTATTGATTGAAATGTGTTAAGCAAGCCTTGAAATTAAATGATGTAAATCCGGGCTAAGCAGCCGAAATCCAGGAAGATCTAGTCAGACATGCGTGGAACAGGAGGAGAAGGCAGAGGCCCTTTGCTAACATCACGCTGCTGGGAACAACACAGATTAGTCATACGCTGACAAAAACACGCACAAGACTCACATAGGAGTCCCAAAGGGAGGTAAACAGCGGACAACGCACAGCTGTGTGTTTACCAAGTGGACTCATGTCTGTATTGTAATGCAGAATAACAAAGATCTTGTGCCATATTCCCATTGGATTACTACTGTTACATCAAGCTCATCTGCCGAGTTACCTGAGACCTTTGTTTCCACAACACTGAACTCTCGGGATTAGCTGGTACTTACTGTATAGGTTACCGAGCACACTGAGAGACAGATATGTGCGATGATTGTGATTAGTGGAAACACAAAGAATAACTATCCTCATAAATGACAAAGTGAGAAATTAGAGAAGAAGTGGACATAGAAATAGAAAATCATTTCTTTATTATGAACAATTACCGTGACGTGCATTTGGATGTTATGGAGAGATTATATAACAACCAGTTTTTTATTTATCTGTGTTAAATCATCTTTAGTTAAACCATGCATGCCCAGTAAACAACAAAATTACCTCAGCTACCCTTAGAATTAGAACACTGATCCTCAAACTTTTGGTATTACAACTTTTTTAAGCATACTGCAATAATGCAAAGGAGAAAATTAAAATAAAAAAACGCATAGGGATTTCTATACATATCCCCAAAGCGCTATCTTTGGGAAGAAGAACAGAGGTTGCTTGTGCATACTAAAAAGTGGACAGATTCTACTAAAGTGAAATACTGTTTTCAGGGTTAAAGAAATAATGGAGCTTTAATCGCACAATTACTCTGCTATACCCTGCCATTCTGTAAGAGTAATGGAAGAGGCAATTTTAGTTTGCTGGGAGGAATCACTGCCCCCTGACATCCGGGAAAGAGACATTCATCAGCCAGACGACTTAAAGCAGGCATTGCATGAAAAATATCCTCAGCCGTAGCCAGTTTCCACATCTTCCTATCTGGTCCTATCTACTCACCCCCTTCTGCTTTAAGGGAGAAGCAACCACTTCTACGGGCACATTTTTCATGGTGGAGGCTAATTTGTCAATTTTAAATATTTAGCAAGGAACAAATGAATAATGTTTAAAAGATTTCCTTCGAAATATCTGAAAGTAGAGTACAATGCAAGCCTTCTATCTTATCATTTTTCTACATTGCTACTTCTTTGGTTAAGGTAGGGGAGTGCCATGTTTTATCAGGCCCTACTGACTAGCGGTTCATTTTACTTGACTTTGGGGACGTGAACATTTTACTTGGCTCAGGGGTAAAAAGACAGAAACAAATCTGCAGGGCCAAATGTGTAGACTCCACAGAGCAGCACTGTAGTGGGGACAGGCTTTCTGTTACAAGATCAATACTATCAATTCTATCTATTCCTACCAAGATTAATGAAGTAGCTTGGGGCTTAATTTCACATCGATTCATCCATGTCAAAGGAATACTCTTATCTGACATAAGCTGATCCCATGACTTCAAGGGACATTCAACACTAAAATTATTTTCAAGTGGTTCAAATTATATTGGGCAGTCAGTTTAAAACCTCCTAATATAGCGTACCAAAGATTTCCAATTCAGGAGGAGCTCTCAGACTTGTACATGATCTCTAGTGAGTGTTTTTGATGTGACTGATTAAATGCCATTGAGATAATGGGCATCAGCTGGCAATTATTTCAAGAGGCTGGTAAACAAATAATGAATGCACACACATCTGAAGTACAGGCAGCAAAGACTGTGGCAGGCAGCCTCTGTAGAACATTTACTTAAGCAAACAAAGGGAAAAAAACAACATGATACTGGTATTATACAAACCCCATTTCCAGACAAGTCAATAATGCAATAAAAACTCAAATCTGGGATTTAGTCATTCTGTTGAACCTTTATTTAATTGACAAAAGGTACAAAGAAAATCTGTTTTCTGGTCAGTTTTGCCCGACCAACTTATTGTATGTTGTAAATAGGAACAAATTTAGAGTTTGATGCCTGCAACACAATCAAAAAAGTTGGGACAAAGGCAAAATAAGCCTGGACTGTTGAGGAGCTGAAGTCTTGTAAACAGCAAGAATGGGTAAACAGCAAGAATGGTTAAAAATTCCACTTGCCAAAGTATGGTAAAAAGATGAGGCAGTACCACAGCGGTAAACATGCCTCATTCCCAACATTTTGAGTGTGTTGCAGGAATCAAAATCTTTTTACATTTACAAAATAAAATTAAGCTGGTCAGTGAAAATCTTATTTCTGTACTTATTGTCAGTTGAATAAAGGTTTGAACAAATTCAGCATCTGCAACTGAAAAACCCATATCGACCACTAGTAGACAATGTCTGCATATATCTGATTTAAAACTTGCATTCTAATAAAAGAGACTGAGATGAATTACATCGAACACATAATACATGATGTGATGAAAACATTTAGCAATTAAATCAGTTAAATTCATCAAATCATTCAATGAGGGAAACCAACCGTGCTTCATGTCATTATGTCAAGCAAAAGACAGCTACCAGCCAAAACACACATTCTATGACTCTTGTTCCAACTTTTTCTTGCACCATCTTAGCATTTGGCCAAGAACAAGTGGATTATGCAGAGACAGAATGTACTAAACCTGAGGACACAGGAAACTGTTACTCTACTCAATCTACTATACAAATTACATAAGCACTGGAAACGCCACTACACAAAAAAAAGACAGCTATATAGATCAGACAGACACAATGGTCAGGCTGTGACAACAATGCTATGTTAGTGGACCAGCCTAGCACACCAGATAGTTTGGGCATGCAGCCAAAATTAAAATTACATTGCTTAATTAGAGTGGGGGGCACAACTCTCTAAGCAGGCAAAGCCGACTGGCTTTACGCAGCGAGAGTGAGCTAGGCGTGAAGTTTATGAACTCCTGGATCAGAACACGGGTCTCTAAAATTTGTTCAATGGTAATGAAGCCAGCACACATTCTACCCCTATCTAACTGTAGGGAGCATATCATATGCAAACGTCTTTCTTATCACTCTTTCCCAAAATTCAAATATGCCATGGCTCAGTGAAGACGTCGTCTTTGTTTGACATAGGCTACTAAACCATCTCAAACAGTCAGACAATAAAGCACACACTCTCTCTAGGGTAGTAGCTAGAGGAAAAACATGACTCACCTTCTAGCCTTAGCACCTCTGCCCTTTGAGCATCAGAAAATATTGTTTACATCTGTAGAAGGCCACCTCTCTATATATATCATCAATACAAGGCTACATGCTGCAGCATCATCCCTTTGTGTGCTGCTGACACAATTTGTCACTGTAAGCCCACTGCAACCCTTAAATTGCACCTTGTCTCTCTACATTAAAGATGGATGACAGTAGGCATTAATAAGTCATGTACAACAACCAACACCAGTGACATTACAGACATATAATGAGTCCTGTGGGGCTAACAGACAGTGTGTATGGATGTCCTGTGCAAAGTTACTTGCAAGCTGCTTCTGACTACTGAAAAGTAACTAAAACTAACTACTGAAAAGCTAGAAGAGAAATAAGAAAAGTGTTTACCAGCATCTGAGTTCAAGTCTCTGTCCTTGTCTGTATCCTCTCTTCCCCGAAAGCAATGAGAGCATAGATAAAAAGGAAAAAGGGAATGAGAGAGAGAGTGATGGGAGGGGTGGCAGGGAGGAAAGTAATAGGCCTCTTCCGATTGGTTTTGTTCCCGGTGGTTGCTGTCTTTTGCTGTCTTGTTTTCTATGTTGCGTCTCGTGTCCTGTCAGCTTAACCAATTCTACTTGGTCCTTTTATTTTCTCTCTGCTCATAAAAGGGTAGGGAAATTGTAGACCTCATCCCAGTTAACTTTCTCCCTGTAACAGTATGTTTACTTTGTTACTGGCTGTTCAGTTTGCAACTCCCACTGACCTTCAACCTAACTGGAAGAAAAAAACATTGGCAGAAACACAACCATGAGAGCATGAGATGGCAAGTGTCATTTTTTCTGCATCGTGTCTTAAGTGCTTCTTTCCATATTTAATGACAATCACAATACAAATGTAAACAAGAGTGAATTCTACACATATTACTATACACTTATCAACACACACACACATAATGGGCAACTGCTAAACTGACTCTATACATTATGTTTACGTTAGTCCATTAAGGTACAAGTCCTGTACCTGTAAATGATGATTACGGTGCTATTTTTATAGCATCTATGTTACACCTTTGAGTCTATTAAACTAGCACCTTTGAACATATATTTGTTGCTGTTTATGAGGCAGAGATTTACTGCATGTGCCAACTCTTGAGCAATGCTAATATTTGGAAATGAATGCCCGACATTGACATTGCATGGTTAGATTCCTTGTTGACAGTCCCGAGGCTCAAGGGAAAAGATGTGACCCCTCACCCACTCAGCTGAAATAGAAAGAGATGCACCCAGGCACACTTAGAGACAAACACAGACAGGAGTAGGCAGATGGAAACTTTTACTGTTGCTATTGTTTTTGTTCACAAAGCATGGTGCGAGTTGTTACCAAAGTCACCGCCATCTTAATAGGGGACAACTATGCACTGTGACAAATATAAACAAGCTTCACAGCTGTCAGATTCTTCATTAAGAGGACGATTATGAGACTATTAAAAGGTTTTGACAGAACTGATGAACTGATGCTGACATCTGAGTCAACATAAAATTAATTTGAAAATGTAAGAGTAAACGTCAACTTTTTAAATTTGATCTAGCATATTTACTGTTCACTATTTAGGTGTTATGTGTTAATCACCCTTACGTTGTGTTACCTTAGGTTGTGGCATAGCACTAAGTTGCTGGTCTGAAAGCACAGGGTTAAAGATGAACCCTGCATGAGCACAGATAATGTGACAATGAAGAGATGCTCTGCTCTGCTCGGTCTTCAAAATTAAGGCTCTGTGCGATAGAGATACAAGTTGTCACGTTGTTCAGTTGTGAAGAGTGAGACTCTGTTTGCCACAATATTTTCGGTTCGTCATGAGACTATAGCAGAACAAAATAGACTATGGTGGGCAGCCACAGTCAATATAATTCATTGGACCTTTTTCACAGCAGACATTTTGGCTCCTCATGGCAGAAAATACAGAGGTATCATTACTTTAATTCACAATAGCTACAATCCATGTGAAAATGTGCATCAGTTCCAGGGTTTTGGGGTGCGTGTGCGTTGGGTCACTGACATGACTTTTGGGGACACTTAAATGGAATAGATGCATCATATGGTATTAGGATCACCTGTGTTTTCCCTGCTACGCCAACCCAAAATGTCTACTCATTAATGTTATTAGTAACACCTGTGCTTTACGCACTATGTAAAAAGAACTGCTGTGAACAAGGCTTATTATTAACTTCAAAACAAAACCTGGTAGAGTATTGGTAAGAAGTTAGACCATAACTCCAGTAACAAGTGATTAGACTTCACTGTGAATTCCCATCTGTTACTTACAAAGATAATACAATGATTTGTCCTTAACTGCTGCTGTTCAAAAATCCCATGTCAATGCTGTTTTATAAGAGCAGTTTACTTTATGGATAGACATTAAAGCTTGGCTGTACACTTTCAGCCAAGCTCTAAACCATTACAGAAAGTAATGGTCTAATCTAATGTTGGGAGGACTTTGAGCAACCTCCTTATGCCAGTATAATTAACTGTTCTGATCTTGTCTATGCCATTTTGAACAGATAGCTCTCTAGTGTTTACCTTAATCAAGCATAAACAAATCCATTCTAGGAAAAAGTAAAGTTGGGTGAATGTGAGTCTTAGAATACACTGCTGTTCCTTAAAGAGGAACTTGCTGTCAAAGGACACAGTGTCCTCATTTAATGTATTTCTGCAAGTAGAAAGTCAAACATCTGTCATGGGTTGAGGCCAGACAAATTGTTGCCGTTATTCTTCGTGATGTGCTTTTCTGCCCAGTTGTTTAAAACGTTTAAAGCGATTTGATACTCTAAAAGTCATGACCGCCGTATAGGAAGGAGGCTTTAAAAATAGTTAACTTGAGCAAAGCACGGGCAACAGTAACAGCCAATACCATGGCTCCGTAGTGTCATGTTTAGGCTGTGACCCCTCTCCCAGACAGAGCTCCTTCGTACACACGGCAAACTGAACAACAGGAAACTAACAACAATGAGCCTCCGCACCCCCTGCACACTGGACGCAGAAGGCTTCCCTTCAGTTGTATAATGCCACGCCTTTAAAAAAAAAAAAAAGAAAACCATAAATCTAATCTTGAAGTCTGATGAAATCTAAGTCTGTGAGCAACAAGTAATGCTGGGTTAAAAATGTCTAATCCCATTATTCGGTGATGGTCAAGCTTTGATTATTCAATAAACACATTATTCACAAATTAACAGTTAATACATGCTACTCTGTAACAACTCTGTGTAGCAAAGTACAGGACTGTGACAAAGTAAAGGAAAAGACAACAAAGTGTCTTTGTAAGGTCTTGGGCCACCATGTGCTTCAGTGCAACTTGGCATAGATTCTACAAGTAATTGCAATATCAGCCTGTGCAATTATATAATAGGAAAAGGCTGCAAATTAAAGGCAAGATTTAGGAGGATTTATGGTGGTCTAATTGCAGAAGTGGAAAAATTTAGCGACACTGAGCTGAGAGGTGACGTGTACAACATGCAAAATGGAAGTCACAACCATTTTTATGCCAGTTTAAGTTTGTATGTTTGACTTGAGATTTCTAAATGAACAATGTGCATTTTCAGGTAGACTCAAATGAAAATCGCAATGTTGCCCACTAACCCTAACTCTAACCCACAATAATCGCAACATGACCTTTGCACTGAAATCATGCAGCCCTAGATCTAGTTGTTCTTCCAGCACTGTCAAATACTTTGGTCCAAAATCTCCCATAGGTATAGAACAGACCTTTCTAAAAGCAGACATTGAGATGTGTTAAGGCAGAAACACACAGGTCTAATTAGCATCATTAATAATGACTGCATACATTTAGGTTTATCATTTTCAGGCCTTGGAACTGTACACTCACTGTAATTACCTCCTTGGGCATCTAAACATAACAGAATTATAGTTAATGTTATCAGTAACGCTTGTGTTTTTTAACACTTTTACAAGTCTGCTATGAAAAAGGTCTATTGGGTTGAGATCTGGTGACTGTCAAGCCTGTGGCATATGATTCACATTTCATTTCATTTTTGATTCTTCGACTCATGGTAATGCACAATTCCAGCAAGAAAACAACAAAGTGAATCACAACCAAAACATGACTC
>JAPQRN010000009.1:7312455-7336741 GCA_037367275.1 Coranthus polyacanthus
CATGTCTCTGTAGAGGAAAAAAGATTTTACAGTTTCTGCACAGCTAATATATCAAAGTTAAATATGACTTAAAAGGAAAACACACAGACCTGTTGACTGACAACTATCCATTTCTTGATTGGTACTCTCTGATTGGTCCTCTCCGATTTTTTCATCAGGCTGTGAATCTTCTGAGAAACTGATGCTCCCAACCAACAGCCTTTTCAGGGACATAACTAAAGAAAGAAGACAGTTTCAGTGGCTTCCCTAGAAAGACAGGCCAACTACTGTCAAAGAATGAAAAGTGTAAAAAAAAAAAAAAAAAAAAAAGTAAGGATGACCCCAAATCACCTTCATCCAAAGCAGTATTGGCCACCTTCTCTTGATCACTGTTGGAGTGGCCTATCAAGTCAAAGCCTTTGTCTGACAGGAAATCAATCAGCGAGTGCCTGGGGTCTGAAGACTTCTCATCCGTCAAGCTGTCCTTATCTCGATCTATGGACGGACACAAAGAAAAAAGTTTGACTCGAGTCTTCAGTAAATGTGTAACAATAACCAATTTGTGCTATTTCAGCTGATAAAGTGCTGCGGTCTCACCACTGCTGCTTTTCAAACTGCCATTCTCTGTCGGGCTCAAAGGGGCAGTCAGCCTGAGAAAGAGAAATGGAAGAAGAAATTAGATATTTTCATATAGGTGAAACTTTGGCCAGCAATGAAACACTCACACACAGTAACACTTACGTGGAAGGACTAAAGGGGGGTCCTCCACCTCCAGGAGGCAGCGTCAGCCTCATGGGCGCTCCACTCTTCTTCAGGTCATCCACTGCCACCTTTATCACTTCAGTCCAGCTTTAAACACAAACACACAAATGCGATTACAATACTTCAGACCCGAAACAAACACGATCTTCATCTTTCTCTCATTCACACTTACGTTTTCCTCTCACCAACAGACTGAGCTACCAGTTCATAGATCTGAGCCCCGCTGTCCCAAGTAAAGATCACATAGAAGGCCTTGCGATCTGATAAAACAGCAAGTGGGAAGTTTAGTCTCACAATGACAATGACAATGACAATGACCGGTATTTGTCTTTACAAATCTGTGTGCTGCTAACCTGTGGCCACCTCACGCAGGAACACGGAGTCCAGCTTGATAATAGGGCTCAGCATCTGTTTGCCTTCCTGCACGGCGATGTTACTCTTGCTCTGGCATTTGAGGACCATCTTATCGTCCAGCCTCTGTAGCAACACCAGCAGGTCCCCGAGCAACACGCACTGCACCTCTATCAGGCCGGGAGGAGACGGAGTGTGACAGAGGAGAGGGAAGGATATCAGATGAAGTTAGTCACTGAGTAAGCAGGAAGAAAAAGGAAGCAAACAGTCGGCTTCACTACACATGGGTTTCCATTTACAGGGTTAGTTAGATTTCTTTCAAGTGGGGTTGTATGAGGTACTTATCCTCAGTCAGTGTATTACCTACAGTATATTGCAATCAACATGGTCCAATTTTGGAGAAGCAGATAGGAGTACTGGCATGGAAATTAAGCAATCCACTGCTGTGGACGAGAGCAGCAGCAAAAATCGCCTCCTAACTAGCATTACACCCCCGTAGTTATTGTATACTTGTATGAAGATAGGAATTTAATGAAGCTCTCACTACACTGACATGTGTGATTCCTGTGAATCATTTCCAATGAGAAACACGCTGTATTGACTTCAGTTCATTTTACAGATGAATATGGTGTTGAATAAAGGACAGTAGTGGGTTTTTTTTACATACTGTAACATTATGTTGTTATGGCGAAGTTGACCTTTTGTTTATAAAATGTCACGTCACCATTTTATCCTGTTACATATTTGTGTGAACGTTTGTCATAATTATATTAATTCTTGAGTTACGTGTGTCGTTATTCCATAGTGACCTTGACCTTTGACCACACACTTCTAATCAGTTCGTCCACCACGCAATTTGAAGAAATTCCCTAAATCTGTTCCTTAAAAAAAGGCCCGGAGACAATGTCACAGTCTAGGAACCACGATAGGTCTACGTAATAGGTCTAGCAGTCAAAAGATTTTAACTATAGCCTACCCTTAAACTGACATTGATTTTTTTTTTTTTAGGTGGGACTTTTTCGTGTGGATAAAATATTATTTTTGCTGCTGCCTCCATCCACAGCAGTACATCTCTTAACTTCCATGCCGATACTCCTGTCTGCATGGTGGATCTACTGCATGGTAACACACTTATTGTGTTTAAATACCACATTCAACCCCACTTTACGTAATCCTAACTAAGTGTAAAAAGTAAATATTTCTCAGTGTGACAAATTAGACCCTCGCTAAAAATGCCTTGTATGTCATTACCAATAGCCTTTTCCTTTGTGAGTCTCCAAGTCAGAGGACCTTCATAAAGCATCTGCTTCTGAGTCAGGTCAATGTTCTGGTAAACACAAAGGGAGAGTACTGAAAGAGCTTGAAGGATAAGAGCAAAAGTGTAAAAGGAATCTGTAAATACAACAGTGAGAGCAACAATACAACTTTTGTTGGGAGAACTTTACCTTATATTCAGTATAAAGCTCATTACTGGGTTTGAGCCCCGACGTGTCCAGTTTGCGCTGGTATTCCTTCAAAGTCTGGGAACCGAGACACAGATTAGGGGTTCAGACAGAGGACGGACAGAACGGCTCTGAGGTAAAAGCAGTCTAACAACCAGAGACCTTCAGAGGTCTCAAAATGAATTTACTACATTCAATTGGTGCTCAATCACTGCACAACAGTGTGTTGAGTGATGGATTGTGCGTTTCTCACCAATAGGTTCTCCATCACTTTGACCTCCTCATTGACATGGTTGAGGATCTTTCTGCAGCACTCTGCGCTCTGCTGAATCTTCTCCTTCTCTGTCAGGTCCTCTGTGGAGAAAAAGAAAACACACAGTTGAGGAAAATACAGCTTTTACACCGGAGCACAAACAAAAGCCATAAATCACGACTGTACACAAGAACCTCAGACAGACAGTAATGGATTGATCAAATGTTTTGCTGCTGTGCTTAAGCTAGATGTGCAAACATACCCCACATTTATCCTGTGTTCTCTTGTAGACGAGTCTATGTGGTTAAAATATCACCTGCGAGTTGATGTGAAAATACAATAGTGCTCTTTTTGTCTCCAGAAGGAACACAAAATAATGTCTGTCAAATATTATAAGCTTTCACATTAGCTTGCAAAATGTATATGAACATTAAACGTGGTAAACTTTAAACCATTCAAGTCTTCTATAAGTCAGTGTTTTCCCTATCATTATATGACAGCATCAAAACATCAAAATGACATTTCTCATATCTAATGGTTGTAATTGGTCCCCAGTTGAATTCTCTTGTTTTGTTTTTACACTTCTTGGCTGATGCTTATTTATTATCTGCTCTAGCTTTTCTACGACTTTTCTACATTTTTGTACACATTTTTGTATATCGTAATAATAATGGTCAAAATGATGTGACTTTTTTTTTTTTTATTGAAAATGGAAAATGTTCTTGCTGAAGGAAACCCGCACCCCCCCTACCTGTGCACCTTAGTTTTCCACAAACTTAGAGAAAACACTGTAATTTTAGAAAAAAAATGTATGTTTCTAAATTTGCTACATATTCTAACACGCAAATGAACCGCCAACAAGCATGTTAGACAAATGCACACCTGTGTTTTTGGCAATATTCTCCAGCAGCAGTGGGTACTTGGTCAGTCTCTGCATCTCTATGGGAATGATGTCCTTGAGCTGCAGCCTGCGGCATTGAGGCTTACTCTCTGCCTCCTGACAAGACACGCAAACACACATAGTATCTGCATAAGTCTATTTTTATGAACGTGGCGTTTTGCATGTTCACGCTTCCGTGAATGCATTCATGTGTGTCTTTTATCTCTAAACAAATGTGTGCGCTCATGAGCGTATGTGTATAGTACCTGTATGAAGGAGTTGAAGCGCGGTTCTTTCCTCTGCCTGCTCTTAATTTGGTCCAAGGCCCACGACTGGTGACTGCAGAACCGAGCTGTCAGTTTCTGGAACCACTCCCCCTCTGTGCCACCAAACTGGAACGAACACACACACGCACCGAACAACTCAAGTCTCACAGTGTGCTCAGCTTGCAAGAGGTAAAAAAAATATGGGAGGAATTCAGAAATAGGGAGATGGAGAAAGAACTGGAAAAGCCACAGAGAACAAAAACTGGAATCTAACATAATGATATGCTGTCATAGTCAACATCATCATCAAGTTTACTTTCATTTCGGTGATAAATAGCATCACCGTGTGTTTCAAAAACAATGTCAGATTTTTGGCACCCTTACAACCAAAATATGTTGATGGGTACTCTCAGAAAATATCACTTGGGGTCTAGCTAAAGGAAACGCTGATGGATCAGGATAAACCGTGGATCCTGGGAGAATAAGAAATAAAACAAAAGATTATGTGAACTCACCCTGCTGAGCACTGTGGTGCTGATGGATTTGACTATATAGCCATCTTCCAAACGCAGTTTCTTCAGATTCTCATAGAAACAATCTAGATTCAGATCCAGAGACAAACAAAACACAGTTAAATTCTAAAGATACAGACAGCAACTCCTTTCATGGTAAAATCTGCATCAGATAAGAGACCACGAGACGAAATGAGGATGAAATGAGTACATATCAAACTGTTGTGCTGCCCAGAAATTGAAAAAAAAAGAAAAAAACAATATCTTATGCTGACATCTTTAATTGTATCATCCTTTACTTTACACCCACTTGTAGGTGGTAAACACAATTACCTTTGTTGTCAGCAACAAATAAAAATATAATTTCCACCAGTAGACAACAAGCACTCTCACAGAAATAGGTCAAATTCATCTCACAGCATGTACTCAGATTCATAATAGTTTGTTTGTTGCATGAAAAGAGAGCACCTGCTCCACAGTTACTCTGCCTGACTCTGGAAAGATACAAACACTCACAGTGCATTTCAATGATCTCATCCAGGTTGGGGAAGATGGCGGCAAGTTCAGTGGAGGTCAGCAGCTCCTCTCTCTCCAACGGCTTGGAGAAGACCATCTGAAGGACACTTAACATCCGCACATGAGCATGCTCTGTCGCAAACAACTCTGAGAGAAGACGAGAGCAGATAAGACGTGTGGAACACATATTTAAAAGGGGACGTATTTTGTCTGCACATCTCCTCATCACGCGGTGCTTCATCTCTGTTCCTCACCATTGATGACCTCCTGCCTCTTGGTTTGCTTCTTACTGAGGCTGGACAGTTCTTCAGGGGAGGCCAGCTCCCTCCAGTTGGGCGGGTCCTGCTCAAACTCCAGGAGGCGTGGATCCATCTCTTCCAGCTGTGGGGAGGGGCTGGTGGGAGAGGGTCCAGGCCCATCTGGAAGTACGACCATCCCATCAGGACTGAGGAACGAAGGAAGTGGAAGGAAGATTCACTTAGATTGGTTATTACAACTGAATCCAAATGTTCTCCAGGAGTAGCACTTGTGGACGTTGTTGGATGTGAACAGCTGTAGTCGTGACTTGTGAGCAGCTGTTTGCATTTCTGAATGGACACAAGGGCTGTCTTAATAGGATCAGGGTTTCTGTAGGCTTTAACAAATTCAATTTCAGACCTTTTAAGACCACTATGAAGGCAATTTTAAATGTATTTCAGGTCCTGTCGTGCTGGAGCCTAACATTGGTGATGCTCCTGATGTGAATACGGAGCAAAATATTTCGTAATGGCAGGCGTTCGCTGGTGGATTTTTACAGTCACTTTAATATTTCTTTTCTGACGTGCACTCGGTTGCCTTTATATTCAAAGTTCCCAGATTGAGTGTTTTTTGCACAAGGTACAGTGACTTCAAAATTCATAATTTTCAACATGTGTCAAACGACCACTAAATCAAAATCCTTTTATACCATTTTAAGGCTTTCAATTCAGATAACTGGATTCTAGACTTTTTAAGAACCTTCAGAAACCCTGAGAATAGACATTAGATCATTTAAGTATGTTCAATAGACAGCGAGAGTGTCTAGCATTGACACTACACTATTAGCTGAATAGTTAGAACCAGCGTTCAATATTTAAAGCTACAGTAGGCAGAAATCAGGGGGAAAAAAAACCCCACCTGAATTTAAAAATACGCACTCCTGCAGCTTCCTCCTCTCTGCCCTAAGCATAGACTGAATATGAAGATAGATGGTGCATGTGACGTCTGACGGAGTCATTAGTCATTACATTTTTATACCCACCCCCTCTATAAAAAGACTTGTGATTGGCCAAAATATTCTGTCATGGGCTACATTTTCTAAGGCTTGAAAACGGAGCCAAGAGGAGGTGCAGAAGTCTCATTTCCTCTCAGACCTCTTGAATTACAATAAGCCGAAAGGTTATTACGGAATTTGTGCCCAGTGACACCAAAAAATTACTGCCTACTGAAGCTTTAATGGTTTATGTTAAATCAAACTAAAAGGCTTTTCCTACTTTAACTACTTAACATAAAAAATATGATCAGAATGGGAAAGAATTAAATCACAGCAGCAGCAGTTACGTTTGCAGCCTTGTGACTGGACAGGCTCTATAATCGTAGGACGAATCACGTCAGTATGTTGAAGAAAACACATCAAGTGATATATAGTGACATCTCTGAAAGCACTTGACTTGTGTTGCCTCACTCTGGACTAATCCTCTCGAAATGTTCCCCTCTGAGTCCTGACAAAGCACATCTTTCATTATTTATATACAGAAAGTTAAATAGCACTTAATAAAGGGCTGGCACTTAATGTATCCCCTAAGGTCAATACAGATGTAACTCAATAATGATCTGTACTTAAAGAGCTAAGTGTCTGACCTCTTTGGGAAAAGTGGGAGTGATGTTTGACTTTTACTTACTGCCTGTCAGTCATGACACAGATTAGCTCTGAGAGAAAAGATCTGTCTGACAGTCAATAGGAAGTCAGCAAAGCTGTCAGGCATATTGATATGTTTAGTTTGTCTCCACAAAAGACAGCAGACACGTTCCCTTTAAAACCGACCTCTAGTAAACCACATTAATCCTTAATCCCTTTCACAAAAAATTAAATGCGGCCTGAAAACGATCCAAGTGTTTTTGTCTCTGTTCGGCTTTTATGTTGTTTCTCCATCTCATTTCGCCTTGTTGATTTAGAACTCGGATTGCACTCATTGTGTTTATTTTGATTTAATGTTGTTAAAGCCAGGGTATAAACAAATGAAGGAAAAGTAGCACAAAATCGTCTGTCACACTGGTTTCGTTACTGTTTGTTACATCTTTAGTCGTTTTCATCTTGTTAGGTCTTTTATGTCATTTTTATCTTGTTAGATCATTAATGATGTCTTTGTCTCGTTACATTTTCACTTTGATTATTATCCCATCCATTTAGTTTGAAATTGGTCTTGATGTTGTGAGGGCGCACAACAATGCAAAATAATAATCCCCACAAAAGCATTAAAACTAAGGTAATGAGCCTATTTTGAAAATGTAAGGAGCAGAAAGTACAGATATTTGGGTTAAAATGTAGGCATTAAAGTAAAAAGTTGTCAGAAAAATAAATACTCGAGTAAAGTACAGATACCTGGAAACTCTACTTAAGTGCAGTAACAGAAATAGATACTTCCCACCTCTGAATATATTATAATTCCTCTGTCAAAATGTGATGCTTAATTGCTCTAGGCTGCTGCATTACTCCTGTTTTTTAACACAATACTTGTTGATATGCTTGAGTCTGTCTGTCCCTGCTGTGCACCTCTGTACGAGGGGTTTAATGGAAGTAATGCCCATCTTACGGAGCTAGGTGCTGGGGGCTGAGCGGGGCAGGTGATGACGATGTGGTAGAAGGAGGCTGGAGGTCCACGTCACTACGGGAACGAGACTGTTTGGCTCTGGAAGAGCCACGGCGCCGAGAGGAGTGCCGGTCCACGCGAGCACTCTCACTCCGCGCCACTTTCCTACTGAGGGGAGGGAAGGTGGGAAAGGGATGAGGGAGAGGAGGAGGAGGAGGAGGACGACGACGAGGACGAGGAGGAGGGAGACGAGGGTGACAGAATAAAGGAAAAGAAGAGAAAGGACAGGTTTGTAGGAGGAAAAGTGATAGGAAGGATAAAAAAAAAAGAATGTGTAAGGAGATGGAGACCAGAAAAGAGGAGACACCAAAAGACAGCAGAAAAAAGAGGGAAAAAGTGAAGGGAAAGTAAAAAGGAAGTATTCAAAGTCAAACAAAGTCAATGTGGGCAGACATTAGTGTTAATTGAGGTTTAGAGGAGGAAAGATTAGTCACGGTATATCAAGGAGGATTTACACAAAAAAGAAGAAAATCAGAGAATTAATTAAAAGAGAGAAAATGAGTGATTTTGGTGAGTAAATATGCATGAAATACATGCATGAAATACATGCATGTATATTCATGCACATACAGTAAATACATGATGAAATATAGAGAGTATGTTCCATATATGGCACTTCAATGCCTGGACTCACACACATCAGGTTAAAGGAGCCAATCACCAAAAGCCATGCATTGCTTCTACATAGTGTCTATACCAGGAGTTTTCATTTATTCAACTCTAATGTCATTTATCCCAGTAGTCCTCTAATTTAGCACAATGAGCATAGAAATCCACTAAAAACAATCCAACTCATCCCAACAATCAGACTAATTCAAATAGGTTAAAATACTTAGCTGTGTAGTTGTGTTATGAATCAGTATGCATGTGGTGTTGACTTTGTATGAGTGTATAGTATAAGGCCTGAAGCATGTCCATGACTCTGTCAAGGCGCTGACACCCACCTTGTCTTCCGTCTGCAAAGACACGGGACACCACATCGTTACACAACTATTATAAGCTACGATAACAACCACAACATGCAGATGCACACTCAAACTTCATACGCTAAACTAAGATTCAAAACCACTGTCAGTGTAGCATGCCAAAGCTCCTGGTTCAACATGGAACTGCACACAGTGAGGACAAGCAGGACGAAGGACTGGCCCTGGCCGCGACAGACGCAGACACCTTGAAAAGCACACAGGACGTGCAGCGAAAACAAACTCTACAATTCAATGTATTGTTCCTCAATAACTAAGTTTTCTTAAAATGTAGCAGTAGACCAAGTTGCATGTTTAACACACGTTTCGGCAAAGCTTGGTTGTACAACATTTCTACGTTCCACCTAAAATTCACAACTTACAAAACAATCTTGCTTTCAGTGTAGAAAGCTGCAGAAGAGATAGGCTCATCAATAATCAGTGCCATATAACGACAAGAATTATGCAAATCCCCTAGACTAGCAGATGTAAGCAATGTAATGGCCAACATTTACCTGAATCCATAAAAAAAAAAAAAAAAGCCAGAATTTGCATAAATGACACCTGATTGCAACAAAATTGCACAGAAGCTTTTCTGTAAACATCAATCAGAGACACACAAAAGAACATGAATGGGACACTGATGTTCGGAAAAGACACATGCTGTTGTGAGCAGAAAAGAGAGAAAAGATTAAAAAAAAAAAAAAAAAAAGGCAGGGGGGGGAGGGATGGCAGGAGGATGGAAGGGAAGACTGGTTTCTGAGTTCACCTGCTCAGGGTCCTTCGCAAAACTCCAGGCTCTGTTAGGTAGCGAGCAAACGGGCAACATGACAAAAGCTTGCACACAGCAGGGACAGACTGCTGAGGGAGTTTTACCACGCTCCCTCAACCTGAACACCGCACGCTTTTACGAGCCCTTTAACTGACGTGGGACACTGGATTTATAACAGTCTTTATACAGAACACATAATCTGATTGTAATCTCTGCCTCTCTAATCCCCTAATTGCTTGTTCTCTCTTATTGAGTCGGCAGTTATAAGCTGAGCTCACTGCTACCGTTTCTTTCTTTCTGCCTCTGCCCTCCTCACCTGTCTTTCTCCAGGTTCTCCTCTGTGGGAGTGTCGCTGATCGAGAGGGTCTCGCCGGCGGTCAGTCCCCCTCCCTGCCCGACGGGTGACACCTCACCCCCGTCTGACAAGGTGGGAGGCTCCAAGTGTTTGCTTGAGAGACCTGGGAAAATACAAAGGAGGTGAGAGAACAAATAAAAATGTGTTGTGCACATTTGTAATGGGGAACTCAGAAACTGCTTTTCACGTTGTAGCATCTATAGAGAAATGCGCTGCTTTAAACACCGTGGTGCTTTTGTTAAATAACTTACGCACATCTCTTAAATACAAACAAATAATAATTTTCCTTCTCTTTTCAACTGTTGACACATTAGAGATACTTAATACTACATAACTACGGTTTGTTAGCTGTCCAAAAGTGTAGCATATAAACATATCAATTCTGTTTTTAAACACACAGTATATAATTTCTGCTGCTAGGGGTCTTTCAATCAAAACAATAATAAAAGATGTAGTAGTATATGACGCGGTGAAGTAATGTGTGATCATGGGAGCTGATGTTCTCACCATCATTGAAAAAAAAAAGTAAATTATTATATTAATGATGGTCCCTGTACAATCAAAACTTCTATTATCTCTTTTTATTACAATCTTTCTTTGAATAGTTTTTTATTGATACATTTAATAATTATAATAATGAAACACTGACCGTCTATAACTACTCCCATGGCACATTTTAGACTGCATTCAAAGCCTTGTAGTCAGTGAGCAGGCTTACCATCGCTGTGTGAAGACTCTGGGCTGTTGACCGTGCTGGTGTTGTTGCCCGAGGCATCGCCGCTCTCCAATCCCGGTCCCTGTATGACGGGACTGGAAACAGACTTCCTGCTGGGAATGGAAGTGGCTGCAGGATCGGTCAGAGAGCCTCTGCTGGGAGTTGGACCCTTTCGCTCCTGATTCACTTTCTCCTTATCCACTACAGAGGGGGGGGAAGAGCATGACAACAGATAGATTAATACAATTTAACGGCAGATGCAGAAAAACATCAGCACTTCAGTCGATGAAAAACACACAGGATAAAAAAAGGCAAACACATGGGATGAATATAGTGCAATCAGAGCTTCTGTTGTAAATGAGAGGGTTAGTTTGGTAAAAGTGGACATCTGCATCTGGCAGATGTATAGCATGAGAGGGTGTAACTAAACCTCCAAACCAACCACATTAAAACACAGAATCAACTAAAGACCAGCCCCCCCGCATCATTCCCAGTATGATTGGGGACATGCAGACATGCTCATGGGTTGATTAGTGGTTATGGGATCATTCTACAGATAAAGGGGGAGGGCGACTCTGGGTGACTAGTACCTTCAACATCCAGTTTAGGTTTGCCTTCAGCTGTAACAGGAAAGAAGGGCAGGACATGTTCTCATAATAGTCTTTTAAATAATAATATTCAATGTGCAAAATTAGTTTCAAATACCGTTTGGAAATGGTAAGGAAATAACATACTAGATACCAAAAAGTAACAATGTAAGTGGGCTCATGAGTGTTGACTGCATCGACATAAAAGCAGATACATACTGTTGCCACCAATCCAACTGGGTATGCCAGGAAACGGTCTGGTCCTGCTCTTTGAAGTGTCATCCCTCTTAGCCTGGACAGATCACATTGGTTGGATGTAAGAACAGCATGAAACTCAAGTGCTGCAAAAATACAAATGCTGTCCCTGTGTAGCAAATTTACACACCTGTTTACTTGACTTCCCTAACATGCTGAGGATGTGTTCTGTCAACTTACACGGTGGTGGTTTACCTTTCCCAGTGGTATCCTGAAGAAGCCTCCTCTTGACTTCTTACTGTCCACAGCCCTGGTCTTGACCCCAAGGTGCTTCATGTAGAAGGCCACTGCTGAGAAGATGGATTGGCTGCAGGAGAAGCCAGAGAAATGTGTTAAATAATAGTATCTAAGATGTTCTACTTACTTTTTTCAAAGCTGGGGTAGGGTGTATTTTTTGTGTCACTGGGCAAGAACTCCATAATAACCTTTCAGCATCTTATAACTGAAGTGGTCTGAGGGGAAACCAGACTTCTGCGCCTTGTTTTTGCTCTGTTGTCAAGCTTTAGAAGCTCTAGCCTGTGACGGGAGATTTTGGCCAATCGTAGGTCTTTTCAGAGAGAGGACATTCCTACTGGTTGTTTTCTAAATACATATTACCATGTTCATTTGGTAAGTTGGGCTTTAGGACAGTCAGGGAAAGGAAAGAGCACCAAAAAAAAGAGAAAATGTTTTTGGTTTGATTTCTGCCTAGTGCAGCTTTAATAATTTTTATTTTTTAATTTTTTTTGCTTTTTGAGGCATTTTTCACATATAGACCTTCATTAATGTATATCATTAATGTATAATGTAAATGTATGTAAAATAATTCAAATAATTGACTGAAATAATACTTAGTTTAAATAATTGCAAAAACGTTTGCTACAACAGTGCATTGGCATAGTCTCTGCTGAGATTCTTGCATAAAATGTTTTGTCCACATGAAGGGAGGAGGATGAGGATGAAAATGACAGACTCGGTCAGGGGAAAAGAGAGGTGGAGAATTGAAGACGTCCAGAGGGAGAGGAGGAGTTCAAAAGTGGGGACAGTCCAGAAAAAAAAAAGAAAAAAAAAGATATTGCTCAAGAAGACAAAAGGAGGAGTTGATGAGGAGAAATAAGAGGAGGAGGAGGTGGGAAAAGGAGAAAGGGAGGAGCCTCCGGGGAGGTGCACATAACAAAAGCAAAAGTCTCCGCATCACTTGTCACAGTTTTACGGAGCTCACTGACTGACTGAAACTTTAAATCACAGAGGAGCAGAACACTCGAGAGAAGGATAACGAATATAATCTGTACATGACTGGATTTAACGATTTATACGCGACAGATTAATGAAGAAATGGAGACTTTAAGAGTGCATGGAGACATCTCTGTCAACAGTGTCCTATTAAAAGTTCAGCACACGAAGCAAATTGTAGTGACATTATTACAAACTTACATAAAATATAGAAAGACATATGTAGCAAAGTCAATTTAGGATATCAAGAATCTCATAGTCTTGAGCCAGTTTCTAAATTCTTGTGGTTTGACCACACCCAGTCTTATTAAAAGAGCACGCAGAGATTAAATTAAATAACTGAAATGGAACAACTGTGCATGTATTTTAAACTGAATTGAAAACGTTAACTCACCATTTTTCCTCGTCCGAGACAATTGTTGGTCTGAAAGAAGAGAGAGATGTTAGTGATGCCACTTCAGCAGAGGTTTGAAAAGCAGATAAAACTCATCTTACAGCATCAAACTCACCTCTTCTTTTTAAGTAGCATTTTTCCTTTCTCTTGCTCGACTGATTACTAACTGTGTTTTAGGCCGATGGAATCTGAAGTGACTATGCTTCTTCTGATCCAACTCAAAACTGATTGTGGTGTTTGTGTGTTCAGAGCAGAAGCTATTGAACATATTCTAATATTTGCTCAAAAAGAAGAAAAAAAAATAAAAAAGATCAAAAAAATGAGAGATGCATTAAAAGCTGCACCTCTGCCTGCTGTCGAGATTTAAAACGTTAACATGCACTCTAGAAAACCTGCAAAATAAGTCCTGTCAAACCACTGTCTGTCTAAAGTAAAATACTCAAACTTTAGTCTCTGTCTTGAAGCTGTCTGCACAACCTGCAATCCAAAGTCCGAAACAGTCCAGCACAGCGGAAATGGCTATTTAACCATGTTTTTGTCTGATGCAACATGCAGGCAAGACTGGAAATCGGATACTCATGTTTTGCTATGAACATAAAGGGTGGGAGGGGTTTCCCCGGGATTTCCCTGCATAATCCAATCAAATGCCCTGGTTTTCTCATTTATAGCAACAGTGCAACCAATGGGAAACAGATGGGGCAGGGTCACTGTGTTACGGCCAAGTGAGGGGAAGGGGTGTATATGTCTGTGTGTGTGTGTGTGTGGGAGGGGGGGGTGATTAAGTGCAAGTGTAGCAGGCTGCAGCAGTGAGGGGAATAGAGAGATTATTGTCAAGGGGTATGAATGGAGTTAAAATGAATAGACGGTCTGTGCACCGGAGATAGAGATCCGACTGTGTGATAGCAACTGAGTGAGTCCCGAGCTGTATTATCGCTTCTTTAATGGGCTTTTTGTGTCTTCTCCATTGACAGCGCGGTTGTATCCACAGGTTGTGCAGCTTGTGCACAGTGCATCTCCTCACATTTCTCGCTGTTCACTTTTCTTCCTCTCTCTTCTGACAAGATGAAGTTAGACAGTCTCCTGCCCTCTTCCTGGCCTCCTCTCCCTCTCTGTCTGACTCGCATCTTGTAGAGGATAACACATTGTAGACGGCCACAGGGTCAAGGATAGATTAACTTTCCCCTAGGTCTTTTGCTTTCTTTCTTTAACCGTGTCCAGGGCTGAAGCTGCCCAGCATTGATAACCCTCTGGCCCTTTCTCTCCCCTTCCCCTTTCTGCTTCGTAACCCCTCCACCACTACCAGTCCTCCCTTGAGCTGGCAAAATGCCAGGGGAGATCCTTCCTGCCAACGTGGCACTGCTGACTCCATCTTTTCCTCTCTGCTTCCTCGTTTCCTTCTTTCTCCATTGTGGACTCTTCCAATCACAGTTCCCGCTTCTCCATCTTCAACTACATTTGTCTCTGCTTTCTTTGCATTACCATAAATCCACAGCTAACACTGACTCTGCCAACTACAGTGTAGAAAACGTTGGGCGGAACAGATTTTGAAAAAGTTTCTTTCTAATATTGTCGATAGGCCTCGTAGCTTAACGTGTTGAGTAAGCAAAAGAGGGAGGTGAATGAAGTACATTCCCAAATGTCCAATTACTACTGAAGTTTTCTTTTAGTAAATCTCCTGAATAGTTTTACTCTATGATGACTTGCACAGTGTTTTACTTTGTTTCTTAAAACCCTCCTTTTTTTATTTAGTCTGGTATGAAAAATTCACTTGAATACCATAATACCCATGAGTCCCAGGCTCCACTGCTAGAAACCTGTTTGAAGCTCAAATAAAAGCTGCAGCAAATTGTCATCTGTTGTTTTGTCATTGCAATTGGAAACACACTCCAGTTGCTAAGGTGATTTGATAGCAGCACACAATCTTGACTTCTTCATTTAGAAAAGGCTCCCGGGGTTGTAGTTGACCCTTCTCCTTAAGTGTTTTTGCACTTTTTGCATGACTTCTAAATCACAGAACTTGACATTTTCCAAAGCAGCGGCTCAACGTCTGCACTGAAGATTCAAAGGAGGGAGTTTAAACCAGATGTTAGAAGAGCTACAACTGCAGTCGTTGAAGTTTCATTTCATAAACGTATGGTTTAATTAACTCCTTCTGGTTTTTCTATTCTGTGGAAGGCAGACAATAATGCTGCCAGTGTCAACAAAAACTCGTCCTGACAGGCACATGGTAATGTTCGCTGTCAGTGTTCTAAGAAGTGAAGAAAAAAAGCGCTCACTGTGTCTCAGACATCTTGTCCAGCAGGTTCTCGGCGACAGACTTCTCCTTCATCTCCATTGGGATGCGGTCGGTGGGGTAGTGGTTCTCCACGTCAATCAGCTCCGCTTCATTGGGGGTCATACCCATCATCCTCTTCTGCCTACGCAAAAAATAACAATCAGAGGGAAAAAGAGACACTGAAAAAAAGGCAGAATAAGAAAGATGAAGCTGAGCTTTTGATCATGCTGCTACTATTTATATTTTACTATTTAATTGCCTTTTCACAAAGAGAAATAGATGTTTGAATAGATTAGATTTTATTCATTTAATTTGGACCTAACAGTGACATTGGAACTGATGCAAGGTCAACAGACCAGGATCTGTTACCTGGTTCGACAAAACCAATCATTTGCAATCACACCAAGTGGTGTCACGAAGGTGGTAATCAACTTGTTCTGCCAACCCAGGGTTTCCGACTAACAACCGTTCACATGAAAAGGGCAGAGTTGGCACCGGATGACCAATCATAAACATGGACAGGTAGTCACATGTTTTTAACATAGGTGGTAAGTTACAACTAAAGGAGAAGGAACAATGTCCTGTACTGACGACTACTGACCAATCAGTTCGAATGAAAAATAATAATGGTTTATTCTTGTGAGAAATATTTCAAATTGTGTTTCACTTTCAATTCTGTTGGTAAACAAATCCGCCGTTTTGCTCATTTAACAGAAAAGGCTAATTGTCCAAATGATGCATTGCGATACAACAGTTACCATTTACTGAAGCCTGTGCAATGAGTCTTCTGGAGAACCCATGTCTTGAAACAAATCTATTAAGCAGCAGCATATGAATTATAGTCAATGTAAATCAACATGGTCAGTAATGGTCAACTACGCACAAGTTTTACTTAACACATTAATGTGTGCAAAATAAAGAATGACTTTAGTTATTAGATGTTTACTTTGGATTTACTTCTCACAGATACTCTCATTTTCGTTAAACCCCAATAAAATGTGTTACTGATGCATCTAAACTAAAAACTTTTCTTACTGTTTATCTGATTTAACTGAACTTCTGGGAAGCCTCTAAACACAGGAAACAACCACTGTGGGTTTAAAGATGAAATATTTAGGGTGAGCAAAGGTCAGAATGGGAGGATTCTTACCTGAAGTCTTCCAGCTGTTTGGCCACTTCAGCAGCTTGCAGGCTCTGAACTTCCTGAGCATAACGTCTTTGAGTCTCTTCAGGCAGCAGCTCTGGACGGGTTCGGTCTGAAAGAATGGGGACAAAAGGGAGCGAATGAGAAGTAGTGATGAGAGGAGTAAGAGACAGAATGGGTATGAGGTGTGTCGTTATGGCAAATATTAGGTAGTGACGTTCAAAAAATGTTAAAAAGGGAAGACAACCTACCCAAATCAAAGGATATAAGAGGTGGTACTGTCACTCTGAGGATCTGTTGGGGAGAAAAAGACAAAACAAGAGATGAATGAATGAATAAATGAACAGATTTTTAAACCTGATCTTTCTTTTCCTTGATTTGTACTTTCTTTCTGTGATTTGTATGCAACCAAAAACAAACAAACAAACGCATCCACTGATAAAGATTCACTGACAGTGGTGCAGTATCTGTTTATCACCACAAGGGGTCATTTTAAGACTAGAAATAAGATGAGAACAAGGAGATCTTACTAATGGGACATACTTAGCGCTGACATTAAACTGATCACGTGGGCCAGCTTTAAGTCAGTTGGTTTATTAAAGAAAGGGGAGTTCAAAAAAATAGAAGCTGAAAGAATGAATCCTTCTAAAGGACTTTCCCACGATCCTGACAGGAAGCTGTGGGGACGGATGGACAGACACACAGACAGACCGACAGAGACAAAACTGCAGAACAAGGCAGCTGAGCTGACAGACATGCGAACCGTGAGCTTTAAGAAGGAAATCTAACAGAGAGGTGGCAGAGGCCAGGTGTGAAAGGAATCACGACTGAGCAAACAGCTGACGCAGCCATGCATTCACAAACAAAAAACAAACGCACACTATGTACTCGCTTCTCTGCTCAATACCGCTCAATCTATAAACTACAGCTGAGCAGAACATTAAAGTCCTACTGTATAACACAGTACACGAAGCCAAAGACTGAAGAAAGTGAGAAATAATTTTAAGTAGGTGATGCAACTTTCTAGAGCAAAAAATTTCACAGATATTAAAAAAAAGAGAATGATGAGCTACACTGATTGACTGACGGGAGGTTTGACCTCAAGTCTAAACTTATGGGACGACAGAAAGGGCTCCAAACCACAAAACAAAACAAACATAAATGTGATATTAAAGTCGTACAACATCTGCTGCATCTGTTAATGTAATCACTATGAAGCAATGTGTCCAAACCACACAGTGGAGGTCTGCACCTGATCAAAAAAAGCTGTGACTTTTCACTACAAAGCCAAAAACCAGACTTTAGGGCCAGCCACACTAAGAACTATAACGATAACTATAAACCTTTTAAAATGGTTCTAACTCAAGTGGACGCTGGAGTCGACACCACAAATATAACAATAGTCGTAGTCAGAGCGATTTCATCAACGCTGACAGCCAATCGGAATCCATCTGAATTTACAGGATGTCACTTTCAACACGTCTTGTTAGCACTGCACGCCACTGATTCAGCTTTTATTTATCCTACTCTTATTAATCATGTGGGATGGTGCTGAGCAATTAATTGCAGTCAGTGGTAGAAGTGGCACATCAGTTTTTCTGACCCTGTTGTGGATTATACTGGCGTCTGTGTTTCTGCACAAGGAAAAGTGGATTAATAATCCCCTTTTTGCCTTTTATACAGTGTAAGCTTTGCGGATAAAAAGGTAAAAAAAAAAAAATGTGTTGATTTCCAGTTTGCGCTCTGCACACAGTTTATAACATACAACAAGTGATCAATATTCATTTCGGGGCTCTGGCACAGTTTGATTGCACAGCGTGTACAGCGTACCACTGTTTACAGAACGTAATCGTCCACAGCATTATCGTTCATAATCGTTATTACAGTTCCACTTATCGTTCTTGGTGTGGACATGGTAATGGGTTACTTACTGCGCCCTTGTCCATGAAGTTGTTGTAAAACTCCACAAACTGTTTCTTGGTCTCTTTGGTACTGAGGTTCTTGAAGAGGTCTGCATGGAGGTAACACAGCTGAGAGGAGAGACAGACAGATTAGTGAGGGCTGAACATGTCTAATAACCTAGAAAGCCTGGTAAGCTATAGAAATGAAATACATACCACAAGACATACAAACTCACTTAACTTTCTGGTGTATTTCAAAGTCACTGTTTTGTGCATAACCTCAGTGGTGGGAAGCGGCTTTACCAAGAATCCTGGGGCTGATTTTTTTTTTTTTTTTTTTTTTATGAAACCCTACACAATTAACAAGCTTTTCTGTGTACACTCTACGTTACTCATGTTTCGACTGACATCCACTGAGGAAAAGGGGGATAAGGCAGTGGGTGTCGTGGCTGTGGGAGGTGTAACAGTACCTGGGTGGGTCAATTGTGTCTGCATGAACAAAGCAGAACAAAGGGGACAGATAGGCATGCTTGATATCACCACTAACATACAATATGTACACACACTTACAAAAGGGCAACTCACACTGGACACATTTGTTTAAAAACACTTCAGCAAACAGTGCTGTTTCACACAATGGCTGGCCACACAACAAATATAATAATGGTCATTCTGATTATCATTATTATATAAGCACACACTATTTTAACTTTTTCACAGGACAGGAGTGTAATGTAAGCACCTTCAGACACAAAGAGGATTGTTTATGTTTGCATTATGGCTAACCTGGTATGTCTTTAAAACCTGTCTGAGTACATGTGTTGGTCATCCCTGTTGACTAGTAAAGCTCCCATCTCCACATGTTTTTATGAGTGAAGTGATAAAAGACCCGTGTTGTGAATAATAGCTATAACTATTCAGGTTCCGCAAGATCACATCCTACTGAGAAATAATCATGATCTAAATCCTTATATCCGACTTAATTCTTTTTTTTAAAAACAATATGCATCCTTTACCATTTTCAAAAGCTATTTACATTCTGTAAAAAGAAATGTATGGAAACAAAGACATACATTAATGTGCTGGGAGACAATTCAGTAAGTTACCCAAGTTCTTAAAGAGTTAGGAGATCAAGCAACCATTTCTTTGGATAGCAAAACTGTGTCCTATTGTAAAAAGAAGCTAGAAAAAGAAAACAAACACCCAAATCATAAGAGCCAATGACCTAGTCATTTGTTAACAGCATAAAATGTGGCTGTAACTGACCCATTTTGACCACAACTGAATAAATCTGTTCATGTGACACACGCATGCTTCATTAACTGTATGTGTGAACTCGGTGGTGGAGTCAGAAAGTAGCCAATGCTGATATCAGAACACTAAATAAATATTTGTTCAAGCGCCCAGAGTGAAAGCCAACTCTCCCCAAGATAGAAGTGCAAAACTGGACAGGGTTTTTACTCTGAAATATGCCTTCCAGTGCTTTGTGTATCTCTGACCAGAAATGTCTTATTAATTACTTGCATTCCTAAAGTGTGTGCCAGTGATTAGCATCCCGGCTCCCGCACTTCGAATCCTCTCCTGTAAAGTGTGCTTTCTGCAGCTATTAGACATTTCCATCCAAAAATTCCTGTAGCACTTTCAGCCATTCCTACTTTGAAATCTCAAAGTTAAATTAATTTTCCCATTTACTTTTAACATACTCTGTTTGGTCCGTATATAATACCTCTTTCTAACTTTAGCTCTTAAAACTCCTGTCAGCATTGGATCATTCATATCTAGTGAATTAATTTTAATAACTTGGTCAAAATAACGATGCAATTGTGGATACATCTTAAAGACAAAGACATGGACGTCAGTAACACCTACGCTGAACAATGTCAACCTTTAAAAAATCCAAATGAATCAGGCATATTTTTGGTCCACATAAACAGCACCAAAAATCTGCATTGTGTTGTATTCTATATTTAGTTAACTGTTGTGGTGCTTCAGATTACGTCAGCTGCAGTTCTCACCAGTGGAGCGGGGTCAAACTGTAGGATGACATGTTGCATGAAGACCAGCAGGTGGGTCGGCCGCTCCTTCAGTACCTCTATGGAGCTGAAGTGTGTGCACTGGTCATCGCCCACCTGAGAGAGCAAGAGCGCATTAATATGGACCACAAGAAGAACACTTAAGGCAGGGTTTATTATAGTTAAAGAAAACTAAGACCAAAACTAAAACCAGCAGTAAAAGAATACCAAATTAAACCAAAATTAAAACTACAATGAACAACAATGAATGAACATGAACTAAAATAAAATAGAACTGCAGGTAAAATCAGCTTTGTTTTCATTTTCCCCCAATTGTTATTGGTTCACGGTGAGACCTTAAATAAACAATAGTTTTGTAAATCGTAGTTGACGTCGTGCATTCTTTCTGCCGACCTTTTTCGGCTTCTATAAATCAAAGTTTTCTTCATAATAACTGATAACACTAAGTAAAGGACAATGTACAGCAAGCTGGTCATTATTGTGAAAATGACCCAGACGAGGTGACGCAGAATTTATTTCACAACAAAGACCGGCTTGCTGTACATTACGCCACTTTTTACATGGCTACTTACTAAAGAGATGAATGCTTTGAGACAAAATGTTGAATATGATTTTATTGCTTCCCCTAAAAAATAGTCTGTTAGATTCTACGGTTGGCACTGTGTTTGCATAACACCAGTCTGGTGAATACTCTGCTCTGATTGGTCAAGGACGCCATTCTACGGTCTGTTATTTCTGTATAACAAAAGCTAAACTAAAACTAGTCAATACCTCGAAACTACTTAATGTGCTCGTAAAACTACATTGCAATCAAAACCCAAAACTGAGAGACTACATAAAAATAAAGGCTAATGAAAATGTAAAACTATAATAACTCTGATTTAAAGATGATGATTACATTTAGCTGCCAACTGTCACGGTTTATTTCACTCACATCATTGAGATCATTCTCGAAATCCTCATCCTCAGCCCCGATGATGCTCATGGCTGGGTTAGAGCACTGAGCCCCAAACACACCCCGCTAAGGAGAGGGGAAAAAAAAAACAAAAAGAAAAAAAAAAAAGAGAGAGGAAGAAAACAAGACAATTAGGAAACATTACAGGCTATACTTTGAACCGGTGGGCTATCGCTTTGACGTCCTGAACCCCCCGCTAAACAGAGCCAGACATAAAGCCACATTAGAGTTTGGACACAGTGAATGTTCCCAGCGTAAAATGACATCAAGCGGAAAGAGGGGGGGAAAAGAAAAAAAAAAAAAAAACCCTATCCATTTCCACCACCTGGAGAGACAAACAGGCCTGATGTGTTATAAAGCTTATGGTTCTTGAGTTAGAAAGCGTTGCAGCATAAGCAGCACTAGGAGCCAAATTACACGAGCCAGACGATGTAAAGAAATTAAAAAATGATCAGCTGAAGTCAAATGAGGTTTCTTGCACTTGAAATTCTGCGCTGACCGTCAGTTATCAGTACAGAATTTCATTAGGAAAGGCTTCGTAAGTCTAGCCGATATTTACATGGTCAGTGGTTTACTCCCAACACTAGTCTCTTAAATTATATTATGAGGCTTGAGGGGATGGGACACTGTTAATGAAAAGCAATTAAAAAGCTTTTTAACTAAATATTTTTAAGTATTTTATTAAGACAGAGGTGAGGTCCTCTGCCCCCCAGGCCACAATTAAACATTTAGTCCTTGTCTGAAGTGCTCTGGTGTGAGATTTGAGCTTTCTCTGAAGTTTTTTTTTACCCTTGGGATTGTATTTTTAAACTAGTGCTGGTTTCACTAATGAACTTTTAAAGCAGACGAAAAACCCCTCACGTCTAAATATGTACACTGTATCTGAAGGCGAGGCGGGGGCCGATGCCAGTCCTCGCCTTTGAAATCCATGAATGAGGAAAAAAAAAAATGTAAAAATGCGTCGGAACCGATGACCAATTTTTACCCCCACCCTTCACGCCCCACACCATTTCCTCTTTGCACGCATATACACACCCAAAACATACAAACAACCCACACACACAACTGTTGTATTCTGTCCTCTGAAGGCCGTAGACCCAGAGCCGCCACCAGGGAACACCCAAATACACACACACACACACACACACCAACACAGAGAAACACACAACAACACACATCAAACAGCCAAAAGCTACACAGAACAACATGTACCATTGTCCAGTGTTAGCTGAAGACATGGCTCAGGACCTGGTGTACTTATAGAGCCACCGAGGTGCACAAATGAAGCAAAGTAATGAAAAAGGAAAAACTGTGTCCTACAGCTGTAGCAGGAAAAAGAAGAAAAAAAAAAACAATCAGCAGAAACTCACTTACATTTTAGATCCAGTGTCATGAATTCTGTTCTCCAATATTAAATACCCTTGTCACGTATTCAATTACACTTGGGTCTTTTAAACTTGAAATTAAAAGGGTTACAATCCTGAAAATGAATGAATACTTGATAGTTGTGATAATGACCGAAGCTGGTTAAGAGATTTAATTTGAAGAGGAAAATAATATTAATATATAAAGAGTTTTATCACAGCTTTTTTGACATGGACATTTTTGTCCCTAATAGAGCTGCTAATAGAGCTAACTTGACTATAAAATTAATTGACAACTATTTTGTTAATTGATGACTCATTTTGAGTCATTTTTAAGAAATGAAAAGGAAAAAATTCTCTGAATGCAGCTTCTTAAATGTGAATATTTTGGGATGTTCACCAAACAAGACATTTGAGGACATCGTCTTGGGCTTTGGGAAACACTTTTTCACCATTTTCTGTCATTTTGTAAACCAAACGATTACCAGCATAACCAACAGATTAATCGACAATGAAAATGATGATTAGTTGTGGCCCTAGTCCCTAATGATGACAAAGGAAGTACTAGAGTTAAAGATTCAATATGTGTTATATGTAGATGAGCACATGCTTGTGTGCTTACGTGAAGTTTGTGTTATAGTCTGTTTTGTGCTCATATGTTGACGTTAGCTACCTCCATTTTTAGGTAATGGTAGCTGATGTTGTATCCTGTTGCTGCTGTGGAGAAGCAGAAGAGAAGAAGTACAGAGCGAGCATAAGAATTTTCCTGTGAAAAACTATTCAAGTCCTCTACATAGAAATCAGTGTAGAGGCTGTTGTCATAGTTGTTGGCTTAGAAATGGAGTTGGCTAATGTTAACAAACACAAGCACAACACAGGCTCCGACACAAACTTCATGTAAGCACACAAGCCTGTGCAAATCTTACATATTGAACGTTTAAGCCAATATCTTTAGCTGATTAAAGTACTGTGAAACCCTCAATGAGATGTGGAAAATGAGTCTAATAAGATACGCAGAATTAAAAATACATTCATATTAGCAAATTAATTTGTTGTACAGCATATATAATTATACATCTGAATTTGCGGCTGTGCTGACTGTCAAAGTATTATTAGAAGGAACTGAGAAATCACTTAGTGGTCAGAGTTTATAGAGAAACGCGACTGTGTAAACAGCCACAGCTCACAGCCTGAATACAGTGTGTGTACAGTGGAAGGTAGGGGAGCTGAAAAATGCTTTGAGGTCAAGGTAAGCTCTTGTAGAACGACAGAGAGGGAGAGAGACAAAGAGCCGGTAGAGCTGGAGAGAGAGATAGAGTGTGAAACTGAGATAGGCAGAGAAAGAGAATGTGGTCATTCATGGCCATATACAGTGGGCTGTGGGCTGTGGGCTGAGAAAGGCCAGTGTTAGAGCAACATGTGTAGGAGGGGTTAGCAAAACAGAGACACACTGGGCTGTCTGGGCCAGGAACACACACACACACACACATCTACACACACACACACACACACA
>JAPQRN010000009.1:7360886-7373021 GCA_037367275.1 Coranthus polyacanthus
GTCAAGGGGCGTTACAGTGGATATCAGTGTTAACACAAGTAATTGCCTCCCTGCTCGGGAGCTTGTGAGTGTTAATCGTGTTGTTCTGATCTGTTAGTATATGGATGTTGTTTGTTAATGTTTGTCAAGACAGGCAGTGCTGTGTTGTAATTTACCACCTCACTGCCTTCTATCATAGCTCGGCGGTGGACAGCAAATTGTAGAGTACGGCACAAAACAAGCCTACAAAACATGGAGCCATCATTTGGTGTGAGAGATCAAAACACACAAAGGACGAGATGGTTATATAGGAAGCCGATACCCTAAAGACTGTACTCCTTGTGTTTTCTTACACTCAGAAGTGTAATGGACTGGAGCCGAGTTAAAACTTACACGAACAGGGAAACAGTCATTGTAGCAGTAAAGAACATTACTTGAAAAAGTGTCAATCAAAGACGATCATTTAAAGCAGGACAGTGTCTCCCACAAATGAAAAGGAGAGAAAAAGAGAGTTGTTCAGAGCACAGACTGGCAAGATGGTGGATGAAGAAGGAAAAGTATTAGCTGTGTATCATTTTGAGAGTCTCTGTCTCCCTGTGTCTTTCATGCAGAGCCATGGAGGGGGAAAGCGACGGAGGCAGGGACGGGGGTGGAGGAGTGATGGGAATCAGGCTCTTCAGAGGGTGGGGGGACACTGGCGGGGGGAGAGAGGAGATGGGTGGCAGCACGCTCCCCTTCTTTCCATCCAGTATGATCTGTGATCGGTTTGCAAGGCCGGATTCTTTGCCGATGCTGAACTCGTGGTCGTTTTCATTCTCCGAGCTGCAGTCGCTCAGATCTGTGATCTCCAGGTCTGAGTCCGACTCCGGGTCCTGCTTCACTCCTCCTCCTCCTCTCCTCTCTGTGGGGCTCTGCTGGCCCGTCCCAGTCCCTGTTCCCAGGGTGACCGCTCCCAGCCCTATGCCCGGAGGATTGGCCTCCACCCTTTCCCTCTCCGCCAGTGACGCTGCAATGTCCGTCCTCCCCATTGTCAGGCTCCCCGGGTACGGTGGCAGACAGAGCCTGGGCGGCTGACCACCCGCCGTGCCGTTTGTCCCTCCGGTTTGCCCTGCCGCGCCCCTCTCCCCCCCGCCTGCCTCCCCTGGGGGGAGAAGTGAGGAGAATGGGTGAGGCAGCTGGGAAAGGCTGCTCTGCAAAGGGTTGGGGTAAAACTGGGAGGGGTAGAGGGAGCCAGGGGGCAGTTTGGGGCAGTTATTGAGAGAGAAGGCCCCTGGTAGGTAGGGGTTGAAGCCCCAGGGGTAGTCAAACGGTGGGTTGCGAGGGTAGGGACCCAGCAGAGATGGAGGTTTAGAGTAGCACGGGGCACCTAGAACGGAGAAAATCCAGAGATGGAGGTTAGCTCTCACAAGGGCCAAAGGTTTCTTGGCATACAACATCCAAGAATGTTCACTAATTACGCTCTGTGGTATTAGCAATTCTAATCAGAAGCCACAGGGGCCAATTCTGGCACGGTTGCTTTCAACAAAAAACCTGATGGTTCATTTATGCATGCCAATACTGCGTAGTACACCCACTTCAGACTGTTGCAAACAGATGTGAACACAAAGACTCTGCACTGCAGTGAAAACTGAAAAAAAAAACCTAACTAACAATCAAGCAGAGTTTACAGCTTCCAAATTTGCGAAAAGCACCAAAAGTGTTTTTCCACAGCACTTTAACACAATGAAGGAAAAAAAAAACTAGGCTTAGAGTTCTGTGCTGTCATTTGTGGTCAAGCTAGGAAAATTATTTATTTTACAGACATTTTAGATTTGTTTCCAGTGAGATATTATCTGGTCTACATAGTGACTTTGCTTATGTAGACTTTACTGTTAGAGCTGTAGACACAATATTGGTTATATTACAAATATAAATATCAATTATTATTCTTTATGGCACAAAGTGCATTCACTCACAAAAATACCTCAGGACTTTGTGCTTACCTTATTGGTATTTGTTTTACTTTTTTTCTGTGTTTTCTGTGTGTGTTTTTGATAACATCAACAACAGCACTTAACCCCACCCAGAAACCTAAGGAAAACCCTGATTTCTGTATGTAATATAGTAGGTATTCGGACGTATTGTACCACCTTTTGGACTGCACATCATTAAAGTGGGGACAGTCATCGTGTTGAAAAATGCAGTGGAGAAAAAAAATAATACCACAGAATGCAGCAGCAGCCTGGTCGCTGTGATTCTGGAGGTTAAGTGACTGACAGAGAGGAAACTTAGAAACTGTCGATCTCTTGTTTTGACATGTCACTGTATCATTTTAGATTATGTGCAGCAAATTAAATATTGCACCGTATTTGAATTCAGTTCCTTGTAAGCATCGTCTGATAACACGAAAAGAGAGTAAATTTGAGGTGATGCTGGAATTCAATTTTAATGAACAAACAAAAGCATCGCCTCACAGCCTTACTGTACTTCCTTCCAACTGACAACCAACTCAAAGATTCTCTCTCTGTCTCTGTCTCTCATCTGCTCCCTCCACCTCTCGCACTCTTCCTCGCTCACTCTCTCTCTTTCTCTCTCTCTCTCGCTTTCACTCCGTTATTTACTATGCAGGGCTAATTTGACAGTGGTGAAGTCTCTGCGTGCTGGGCCAGGAGTAGCTGGCAGACACATGAATATTGAATCAGTCAGGCAGGCCTCACTTGCTTATGAAAACACAGTAATGGGCGCCCACAGGCCACAAACTGAAGCCTGCACCCTCAATTAGGGCCTTCCTGCCTGGGAAGGGATTAGGACAGCGGGGACACATGGGAGGGAGAGGAGGGTGAGAAGGGAAGAAGGGGGGAATAGGACCTGAGGACAAACAGAATGGGGAGGGGGAGGGGGGGCAGGTTGTGTGATGAGGAGTGCATGTGAGAGAGAGTGTGTGTGTGTGTGTGTGTGTGTGTGTGTGTGTGTGCCTATTTACCTCTCTAGCTGTGTGTGCAGACATACGTTCATACACATTCTGATGCACATATGTGCAGAAACACAAACAAAAGCAGCCGCATGAATGCATATACACTGTCAATCACAGAAACAAACGCAAACCCAAGCGGCGGTTGTTCACGCTTATGTACATGCTAAGACGGAGGAGGATACATGTGAGCCATCGCGTTGCAAAAAAAGGTGGAAGATTTCTTCGTATGTCGGTTTCCAACTTGTTCTTACCAACAATGGCATGCATAATTCACAAGCTAACCTGGCTTTTCTCACCTGAAGCGCTGCCTCACTGCGGGCTGCAATGGGACAGCCATCTCTCCTATTTCCTTTAACAATAAATGTTCATGCCTCCCCATATCCTCATACCTCTCCCTGTTCTCCTTCCCTCTACCTTCTATTCCTCCCTTTGTTTAGGAAGGGCTACTTTCTGCCTATACACAGTCTGTATACTCTAGACTCCTTCTGTACAAGCTGTTTGTTTCCTCCTAGTGCTGGGCAATATACCGATTAAATCAGCATACCGGTTTAAATCTCTCATACTGAATGAATTTTTCATATAACGCCATATTGTACGTAACATAGATAAAACAGCTGTAAAATTTCAGTAGGGAGCAAACTATATGATATTGTCCACTGCTAGAAGCACTGCAGCGCTCTGTGCAGTGTATTGTTTAGGGCCGCTGTTAACTGAGAGTGCCATTCTTACTAACAGTTACAACTTTATAACACAATTAATTGCAAATAATTTACTCTCTTTAGCACATTAAGATTAAGTAAGGACATGGTCCCAACCACAGAACAAACACGATTTTGTTTTGAAAAGTAGGTGCTGTGTGCATGTGTTGCTTAAATGTTGATTTTAAGTTCTGTTTTCACAACACTGCATTTTGCACAATAAAAACTGTCTTCGTTCTACAACTGTTTGTTGCTCATGATTGCCTCTTACTATATTAATCAAAGCCTTCACTAAACATGATGAAATTAAAATATTTTTATATTTAATTGCAAAAACACCCCCACTATTAAGACAGATTAAAACATTACAGAACAAACAGAACAAAATATTGCTGGAATATGTTATTGAGTCAAAGTTAGACATATTCTTTTAAAATGACATTGCTTTTCGAATGAAAAACATACTTGACAAGATTTATTTTTTAGGCTTTTTTTACTGTCTCAAAATTCGTTTTTTTTTTGCACAGTTCCATGTACTCCTCTTAGTAGAATGAGTCACAAACCTATCTAAAGCCCCAGCCATAAAAGAAATTGTGATATGCAGTGAAACTACCAGAATCTTAAAAAATACTGTGAAATTTTTTATCATACCACCCAGCCCTATCTCCTCATGAAGACAGCTTTATCTCTGGGATATAGAAAGGTTCCTATTGGTGGATTGTGTTTTTCAGCATTTTGTTCTTCCGTCATCAGTGCATCTATCATCTCACCTGAACTGAGAAAGGGTAATGTGTCCAGTCTCAGCTTGTCTCCCTCTGGCCCCGGCGCTGTGGTCCCTCGGTCAAACAGGGACGTCGCTCTGCTGGAGTCTGGCAAACGTGGAAACAGGGACTGTATGGCCTGGTCGACAGAGGAGAAAGAGGAAAGGAAATAAAAGAGGGATTGAAACGAGTTCATTACAAAAGACTTCCTAAATGGAGCACATGTATTCCTACAAATCCACCCGGATGGTGCTGGGGAAAAGTCATATGTTGACAGCAGCACCCTGCAGAGTGTGATGCAAACAGTGACAGAGTCGCAGCAAGGACGGGATAAAAAGGGGGCGTCGTGGGACTTTAACTCGGGGTAAAGAGGGAGGTAGGAGGACGCAGAAGCTCTGAGACTCAAAGGAAGGAAGAGTACAGAGTCAAATGGAGGCCAGCGCTTAAGTTTGTGGGTACAAAGGATAAATGATGAGAAAGAGAGGGATCGTTGGCCAGTTTTTTCCATTGAAGGATGAATGTGATGGATGCAGGACGAATAGGACTAAGATGTGACAGAAAGACATCCATTCAGGATGCAGGGCAGCCGTGTGGATGTGCGTTTTTTTTTTTTGTGTTTTTTTTTTTCTGTCTGTGTGCGAATAAGTATTTTAAAAGATAGAGGTGGAGACAAGGTAAAATAAATGGAACAGTTGAATCTCAGGAATCAAGGGGACAAAGGGAGGATTTTTTTTTCCTAGCAGGACTTTGGATCAATAGTATCTGTCACCCTGCAGCCCTAAGTTTGAAAGGCGAGACTGTACTCCCAAGCTGCGAGATCTGCGTTGCTTAACAAACCGCATTAATGACCCGCCATTGATCTGATCTGACGCGACCCCTTTGCTTTTCTATTTCTTTCATTTTCAATCGATGACAGATGGATACGCCATCGGAGACGGGGATGAGAGAAGGAGGGGATAACGTCTTCTTTTGTTTTAAGGACAAGTTAAAACCGTCCCCCTCCTCTGTCTCCTTCAGAGTCTGTGTCTCCTTATCCCATCTTAAGGATGGCGCAGACAAATGATGGATGATTCGCTCTTACTGTACTTTTAACTTACGTGCACTTTCTAGGACATTACTTGTACGAAATAAAATTATCCGCACACTGGCGCTTACATCCCGAGTAAAAAATACATTCTTCAAAATCAATTTGGGTCAAATTTGAAAGATTTAAATTGATTTGTTGAGTGTTTTATTGACTCTAAATATCTTTTCTCCTCAACCCGATGCACAAGTTAAGTCAAATTAGGACGTTTCTGCTCTTGCTTTCCTCCTCTGGTGTTCTGATACAATTTATCTCTGTAAAAATTTTACAATCTCTCAGGGCAAATCATAAGTGAACTCTATTCTATTCCGATCACCATTAGAGATAGTGAATAAAAGATACACATGATGAATACCACCCCTCGTCTTGTAAAAAGCAAAGGCACAGCAGGGGCCTGAGAAATACAACGGCAAAATCGCTAGAGTGAAATGGATTTGAGTTTCCTGAATTAAATCACTTTTAATAAAAAATTAAGGATTACAACAGGGTGCCTATCTCGCATTTCTTTTCTTTTCATTCCCTCTATACTTAAGACATTTTGTCCTGCTCCAGAATATACAGTTATATGAATATAGTTTGGAGTTTCAGACGATTTCAGACGATTAATTGATTTCCTCTGCTTTATCTGTTTTCTTTTCTTACACCAAATGACATATTATTTTGTCCCTTTCCAAATTCCTCATACCTCTGGGCTGCAGTCTGGTGCAGCCGAGCCCCCGTTGAAGTGGTTCTGGGCCAGAAAGAAGGGAGAGTTTGCCATATCCAGAATGGGGTAGTTCACCAACACAACCTTACTGAAGTTAAACTTGTAGGTGAAACGTTTTCCTTTGGTTTTGTGCAAAATGCGCTTGTTGTAGTAATACCTGCGGAAGGAAGATGGGATATAGAAGGGATGGAGTGAGGGGGATAAAAGATAAAGGAAAAAGGAAGAGGAAAAGGAAGAAGAGGAGGGAAGGATTAATATAACGCTCACATCAAGGTTTTGTGTTTTATCGTTAGCGGGAGAGAATAACCAAACAACTCCAGCCCTGTAGGGCGAGAGTTATGCTGATTTCCCACTGTTTTTATTCGTCTCCTCCTTCCTCAAATCAATTCATGTCTGACTACCTTGATTCGATACAATGTGAGGCTTTAAAGGAATATTTTATTCAGCTGTTAGATAAATCCTTGCACACACGGTCTTTGGGAAACAGAGGCCGTACAGTGAACAAAACACTAAAGAATAACCAAAGAAAAGGCTTCTTTTAGAACACACGTGGATATTTATCCGTTTAAAAAAATGCTCTATGTTAAAACATTAGACGAGATTTCATATGTTTTAGCAATAGCAAATTAGGTTATTGCTTTCTATGTCTACTACAACTAAGTAAATAAAATTAGTTAAAAAAGCACGGTCAGACTAAATATTCCTTCACATAAAGGTAGTATCCTTCAATCTGGAATTTAGTTTAAAACATCAGAAGCGTTTTGGGCTCTGGAACGTGATACTGAGCCCAGGTGACGTGTAAATGTACACGACACCCAGAAGCTGTCACTGTCTCCAACAGCAAAGCACATTTACAAAGAGGTGGAACAACAAATGAAATCTCCATGACAACGACCTCAGGTGTCTCCCGCTGGGTGTGTTGTGAGCCGTCGTCATGCCAGTTTCCTGTGCCACCCACCGAGGTGTCAAAAACATACAGTCTGTCAGGATGCCGCACTGATCGACGTTAAAAGCAAAAAAAAAAAAAAAAACGGGAGCCATCTGGTTCAGGTAAAGAGACGAGCGCTCAGGTGGAGGAGGAGGAGGGAGGGAGAGCTGAAAATTGAAAAACCTGCAGATGTGTTATCGCCATATAAGTTTTCATCTCCTCTCTGTGCTTGACTTTCTTCATTTCTGCGTGAACGCAGCGAGTGCATCAAATACATTAGACGACCTCAGCATTAAACACTGGTGAGCAGCACCTCATTATGCACATGCGCTATATCAACAAACACAGCAGCATGTTCGTATCAGCATGTATCCACAGTGTCTGCATGGACCCCGGTGCAATGATGTGTACGTGTTTTGCTTTGCGTGGCAATTGTGCCGTGGCCCTTAATTGAGCAATTAAGTGAGGCTAATTAAGAAGGCTAATTGTGGCCCCAGCCAATTCATAACAATTAGACTCTGACGACAGCCCCCATTAACAAGAGGCCAAAGGAAAGCCGAGGGAGGGGGTGGGGTGGGGGAAGAGGGACATTTGCATAAGAAAACAGTGTGTGTGCGGTTGGGGGTTTAAACTGCTGAAGGTATGAAGTGTGAACACTATCGTTTTAATCACCTTGGGTAAGTTTGGTGCCAAGCAGTTTCCCCTGTTCTCCACTCCACGAAGAAGCGAAAGTAATTTCACACCGGGGCTTAATTTTGAAATCCCTATTGAATTTTTTATTTGGCAGCTCAATGGTGAACTTTTCATTAGGATGTCCACAGATAAGGATAAAATTGAGGGTATTGACCTCCCCGCCATGAAAAGTCCCACCTTTATCTTTTCATCTTTTACCAACAAGGAAAAGAGAGATTTAAGTTTGATTTCAGTCCGAGAGGAAAGCAATTTACGTAAATGTTAATCTGATAAACATCTTGATTTTATCTGATAACAGGAGGCTTGACATTCACAATGGAAGTCTATCCGATAACACACATGTACAAACGTGCACAGGGGGGAGTAAACCTCTCACGGCCGTACCTCAGTGCCCTGCTCAGCTTGTCATAGTTCATGTGAGGTTTGCATTTCCTTATCCCCCACAGCCGGGCCACCTCGTCTGGGTCCTTGATGACAAACTCTCCGTAGTCCCCCTGCCACGCGATCACTCCCTGATACTCCTCCTTCTGCAGCAGCTCCAGGATGAAGTGCCACAGCTGGATCTGTCTGGAGCCGGGGCTCGACTCGGGCTTGTAGGCCCAGTCCGGGAAGGCGAACCCTGGACAAGAGGGAGCAAGGAGACAAGGGGAGGATGATGATGTTATAGGGCCTTGTCGTTTGTTCTAGTGCACGCCGGGGGGATTTGCTGTCCAGATGACTGATGAGTGATGAAGGTGAGGGATGATGTGTTTAATATCACAGCACGTGCCTAGAGCAATGTTAGTCTGCGTTAATGCCCTCTAGCCTCAACAGATTGGTCAGTGGGATGATGACAGCTCTCTTGGAGAGAACTGATTGATGTTGCTTGGGCCTGAATTCAAAAAGCCAAGTGTATGCACATCCTACATGGACTTAAGTAGCTTTTTGACTCATCCTCAACTGATCCTGACACTAACTAGCCTTGTAAAAATATTAGACATGCAACCAATTACAACCGTAGCTTCAATTTTTTTTAGAATTTAGCTGAATATGTGAAATCACTTTTATAATGTATTACAGAGATTTTCATGATCAGAAGATGCATTCAACTGAATGTGCTTGTTTTGCGTCTTCTATGGTTTAAACCAATTTTCTGCCCACATTTGTTTTATATATTGTAAAGATGTGATGATTTCAGACAGACCAAGGTGAAGTGACTCATTAGCATGACGATGGGACAAACCTGGCGTCCAAAGTGCGGGCACCGGGGGGAGCAGCAGATCACTGACGCAGTTACAGTCCATGCCTCCACAACACCTGAAACGACACCAAGAGATGAGACAGAGGTTAAGACAAAGTCACTGAAGCATGACCACATTGCTTTTGCAAACAAAAAAACAAAAAACTGTTCAGTCAGTAAAAAAAAAAAAAAAAAAAAAGCTAAAAGGAAGACATTTCATACCAAATTATTTGCAAGGAGTGAGTCAGCTTCACAGTGGTTATATTTCAGTTCAAGTTGAAGTTGAAGAGTGTAAACTTTGTTGAAGAGATATGCGAGTCAAACTGAAATTGGAGGTATTGCATAAGGGTGCGAGGGTGCAACATGATTTCAAAAACATACCTTAAATCGATGTGAAATATGGCAAGGTTATGTTTTATATGTCTTTGGGAGAGATCAGGTGTTTGATGGATGTGATCTTGTGTGGCCACCTGAGGCTGTGTCTGATGCAACACGGTGGACATCCCTACAGTGCATTTATGAACAGGAGGAATTAAATAAGACTTTGGAGAACTAAGTTAAAGTTTAGCTGTATAATACATTAAAAAAAAGGGTTATTTAATTTATAATTAGCCGGGGTTATTTCTCAGTGGAGTTTTTAAGAGTCGAAAACTACACATACGTTAAAGAATCTCTGTGCACAAGTAGAATTCCTTATCCTGGTATCGCAGCTGGCAAGTTTGGGTAATAGTTTGGAGAGTTGTGTTTTAGGAAGGCGAATTTTATCTGTATCGCTGAAGTTATTTATATGCAATATAATGCTAAATGTAAAGTATAATATTAAATGTAATTAGCTCTGCACTTGTTGTCTTATTGGCCCATATAAACATCTACAACCACACGCGTATGGGACGAATTGTAACATATGTGAGCAGATTTATCATTTTAATAATATTTAGAAGTCAAAACTGTTGCCCAGTGAACATTTCTATGTTCCCTTATATCACTAGCCTACAAAATAATAGCCTCGTTGGACATCAAATAAGACCTTTTCCATCTAGTATTAATAACAGAATCATTTATGAGGTGTTTTTCTTATAACCCTCCTATTTTGACCCTTTTTAAAGTTGGAACATCTATTTTATTTAGTATGAACGTTCTTCTGCTGGCCTCAATTAATGTAATCAGTAGTAGCATTTAAAATAACACACAGACCATATTTCACCTCAATCTAACACTCATGCGGTGTTCATATTGCTCATATCTTGTTCATTTTTGTTTATTCCTGGTACAAAGCAAGTGTAGCGTCAATACAAAATCCTTATGACTCATTAGTCTCGATTTTAAGTGAACGGGTCAATTTGACTTTGAACATAAGATGTGTCTGACCTCTACTTACCAACATCAAAAAAAAGTATAAAAATGCAAAACAAATTTAAATGTTATATAAAACTACTATATTTTTTTATATATATATTCTGGTTTTTCCAATGTACATAAAAAAAGAGGGTGTTTGTTTAATGAAAAACAAGCGAATGATCCTAATGGAACCATGATGTAAGGGGTGAATAACAATATAGCTCTAAATATCGTCTGAATGGTTATTAGTGGTGCTAATAATGAGGCACAAAAAAAGATGTTACTGACAAATGAACGTAACAGGAGGGTTAACATCTCAAACTCTCATTTCAGATAAAAACCCAACTGAGCACACCGATATACATGTGTGAATGAAAATTTAAAACCAAACCACTCCATCACAACTTGTGTGCCTCCTTTATTTACAAGCAGACAATGTGAATGCACCACAAGCAGCTGTGTGCGTTTGTGTGTTTGTGAGTGAGCCTCGGCTGCTTTATTAAATGACAACTTCTAATGCCGTCTCCTAAATAAATGCATATAGACATCTGCTGACAGGATTAGGTGAGCAGGTTTTAGTGCTTCCATGACGAGTGCGGGGAATATGAGACGGGATCTAGTTTGGATATCACAGTTTCATCAGGGTTGTTTTACAAAGCTTAGATGGAAGAGATGCCCTGCTGCTACACTGGTATCTTTAATGCTAGCCTCTCTACCTCTGCCTTCTCTCTCTGCCTCTATTTAATTATGCTCTGTGAATTTTGGATTTTCCCTCCAGCATTGAAATGGAACGTGAATTATTAAGGTGTGTTTGTATAAATTATTATTGCTAACTCCAGGCATTTCTCTCTCTCTCTCTGACCGACTCTCTCGCTCACTCTCACCCTGCTTCTAGCCTTTGGATTGTGGTCCCTCTCGCTTTCTCCTCCCTTTCTTCATCTTTCTTGTTTTCAAAACCGCTCCTTCTGTCTTCAAATGTTGAGCTGGCATTCATCCTATCTCACACACATATTTGTCTTATTGTTCATGCTGTGATTCCTTATTTTTCATCTCTATCTTGTGTCTCTTTGACACATATTTGCCATAATAAGTCAAAGTTACCATGCGGGTTACAACTTAGTTGTATCTTCATAAAAGCTACTTGTTATCAGGTGGGATTTCTTTGAACAAAACTGTACGTGTTTCCTGTTACAGAGATCATTTTGTATTCAGTGTACGACTACGGTAACGCACACTGTGGCCAATTAGAAATGCTCTATTTCTCTATACTGAAAATGTTGATATCAAGCCTTTACATCTGACTGAAGGCCTCTGCAGAGTTTGGTCTTTAAAAAATAAGATATTCTTTGTGTTTGGGGTAGTAATCTATAAGTTTCCTCTTCCCTGTGGGCTACAGGTCATCAATACTGCATCATCTCTTTCATTCACCATATTCTCGCGGTCCACAGAGTGTATAAGGTGGCCTCTGAGGATGATATATATATATATATATATATACGTATATATATATACATATGTTCACGCCTATCTGTCGGGGTCTCTCCAGCTTCCTCATATGCCACCTACGCACAGCCTCCAATCTATACCCGTCCTCCCTTTTCTCCGATCCACCAGTGTATCTATACAGGTGAATCCTCCTTTCCTCTTTCCCACCTCCTTCTTATTCACACACACCTATCCTCTGTCTTCCCTCGCGCCCCACCCATCTCCTCTCTTCTCTCCCTCTCTCCTGCTCTGTGTGTTTTGCTTCGGCGCAGTAATTTTCCGTTTGATTTC
>JAPQRN010000009.1:7396161-7406407 GCA_037367275.1 Coranthus polyacanthus
CCTTTGCCTTCCTATCTTCCACTCCTCTCTTCCCTTATGTCTTTTTTCCTTTCCTGTGTGTATCCTCCCTGGTGTCTAGAGTCTTCCTCTTTTTCAGTGTCTATCCTCGTTCGCTCCAATCTGTTTTCTCTCCCAGCTGAATGTCTCTTTCAACCACTGACCACTTTCTCTCCCTTGCTATCTCTCGGTGCTGGGCAGCACTCTGCCTCCATGTCTTTTAAACCGTGCCTCTAATCATTTCCTCTCCTCTCTTCTCCCGCTTTTGGTCTCACCATCTCCCCTTTTTAAGCCTGTTCTTTTTCCCTTTAAATCCCTCGCTACCCTCTCCTCCCTGCTGTTTCTGTCTCTCTTACTCTTTTTCCCTCATCCCCCTCTCTGAGTGTGCATCAGATGGTCCATTTCTCTCTAACCCAGTGCATATTGATCCCTATGGCAGTAGCATGCAGGGTGAGGGCTGCGAGGAGTACTGCTACAGTGTATTAAACGACACAAACGCTTTGGACGCGGGGTCTGAGACACGCCTCCCCGGCAGGGCCCTGTCAATAGCTGCTCCCTCCTGTCAACAGCAGCCAAATGGCCTCTCAATCTGGGACTTGTGATGGGCTACAGATTGGTACACAGAAATGCAATGGATGCTCCGCAGAAAAATAGAAAGGATCTTGAGAAGAACAAGGATAGAAAAATGAAATGAAATAAGGGGATGTGTATGGTGTAATTTGCCAGATAATGACAAGCTGCTTTTAAAAAACAGATGTATTCAGCATTGATGTAAGCCAATGAAATCACGTAAAACCATTTCCATTCAGATGCCTAAAATGTTGCACAACAAAATCTATGACCTCAACTTTCAATTTGCTCCATTCTCTGCCTTAACAGGCTACATAATAACACACCGCTGTCCTGCAGTTATGTGGAACAGCAATTATGGACGCAGTCGAGTGTGCTATATACTGTTCAAGCACATCAAACAAAAGACGTACAAACGCTGGAAAAGGCCTGAACAATAGAGATGGCAGCAACAGAAGCAAACCTTTTACAGCTACCCATTACTTTCCCACTTAACAAGACAAACCACAACCTCTCTCTCTCTCTCTCTCTGACTCTATGCAGAGTTGCCTGCTATCACCACACTGCTTGAGTGGGAGATAAATGGAGTGAGTGCGTGTATGTGTGCGTTTGATTTATGTACTGTTGTGTACGTGTCAAGACGTCCGAGCTATCAGGACCACCATCTCCCAATAGACATAGAAATGCTACAGCAGTGGAGGCACCCCTCTGTCGACCCCGAGACCTCTGATACACATCTGGAACAACAGAGCACACCGAGCGGGATTGTAGGGGTTTGTTGGAGTAGGAGGAGGAGGAAGAGAAGGAGGAGGACGAGGGGTGTACTTTCACTGCAGCTGTAGTTTTCATTTTCATTCAAAGGAGATTCAACTACTTAGTCCATCTCTCCGTCTCAGTCTTTTTCACCTCTCTGCCCTTCACTGTCTTGTATTGACGAGAGGGAAACGGCCTGTACTTTGACCTTAAACTCAACTTTACAACTCCTTCCCACTCTCACAGGAATAATCTCACAGGTAGCATGCAGGCTGTGGGTCCTGGTTGGCTGCTTTCACATTAAGTTCCTGTCCACGGTGTCAGGAACAACTGCTGTATGAGCCTGACCTCCTGGGAAATCTTTGGTAACTTGTTCAAAAATGGACTGTCTGTCAAAGGATAGTCGCCGCTAACATAAAAATAGCGCTGCGACTAATGATTATATTCACTGTCAGCTGATGTGTCGATTATTTCATTGATTAATCGATTCGTTGTTTTGTCTATAAAATGTTAGAAAATGATGAAAAATGTCTGTTAGTGCTGCCAAATCCCGAGATGATATCCTTTGGATAGGACCACAACCGAAAGGTTTTAAGTTTAATGTCACAGAGGAGGAAAGAAAGCAGAAAATAGTCAAAAATGTGACTTTTTTTGTCTTAAAAAAATACTGAAACTTATTAATCAATTATCAAAATAGTTGCAGATTAATTCAATAATTCACAACTAATCCATTAATCAGTTAATCTTTGCGGCGCTACATAAAAACAACCATTTGACTTTAAACAGCTTAAAGGCAGGTTGATACATTTTCATGTCATATTCAGTCCACACAGTCTTAATTACATTTCACGCGATTTATAACATTCTGTCATATTTTCTTTTGCTCTTGTTGTATTCATAGGTATCGCTGGTAATTTGTCCGCTGACGGGCATCTGTAGTTCAGACACCTGTTTTATTTTACCACTTTTCTCTTTCAATCACTCTTTTCTTCTCTCCCTCGCCGTCCCTTCCCTTTCCCTTTTCTCTCTTCACCCTCTCCATCTATTTCTTTCTCTCTAGGAAGGAATCAGTCTCACCTTAATTGCTCTTAAATCGGATTAATGACTGACCGGGGACAACTTGACTTAATCTCTCTTCTAGTAAATCTCTTCCTCTCCCCTCTTCTCGTACATCACTCTTATACATTTTATCCTCCCATGCCCTCCCTCCCCTTTATTTCTCGTCCCTTCTTTTTCCATCTTCAACCTTTTCTCCCTCCGTCTCTCTTCTTCACTCTCACTTATATCTCAATCTTTTACCTCTGCTCTCTCTCTTTCCCTCTCCTTCCTTCCCTTCTCCATCACTCTCCCTCCCAGTCACTCATTCTTTTCATCTTTTTGGACGCACTCTGTCATGCTCCAGCTCTGCTCGTCATCCGGGTCCCTTCATCATTCTTCTCCTCTTCTTTTCACGCTCTTTTGACAACTTTCTATCATCCTTTAACTTCATCATCCTGAAAATTTTCCCCCAAACCTCTCTTCGACTCGCCTGTCACTTCTCCCTTTTTCTCGATTCTCCGCTTTGTCTTTCTGTGTGCATGTCTTTCACTCTTTACAAGCCTGGCCAGTCGCTGGGTGTTGTGTATGTGTTAGCACACGTCGATGTGGTCCTGTCATTGCCTCCTAAGTGCTTTGGCAATACTAGGGATCTGCTGTCATGCCAGTGCAACTAATCTCAATTGAATTACATTGAACTTGTATTGAGATGGCGATAAAGGACATGAGCGTCTGTCTGTGTGATTGCTCAAGCATCTCTCTCACACCCATGTGACATACACACACATCAAAATCACTTTGGGTGACTGCAGTGCCATTTGATCATTACACTTGCGATGCGATTAATGGCAATAAAACCGCAACAAGAAATATGTTTCTTAAAATTCGATGAAATACAACTGGTGCACTGCCGTACCGGGGCAGGTGATTCTTGTTAAAGGTATAAGTGCAAAAAAAAAAAATAAAAAAATGTGGCACCTTCCAAACCCCTGCAGTTCAAAAAATCTGAGGGAAAAAAGAGGCCAGCCTTGTGGACAAAAGCTCATTTTCCTCTTGGTTGCACACTGCTGCAGGCAGGCTAACATGCCACAGGAGAATTCAACCACTCATACACCTTTGTTTTCCTCTGGTTTTTCTCAACTTTACACACAGCAGCAGAGCCATAACTGAGAGTATACACCAGGATTTCTATGTCAGCCTGTAGGTAAGTGCACGGCCTGTCAAGCCTGAGGCGAAGTCGATGATCTCAGACCACAAAGTCCCTAGTTTTCTGACTGTGACAGAAAAAGGAGAAAACTGTCATTCAAATGCGAGCGTATATTTGTTCGCCTTCCAGGTTCGCTTTGAGCCACTTCCATGTCTCCTTCTCTCTCAGTTTTTTTTTTTTTTTGTCCTCTGCACTCGCCACCTTTACTAAAGCTCTAACCCACCTCCCAACCTCTCTGCATGCCCATCTGCTTCACAGCACTCCTGCTTCGGTCCTCTCTCACTCCTTGTCTCTCTCTCTCTCTCTCTCTCTTGCAGTGCAGTCAGGATTAAGCATTTATCTCGGTGGTCCTTCTTTCGGCCCTAAACGCCCGTGAGGATGATAAGAGTCTCTGGGATTTGTCAAATTGCACGCCATTGATTAACTGACCTTTCACGCCTGCAAGTCTCTCAGCCACTCCACTAACTGCCGACAGGCTAGATAGAGAGATAGATGGATACATCTGGCTGTTATTATTGTGTACAAGTTTGTAGTTACCAGGTGTGGCAGCAAGAGACGACAGGGGTATGAGGGCCACAGGAGAGGGGGGGGTGAAGGAGAGGGATTGGGTGGCAGAGACGTGGAGATGGTGTGAAAAGATAGAGTGGAGTCCTTCAATTGCCCTATAGGCTCTGAGTGTAACAGGTAGAAGTGTGTCTACGATCAAACAGTAATGAGTGCACTGAATAATGAAACACAAATTTTAAGGTGTGCCTTAAGGTGTGCCTTCCGGAGGAAGTGTTCAGACATTGACTGGCTGGAGGAAAATCTTGCATGTGATCGGTAATAGCCAAAGGCTATTGCATGGCGCATTGAACACCTTTGATTATTCACAGACATGTCTGTGCTGTTTCACCATAGAAACATTTTTAAAAGCAGGATTGGGGTGTTTCAAAAATCCCAAATCAAGGATGATCAAAGTATTTGATCAAGAAAATCAAAATTGCAGTATATTGCAATCAAGATGTCGTACTTTATAACTTTCATCATTTGCATCCCTGTGAGTTATAAACGGTGCCAGGGGTCTCAAAATATTTTATGACCACCGCAATTTATTTTCTTGAATTTACATTTTGCATTTACTAAAAAAAGATTTCACTATTTTTAAAAACACATGTTCCCAATAGATAGTTTTGGACTTCACTTTGATATCAACAATATAATGAGGAAACACTTCACCCTGAAATGATTTGGGAACCCTGATATAAAACATTCAAACACAAATCATCACAAAAAGTAAAAATGAAGAACATATAAAGCAATACTAAACAACGATACTGGGAGGTAGCGCATGAGGACAAAGTCAACCCACCTGGACCTCCGCGTCGCCCCGCCTCAGAGATGCACCTGAGGCCGAAGCCTGATCACCGACTCTCGGACTGGAACTGGAGCCTGTTTTTGCCTCTTTGCGCTTGTTCCGACCCGGAAAGGAGGAGGAGGAAGAGGAGGAAGAGGAAGAGGAGGCCAGGGGGGCAACGTGCCGCTGTTGCACCGCACGAAAGCGTCACTAAAAGACAAAAGTGCATAGGTTTTATTAACATTATAATATGTCTGGGGAACAATTTCGCCAATGAGTTAAAAAATAAGGAAAGGAAAGGTGGCGCTTTGGTCCAGCTGAGTGGAGCCAATCCGGGGGCTTGCGTTGTGTTCCCGCAGGACCCCTGGTGCCCTACAGACCACAGATCAATCACCTTATTTAGCTTACTCTTTAGTGTCATACAGTAACGGAGAGAGGCAGAGTGGGGTAGGATGAGAGACGCCAGGAAGCGAAAAATGATTATAATACTCCAATAATAATTTGATATAATAATCCATAGGTGCGTCTTTAGCGCACACTGTGAAGGATCACACTTTATTCACATCGTGTGTGCATTTCTGCAATATTCCTCCAAAACCCCGCGGTGACTTATCATTTTCCTCTATTTATATTATATCCATGTGAAATGTATACTTGAGGATATAGCTCTTTTTACGCATGGATGTGTCTGGGTTTAACGGCACACAGAGCGGATTCAGAGGCCCTGAATGCAGCTCGGCGAGAGCCTTCTGTTCTGTTGTCTTGTTATCGATATATGAGAAGCTTGCTGGAAAGGATATTGACCGCACTAACTAGCCGCACTTTGATCATACGAAATTGCTTTCCAGATGACAACACATTAAGGATGAGAGCGTTTTTTAAAAAAAAAAAATCAAAACCGGGCCTCTCGCTCGCACCTGTCAGAAGTTTCTTTTCCGAGTGAGATGGAGATGAGGCGAGGTGAGAGCCCCCATAGGTCGACTGCACTGATGAATAAAAGAAAGCCAATAGTCTATTTCCAAAAAAAAAAGAAAAAAAGGGGGGGGCGGGATACGGGGGGGAAAAGAAGTAGCATGAAAATTTTAATTCCTTACCTCAGAACTGCGATCATAACCCGAAAAGTATAACTAGGCCTGTGCACATTCTGGACTAAAATACAAGTAGTGGAAGGAATTAAAATGAGCTCATAATTTCAACAAAAAAAACTAAAATGAAGAAAAACAGATTCATAATAATAACGGTGATAATAATAAACGACAACTGTATTTTTATTTTATTCCTGTGGAAGAAAATGGACAATGACGACGATTGAATTATACTGAAACCTAAGAGCGGTTTGAGAGGCGAGGGCATTTTTGTTCTACACTTCTTGTGAATGAAATTAAATCTCAAGTATTTCAGAAATCGTTATCACAAAAATGAATTTAAAATTCATAACCGAAGTTCAAAGAGAAACGTGAAGGAGCTTCCAACCAAAATGCTTTGAGAAATAAAACAAGAAGGCAGATTATTCGTTCGATATAATAATACTAATAATAATAATAATAATAGTAATACTAATGTGAATAACTTATAATATATACTTATATTTGTATTATTGTTATTATTGTTATTATTATTATTATTATTATCATTATTATTATTATTATTATTATTATTATTATTATTATTATTACCTGTAATAAATGAGTAGAAAAAAACGATGAAGCGGTGATATTATAAGGAATGTAATTGGACGTGTTGACGAGTTCAAAGCTCGCCGTGGAGAGGTGAATGATGAAGGAAGGGGAGGGTGAGTGACGTGGGGAGAAATTTCCCCAAATGCCATTTAATGTCGGAAATATTTCCACCAACTATTGACAGCAGCAAAGAGACGGATGAGGCGGCGGCCGGTGAGAAGCGATGCCCGCACACACACACATACATAGGAAAAAAAAAAACACACACAGAGAAAATAATCCAATTAAGACGGGCCAGAGAAAGCTGGGGAGAAATGTTCAACACGTTGGCCTGAAACTCTGAAACTTCACACACACACACACACACACGCGGCGAACGACAGGCAACGACGAACGAGTTAAAGCCAAGAGACTGAAGCGATAAGGAGTGAAGCTGTGTGGATGATTTAAGATGTAAAGTGGGAAATAACTTTGAATGATGGCGGCTGAAATAAGCCTGCAATTATGTACAAAATGCTGTTTAAAAGAAATCACCCAAATCAAATAAAATACATTAAAATCATTATTATTTTTGTTATTATTATGTCATTTGCAGATTATACAAATTAATCGACCCGTCCGCACTTTTAAATCCTCTCTGTTTTACCTTCACTCACTGACACGCACTACACACACACACACACACACTAACACACAAACACACAAACACACACACACACACACACACTAACACACAAACACACAAACACGCACACACACACACATACACTGTCAAACTTTGTTGACGCAGGCTGGTGTTGTGTAAAGATACATGTGAATAATTAAAGCCAGAGAGAAAAAAAAACAACATTCGTTGGGGTTAGGGTGGATCCATTGATCGATCTCTTAATCTGCAATAGTTACATGCATGTATTGATTTGCAAACACTGTTTATCTGGAAATATACTGCAACAAATAATTGATGGAGTACACCCACGGCGCGCATAAATATGCATCAAAGTTGTAAGGGGGTAAACACCTAAAAAAAATAAAAATAAAATAAAAAAAAAAATCTGAGGAGAGACCAGCGAATACACATAAAGATTATTCCAAATATTTTTCAAGTTTCTGCTCCGCACTGTATCGACGCGCCCACTTCTGAAACAAACTCCCGTGAGAGTGTGAAAACACGCAGAAATCACCGGCTGCACTCCTGCTGGAGTAAACTTCACGGTGAACTCGCTGACGGATGGATGGCCATATAGTCCACGAGTAAGAGCGCAGATTTTTATTTATTTATTTTTTTTTTTGGATTTCTTTTCAGTTTGGGGAAATGAGTTCAGGTGCAGAACTGAAAATAAAAATAAATACAGCTGGGGCAATTCTGTGAAAACTCGAGCTTTTCAATGTTTACACTGATTTCCAACCTAGAAATACAAAACAAATGAATGCATTAATTAAACAATACATATGTATATACAGGCCGCGTGTATTAATAAGCTGCTGCAAAGAGCTGGTGTGTGTATTGACATCCTGAAGTTCAGGAACATGAGCAGCAGCGGCAGCACACAGAAGTGCACATGCAAACTAGGGCCCAAATATCAAACGCACACTTTGACACCTTTATGGACGTATGTAAACCGGGTCATTCACGCACGCACACGCACGCACGCGCGCGCACACGCACACACACCGATGGACCAGAGAGAGAGAGAGAGAGAGAGAGAGAGAGAGAGAGAGAGAGAGAGAGAGAGAGAGATGCACCGGCTGAGGTCTCGTGCAGCTCGGCGCGTGTGAGTTGCTGTTTAATTGACTGATTGATACGGCCGCGTGGAGGTGAGGGCTGGACGCCTTAACAAATAGAGACATTTAAAGGCTAATCCGGGCCAACGCCGACAGCTGAACGCATCAAAGTGCTCCCATAGAGCCGAGACTTTTTTTTTTTTTTTTTTTTGATAGACCTGCACGCATGCACGCCAAAAAAAAAAAAAATCCGGATATTTTTACACTAGTTCACCTCCAGCTGTGTGTGCCTGGAAAAAAGACGCCAGGGCAGCGGTTAAAACTTTCACGATGTTTCCGAAAATAAGACAAGAGATAAAAAGCAAAAAAAAAAAAAAAAACTAAAAACTAAGCTACCAAATAATATAGTAAAAAAAAAAAAAAAAAAAAAAGCACAAAAAGAGCCTGCGTGGATTACGCACGCTCCAACTTTCTGAAACAAATCTCGCCAAGATTACCGCAGTCGCGAAGCCGAGAGTTACGAGCACAATTTTGCTTCTAATAGCAAATGAATCATAATAATGAACAATAATAGAGCCGGCACAAATATGACAAATTTCAAAAAAAAAAAAAAAAAAAAGAAGCGTTCATCACTGGGCAACAATAAGTTTTCAACTTCATAAAAAAAAGAGATTTTCAAAAAAACAAACAAACACATGAATATAATATATTACAAAAGCACACATAACACGACATACCTCCGGGTTTTGTTTCAGGAAGTGGTGTTAAAGCTCTCGCCGGCTGAAGAGCGACCAATCTATCCACACGCATTCACTCTGACGGCGCACCGAGCCAGCGACCGGAGAGGCAGCACTACTACCAACCTGAACCCGAGGAGGCGAGCAGAGGGAGGGAGGGAAGAGGAGGAGGAGGAGGAGGAGGAGGAGAGGAGGAGTGCATCTCTCTCTCTCTCTCTCTCTCTCTCCCTCTGTCTTTTTGTCTCTCTCTCTCTCACTGTGAGTGTGTGAGTGTGTGTGTGTGCGTGTGTAAGTAGTTAATTAGTAAATCCCCATTCGCTGTGCCTCGGGTCGGTTTGTTTTCCCCGGTCGACAAGCCGAGAGGAAAGAGAATTTGAAGTAGGATTCGACCCGTTTCCGCTCCTGTGTCTCATATATGAGGTTTGTGTGTGTGTGTCTGTGCGTCTGTGTGTGCGCATGCCGGTGAGTGTGTGTGTGTGGATGTTTTCTCAAAACTCACTCGCTGCCTCTATAAGACAAGCCTTTCCCTCCCTCTGGTCACCTCCGGGGTCACCGAAGAGTCGCTGTGTTCAACAACACGTTGACCCCAAAAGTTGCTCAACTTGAATGACTCACCTATTGCCTTAATAAGAGATGGCGCTTCTATGAGCTGCCCGCGCAAATACAACCAAGATGGCCTTCACCTAAACCTAAAACTGAAACAAGACGCATCACTGTGATTTTCTACCTTTCTGTGAATTAAAAGTCCACCTACAGCCAGAGGTCAAGCCCCATCTGTCAACAACAATGGCTTTAGTCCACTCAGGAAGACATTCGCTCCTGTTGTCAACATTTCTCCTGCAGCAGTGTCCACGTGAAAAACATTATTGGTCTTCAATGAAATCTCCTGACTTCTATATCAAAATTCTATCTGCATAAATCAAACAACAAACTCACACACCTGCATGGAGAAAGAGCAGAGGAGAGAGACTGTGGGAGGGAGGGAGAGAGAGCGTGCCCTGGCCAGTAAATCGACTCTGCCCTTAACAAACTTTAATTATTTAATTGATTCCCAATCAGCAACTTAATAATCAATTAGGTAAACCTATGGAACTCACTTGAGCAAAGAAAAAAAAAAAAAAAACAGAATCTATGACAGAGGAGAGGAGAGGAGAGGAGAGGAGAGGAGAGGAGAGGAGAGGAGAGGAGAGGAGAGGAGAGGAGAGGAGAG
>JAPQRN010000009.1:7457478-7475479 GCA_037367275.1 Coranthus polyacanthus
TGATTCCATAAAACAGATGTGTGTAAACAATGAGTTTCACACTTTATTCAGTGAGTGATAGTCTGTGGTTTTAATTCAGATTTAGTCATTTTAATACCACAGCTCACTTCTCCACATGCACGTTACACAAAACAAGTCCCCCCTCCTCATTTTTCCAAAGGCACTGTCATGTGTGATTCATTTAAAGAAATACAATCAGTGAAAACAAGCCAGACCCTGATACAGAGACTATGTTCGACATTGAAATGAAGTAAGTGTTTGTGATGTTCTGACAAAGAATACTTTAAAACCACCCTCATTTCTTCACCTTCCACCCAGGACCAAACATCTGCCTTTAAACTTACAAGAAATTGTGATTTGAAATTTAGTGCGATAATTAGAAATCTTTTATAATGATAACATTTTTGGTCACAGCACCCAGTCCTAACCTTGCATAAAATCACACAATCCCTTTCATTGATGTTTTTCTGCTCCAATTAATTTGTAATTCTTTGCTTAGTTGACTAACTGCACAGAAGAAATACAGCTTGTTTTATTCTCACAGAATGTAAAGAATTAATAGATAGGCAAACTCCTATCTATTAACAAAATAAAGTCAAATGAAAAAAAATGGGCAAAGCTGCTTACCTGTCTTCTTTGAATGAAACATGAAAACCACAGGATGAGGAAGTCCTGATGTGAGGGCGTAACCCCTGAACAATATGATTTTTAATTTGCAGCAACAATGGGAGAGCAGAGCGATGTTTCGCCTTAATGTGAGCAGAGGTTAAATCAAATGGCCAAAACAGTGCATGTTTAAATGAGACTGGAAAAACAACGTCGCAGCCGCTAAATGTAAGGATATTTAAAAATGGCATCAGATTGCCATAGGGTGTTTATTCTTAATTCGGCAGTTACATATGGAAACACAGATGTTTACACTGGAATATTTAAGGCTATCAACCAACATATTATACTTGAAATTTTAAGTGTTGTGTTTAGTACGCTTGTGATCTGTTCTTGTTTGTTTGTTTCTCTTGTAAAGCACTTCATCACTTTTAAAAGGTGCTTTATAAAAACATTTTTATTTACTTAACCCTTGTGTTGTCTTTACGTTTGAGATACTCTGGTTTACCTCGGGTCAAAAATGGGTCATATCTCTTTATCTCTTTCGTCCCACCCCCTTGATGTGCAGGTGCGATTTTTGTTTTGTTTTTTTGTACATGTTTATCACAGAAAATAAGCTACGGCCATTGAGTTTCAGGTAGAAAAATGTACACTGTAAATGTACCTTTTTTCTTTTTGTAAAAATGTGGCTCCTCTTTTGAGTTGTTTACGGTTAACATCATTTCACCTTACGATCTCCTGCTTATTTTTCAATTCTCATCTAGTTTGTGGAGCACGGTATTTGGGGCATCTTCGCCGCGTTGGTGCAGATTCAGTGTTTTTAACATCGGACTGTCCGTGATGAGGTCATTATACTTTTTGGGGTCATCCACGTCCCTGTGCATGTGAGTGTCTTCTTCTTCACAGTTTTTTCTGGACGCTGATGTTCCATTCTGGGGGTGTCCGAATAAATCTATAGAAAGAAGAGCAAGAAATCAATGCAAGCTTACCAAAACACTTAACTGTAATGCCATTAGAGATTGTTCTGGTTAAATTAACACTCCTACATACCACGTTTCATTTATCATGTTCAAATTCAGTTAGATATTATCAGTCATTGTACTGAATAAAGTAAATATTTACATTTTAGATCTTGGATGGTTGGGAAAAATGGCAGTCCTGAGAAATTCAACACACATCTCCATGTTGATGTGTATAAGTACCACTAGAGGTCTCTGTATCCAATGCTTTAACTATAAAGCTATATGTAGTATGTGTTCTGACAGAGGCCATAGATTGTCATCTGAGTTTCAAATTGAGAACACCTTTTTCTAAACGTTAATATGTCGCATAATACTTTAAAATGTATTGCTACACATGGCAAAATGAAGAGGCTGTAAAAGGAAAATGGTCCCAGTTAAGTGTTTTATTATTATGCATCATAATATGGATTCATCCTGCTGATGCTGAGCTCATTTGAACTACATACCGCTGGGTACTTTACATTATATTCTATAAGGTCACGATGTCCCGTGAGTATCTCGAGAAAGTTAACGTTTCATGAGCTCAGAAAAAGCAGCTTCGTGTGACAATGCACTTTCCAGCGAGTTAATTTAGCTTAAGGGGGAGAGTTTTCTCGACAATAAGGGGGCACTTAATCCTTCGGTTTATCACAAGCGTTCAAATACGGAGGCGATGAAAAGTCGCGATATGGAAAGTAACTAAAGCTGTAGATTGTAGTGGTGTAAATGTACATTTTCCTCTCAGATGTAGTGGAGTATAAGTATAAACTTACGTAAGATAAAAAAAATACTCAAGTGATGAACAAGTACCTACAAAACTAGAGTAAATGTCCATACACATAGTAGCTTGAGTGTGTTTAAAATTCGTCGTTAATTTACATCATTGTTGAAACATGTATGTATGTGTGCGTGACAAATTAGTTTAACGCAATGCACTTTACCTCTAGTTCAAATGTACCTTGCTTAAAAACAGAAAACAGAAAAAAAACTTACCTTGCTCCCCAAAAGCAGCACGTTGAACCTAATGGACTTGTCTCAAATACATTTGTCAAAAATACTGAACAGCTTCCCTGTCGTAACCTCTTGCTAGCTTACGGCGTTACTCTGGCGCCCCTTTACAGTTTGACGTTAATAGACTGCGTTTAAAGATGTTTACTGCTACTCTGCCGTTATATAACTGTATATACAGTATGTTAAATAAAAAAGTGTAGGATTTTAATCTAAAACCCTTCATTTAACGCTACCTGACTTTTAACGTGACACGCAAACACTGCAAAAATCAATCAGGCGACTTGTTCCGTCCGCCAAAAAAAAACAAAAAACGTCAGACATGTTTTGTACATCCTGACTCCCCTCGCGAGAGGAGCTTCAGTTTAACGCAATGACTGAACGGTGACCCGCCCCGTCGGGACACACCCATCCCAAAACAAACGCCCCGACAACTACAGCGTAAACAAACAGCAGCAGCGCGTAGACTGACTTTGATTACCTGATGAAATCATGAATTTAGTGCGATCCAGGCGAGGTTTGTATAGGCATGTAGGCATCACACTTTTACAGTGATTTAACACACACACACAGGTTGTGTTCATGCATTAAGTAAATATTTTATTACATTTCTAGAAATAATAAAGCCTTAGTAGAGAAAAAGATTCCACTATCTGCATGTCCCACTGGAATTAATCTCAATGCCAAGTCCTCAAGCCTCCATTAAAGTAGTATCTTGTAAAACCACATAAATCTACTGTTGACAAACATCACAACTGCCTGTTATAGGGTGTTAAACATAGTTCCAAACATCAACTAATGCTAGTCATGTACTTAATTCACTTCATTTAGCATGAGTTCAGTGATCTTAGCAAAAAAAAAAAGTTACAGGCACTACATATAAATATCATTTACAGATAATAACCTTTCTCTTATACCACATTCAAACAAAAATCTAGTAGTCAACTCTATACCGTCTCCATAAAGGCTCAGCGACATTTGGCCACATGCCCAGAAAGATGGTGAGAACGAGCAAACCTGCGAAGGCAGTTGGGGCAGGAATATGGCTTCTCCCCCGTGTGAGTTAACATGTGAGTTTTCAAATGGCCTGACAAGCGAAAGCTCTTTCCACATTCTTTACACGTGTAGGGACGCAGGTTAGTGTGGCTCCTCCTGTGCTTGCCCAAGTCACCAGAGGAAGTGTAACGACGATGGCAGTCTGGACATTCAAAGGGCTTTTCCCCAGAGTGTATTCTCTTATGTTTCACCAGGTCACCAGACTGAGTGAAACTCTTATCACATTCAGTGCATTTGTACGGTCTTTCTCCAGTGTGGGTGCGTTGGTGGTTTCTCAGATGCGAAAGGCGAATGAACTTGTTGCCACACACGGTGCAGTGGTAAGGCCTCTCTCCGGTGTGCGTTCGCAGGTGGATTTTTAAAGCCCCGTAATCGCCGATCTTGAGCCCACAGTCCCCACACTGGTGAGCTTTTTCACTGGTGTGGAGTTTGCTGTGAACCCTCAGGTTTCTGCGTGTGTTAAAGCTCTTGCCACACACGCTGCAGTGAAAAGGTTTCTCACTAGAATGCGTCCTCACATGATGATCCAGACTTGACTTAAATCCAAACTCCTTTCCACATTCAGGGCAGGAATATTCCTTCTTGCCTGAGTGGGTTGTTAAGTGGCACCTAAGGTGGTGTGAACGTATAAAGGCTTTCCCACACACTTGACATTTGTATGGCTTCTCCCCGGTGTGTATTTTCATGTGTTGACGCCAACCGCTGCGCTCCACAAACCTCCTGCCACAGTCCTTGCAGACAAACGGCCGATCTCCTGTGTGGGTGCGCATGTGATCCTCCAGGCTCTGAGGCGTACGGAGTTTTTTGCCACATTCTGGACACGGCACACCGATATCCAGACAGATTGGTTTATCCTCACGTTCTGCATTAGCTGGTTCATTACACAAATGAGGCCCTTGACCCCAGGTAGTTTTGAAACTCTTGCCACAGTCTCTGCAACTGAGATGTCCACCCCGGGTGACCACCCTCATATTGTGCCAGCGCTGACAGTGATTCTTCAGATTCTTCAAGTATTGAAAGCTGCGCGCACAGGTGGGGCACGGGTGGAGTCTGCGTGGAGGGGGAGCAGGGTGAGCTTCACGGACGTGGACCCGAAGATGGACTTTAGTTTTAAAAGTGCTGCTGCAGACAGTGCAGGTGAATGTTGGGATGAGGTTTAGTGTGCGCCGGCATTTTTTCAGCTTGGCAAGATATTGTTTCTGGTGGACCCACTTGACATGCTTCTCTAAGAAATCCATATCAGTAAAGGAGACATCACAGTGAGGACATGGAAAGAACTCAGACGATGATTCTAAGTGGGAAAGGAAGACACAAAGGAGCTTTAAAAATGTTATAATTTATGAAATATTTTACATTAACATGCAACACTAACAAATCAACAATCTATTCTACAATCTTAAGGAAAATGTGAGGTCATCGTTGATATTATGCATGCATCTTTTTCATGTGCAATATTTGGATGACTCCATGGTTTTATGGCACTGACATGCCTATCTTAAGATAAGATCTTAAAGTTCAACAGTCAAGAGAGTAAAAAATATTACTGCAGTCACTACACTATAAATAATTACAACAATACAGTTTGCTCAGGAACACATGACATTTTTTACTATTCATATTCATAATCTACAGCTCCTACCTGTGCCCACTTGTTCTCTCTCTAAATCCTCTTCTCCTGCGTTGCTTGCATCCTCTGCCTCCGCTTCACTTTCTTTCTCCTCCTTAACCCAGGACTCTGATTCCTCTTTGACAGCTGCCACAGTGGGCTCATATTCTGGCTGATGATCAGAGTCACACTCCTCCTTCACATGTTGCTGCTGAGGTAACCTGCATGTCACAGAGTCAAGCTTAGTGTCTGAACAGCTCGATGCCTCTCTGCTGTACTCCTCACTGATCTCCTGCACGTACGGCTCCTCCTTGATTTGGATGTTAAGAACACCTCCGTTAGTGTAAACTTCAGTGGAGCCTTCCTCTGCTTCATCATCCGGCTGTAATTCACATTTCAGTTTCTTTTTGGCAGATTTCATCTTTTTATCTTGCTGTCACCATCAGGGTTTTATCTTTATTGTGTGCTGTGGACCAGAAGAAGACATTAATGGGGTGGGTATGAAGCTAAAAGACGAACGAATACGGCAAGTCGGGCTACATAAGTCAAATTCAATGAATAAAACTAAACAGAAACAAGCGTCGGTCGAATACATTTTTGTCATGTTGCTTACATCTTACGCTAGCAGCATAGCTTAGCTATACTAACAGTTTTAGCAATGGCCTAAGTTAGCAGCACTGTCAGCCATGGTACAGCAACGCTGCAGATTATTTATGCAGCTGTCAGTGTCACCCGTGCAGTTTTTCGGATGTACAGACACGACCAACCTGGGTAAAATACGCGGATCATCCAACTCTGTCTTTAAATGTTTAGGCTAACGTTCATTAGCTGATCACATGAGCGTGCTCCGATAATAACACAGGAAGAGGATGGTACTTCCTCTGCCTCTGGCCAATCAGCTAAGCTCAGGGTCGTCAAGGTTACAGCCTACAACGCGATTAAAGCGACAGCAACAAAAATCATCTTCCGACAACTTGAATTTTTAGTGGATATTACCTGGACCTAACTGACACTACAAGTAAAAGTAAAAACATTTTTGTTCATTCTAGAAACTACTGATAACATTTCTCCCAAATTGCAAATAAAATATTCCTTTAGAGCATTTATTTGCAGGAAATGACAACTGGAGAAAAAAAAACACAGTACTAATGTTTTACAAATCAGTATTAATAGTAGTAGAATAACCCTGATTTTCCATCACAACGTTCATGTATATGCATGCTTTCCATCAGTCTGTCCCATTGCTGTTGGCTGCTTTATACCACTCCTGGAGCAAAACTACAAACAGCTCAATGTTGTTTGAAAGCTCATGATCATCCATCTCCTTCTTGGTCACATTCCAGGGGTTTTCGATTTGGTTCAGGTCAGGAAAGTTGGAGTGATCTCATTTTTTTCCAGAGATACATTATCATATATGGCACAAAAATAATAATAATCCCAAAACCTCCATTGTTAATAGTCAGATATAGTAACAAAAGGTTGAATTTAACTTTGACTTTACTGAAACGCTATGGATGTTGATTGTTCAAAACAACATATCGGTAGATGAAATGTCTATAAATGTCATCGTAGGTGATTCACTTATACAGCAGTATTGTCTTGTTTTACATTCTACACTAAAACACACTTTTCAACTAAACCATAGCATTTGTTTGACTTTAATAAATAAAAACCACACATTATGATCCATAGACTTTATTTTAGCTGATCCAGGACAGAGAATCTTCACGCAATTTTCTGTACAACACTGTTCCCTTTTTTGAAAAAACAAAAAAAAAACACAACAGAAGTTATGTACAAAAATAAAGTATGTTGGAAAAAAAAAAAACATACACAAAGATACAAGACAAAAAAAACATTAATGCTTATTTGAGGAGGGATGCTTTACATAGTGAAAGTATTTATCTGAGCTTTATTTTGCTATGCTGTGAACACTCTGTTCATGACAAAGCCTGTTTTTTTATTAGATAAAAATCCAATAGCACCATTCTGACTTCCTCCATGACAATATGTGTCACTGTGGCTGAACGACATCCCCTCTTAGTGTTTCACATGAATTACGGGGCTAATCGCCTCCATGCAGTGCAAAATAGAAAATAAAAGGGAAAAAACAAATACTAACGTTAGCACAAACCAGTGAACAAGTTATTTAGTCTCATTGCAAACAGAAATGCTGTAAAGTCTAACCAAAAATTTCTCACCAGGAGAACTTTCAAATTCCACTCTTTCCAATATCAATGGCATTTCAACAGAGTAACGTTTTCCATTCTGTACTTCTGCAACATCCAATTTTTTTTTTTAGCTAGCTATGATTAGTAGCTATGGTTTGCTAATACAATCATCTAGGCAGGCAGGTTGCCAGAAGAAAGCAGTCCAGCAAAAACTAGCCAAACACCAATATACATTTCATATGGCGAAGATGGAATCAAATATTGCAAAAATGACACATTTCTTCATTTTTATGGACGAGCTCATTTTTGTTATAACATTATTGTAGTGTGAGAAACTGAGGATTAATATTGAAAACATTATCCTTCATTCTTTTTTAAACAAAATGTAAAATATGTTATTGACTCCTCCAGGAGGTGCACCACACATTACAGTTAACACAAGTATTAAGTGTAAGCCCGTTGACTCACAGACAAGGCAAGAAGTGAAGGCAGATTAGCAGAAGAAACTCAACAATGTAACAGAGCAGGTGAATAAATATGCAAAAATATACTCAGGGGTTTCGGTCTGTTCAACATAAACATGTAGCTCATAAGCCAGCCATACAGTGAGTTACAATTATAAACCACTCATATCCACTATGATATAAAAACCATCTCACAAGCAACTTTTTTCCCGGCGCTGACAATCAAAATGTTGCACATTACACTGAACCGCTTTAAAACGTCTCTTGTTCTCAATGGCAATTTTGATTGTCACCTTCTGTGGTATAAAGCACATGTTGGTTCCAAAATGAGTGGGTGTCTATGTCGACGTCTTCTGTTGGTCAATGAAAAGACTTTAACAACAGGCCTAGCTTCAGTCTTTTGTATGAGACTGACTGTCAGGTGTGCTCATACCTCTTTAGTGATCACAAACGTTGCGACGTTCTGTTGATACGTATAGCAGTTATAGTGCATTCAAGAGACAGCTGGCTTGGTCATGTGAAGCACTGAAATACAGTATAGCAGTACATAAAACAATAAAAGACACTTAATAATTCGTAATACAGTGTATGTACAACTTTGATCAAAATGCTCACCATAACGGACTTTGATGTAACTCTTTTGGACTTATAGCTATGTTTCCTTCAAAAAATGCATTTATTATCTATCACACTTTAGAGATTTATTTCTTGTAACTTTTTTACTTTATATCTTTGTTTTGTCTCCCCTACATAGCCATAGTGGTCAGGTGCTGATGCCCTAGCAGCCCCTTGCGCCCTGCCCCCGCCCCTGGGTGCCCCCCACCGTTGCCATGGCCACAGTATTCTTGCAGGTTCTGGCGCAACGTAACCAGTGCAGAGCCCAAACAGGCACGATTTGGAGCTAGGACACCCCCAGGCAGCTGGAAAAGCACAGTGGCCACCCCAGCCATGCCGTCATCTGTGGGCTCCAGGGTGATAGGCCCCACCTTGAAGGAGGAGTAAGAAAAGCCCATGAGCTGAGAGAGGAAGGGGTCGGAGCGGCAGAAGTGCTGATAGCCACTGTATGTGGATGGATGGTGGTGATGTGAAGCTGGGGTGCCGGCCGTCGTGCTGGCGTAGTGGTGGGTGTTCAGGTAGTGCAGTGGCAAGTGCTGGCCGCTGTTTCCCCCTCCGCCCAACGTAAGGTGGTGGTGGTGATGGCCTGTGGGTCCAGAGCCCTGATCGTGCTTGTAGGAGACAGCTCCCGCCCTGCCCCTCTGGCCCACCACCACTCCCCCCAACTTGCTTGTGCGAGTGTGAGCAAGCGATACAGTGCTGCCCCCCACCCCTCCGCCGGCTGAAGGCAGGTATATAAGCTGAGGCTCCTCCGGCTCTAAGTATATAGTGAGCTTTGCAAAAGGCCGTGACGCCATCTTGGTCATCTCCTGGATGTGGCGCCGCTGCTCCCGTCGGAAGTCCAAGAACTGCTTAACCTTCCACAGGAGGACACAGACGGACAGGAAGAGGAAAAAGCAGGAGAAGAAAACGGAAAAAAAGACAAAAAGATCAATGTGGGCTTGGTCCTGACGCAAAAACAGCAGTCCCTGTGACTCTCCTTGCCTATTGTCGGTTCCCACGCCTTTCAGTGCGATGTAGAAACGGCTGGATTTCAGGGAGTGCACCTCATGGGGGAAGGTGATGACCACACGATCCCGAACACCATGAACAATCAGAACTGTCTGAGGTTTCCACACAGTAATGTAGGTAATGAGTCCTTCAGCCCGCTCCTCTCTGATTTCTCTGTCTGCTCCCGGTGGTTTAGCTTGCAGTTGCAAGGGGTTGTGGGAAAGCACAGGACCTCCAAGACTGGATGAGGCATTGGCATACACCTTTATAGGGGATGGAGGAGAGTCCTTTTCTCCTCCAGTTGTTGTTATGCGTGTTACTGACTCCTCTCCCCTGTCGATATTGATGGCGTGTATCCCTGTGTGGCGGTCGACATCCACAATGAAGGTGTCATGAGAGTTGGACACATACACTTCCACTTCACCAAAGGTAACATCGATTGTGACGCGAATGTCCACATTGGTGAACTTTGGCTGGGCAGCAAAAAACACGGTGCGGCCTTTGGGCAGATTGCGAATGGTGGGGTCGTGGAAGCAGTTGGTCTGGGACGTGGGGTCAAAGCAGCACTCGGTGTCCACGTTGAACTGACGGTAGCACTGACGCCCATTCACCGGGGTGCCATTGAAGGAGTCTTTGCACTTGGCACACTTAATAGGATTTAAGACAAGAAACCACAGAAACCAAAAATGAATAAAACAAGGACACAGGATTTTTAGCAAGTGAGTTGAGTCATAAATACGTAAGGTGCAAATTAAATTAGTTGAAAAAACTATGTGTACCATACAGTGTGAAATGTTGGGCAAATTGACAATCCTCTACCATTTTTGCTCCTGAAAGTCTTTCCTGGATTCTGGTTTTGTAACAAATCATGATTATAATCACCTGCTCAAACTACCCGTTTCAAATCACATTATTACTCTAATTTCATACCTCATTACTAGTCCTAAATTGTCCACAACCCTTATTACATTTTTAAAATTATTTCCAGCTTACCTGTTGCCTGTAGCAGTCTTTTCGGTCACTCTGAGGGCTACTGAGGCAGGACGAGGTCTCGGTGTTGTTTTGGCAGGGACAGCCTGTGCCATCATGTTCATTGCATGTGTCTGCATGACCATTACACTGACACCTACACAATAGAGGTCAAAGTCCAAAACTCAAGGAGAGAAAATCTGAACACAGCAGTTTGTGACTGCCCTTTACGGTACCACTTTACAATAAGGGTACCCGTATAAAGGATTGATAAATAGTTTATAATTAGGTTCTTAGTTTTAATTTGTGTTTGTTTCAAAGGGAGATGTCAGTGCATTTGTGTAGTTGCAGTATTTGTTGCTGCTTTGTCTGTATGTGTTTTATATATATGTATGTATTTGTGTTTTTAGAACCCCCTCGAAAATGAGATGCTACATCTCAAGGGGCTATCATTTCAATAAATTCAAGTTAACTCTCAGATCTTGCTAGTCACTTAACTTACTTTATCTTGTTGCTTTATCTTTCAGCATGTTAAACCATGTTACTAATGAGTTGCTACCATCTATAATCAAATGGAGCCTTGTTGTAAAGTGCAAAATACATAATTTATTAATGAGTTACTACAATTTTTAATTGTTAAAAGGGAACCTTATTATAAATTGTAAAATCCTTTTAAGCGTTCTTTTATTAATTCAGTATGTATGTCACTACACAGTTGTGAGAAATGAACCTTGATACTGTTATCAAAGCCACTGCTATCATGTTACAAAAGAGTTCACATGTTTAGCTTAGAGTTATAAAGCATTGTTAGCACAAGGTAGCAGAATACAGCACTGTTACCATACTGCTCATGGGACTCAAATTACACCCATCTTACATAAACACTCTCTTAGGTTTTATATAAGGTTGTCATTACAAACAGCACACATATGGCTAGAAAATGTCCTGTCAGCTAAATGGCAGCCATTTATTAATAAATCTCAGAGGAAGTTAACATGTATAAATGGAAGTTCAGTAACCAATGAGATCTGAGGGTTAACAGTAAAAGTAAATGTGGACTCACTTAAACCTTACACAATAACCTAATTATAAACCACTTATAAATCCTTTATGATGGCACTCTTACTATAAAGAGGTACCCTTTTTACTTTTTTAATTTTACCCAACAATGATCTGAATTTTAAAAAAAAACAAACATCACTCACTTCTCACACTTCCCCTGCAGTAGGAAAAAGCCACTGAGGCAGCTCTCACACTTGTCCCCAACGCTGTTGTTCTGGCAACTCACGCACACAGCGTTTTCTTCTGTGGGACCTTCAGAAACCCAGTTCTGAATCTGATAAAAATCGCAAAGGAAAGATGAAACTTGACACAGAACAAAAGCATTGTCTAAGAGAAAAGTATTGGGTTTTTTTTTTACATACAATCAGCAGGAGGCCACATGGATGGTGGACACACTTACACTGTTGGGGTCCAGAGGGAAGACCCTCGGGTTCTCTTGAGCCTTCTTATGTTCATCACGTGACAGGCATACGGCACTGTTTCCCCTGCAAAACTCCCGACATGGACGGCAAGTGCCGCCCCCCTTGGCGGAGCCAACAAACAGAGGCTTGCACTTCTCGCAGTGCTTACCCTAGAATTGGGGGAAGAAATTAATCATTAAACACCTGTGAATGTGAAAATGATGCTTCTCATATGGTGTGTAAATGGATTAAAGTATGAGCACTTACAATAGTGTTATTGTGACACTCAAGGCAAACATCTGGTTTGTTAACACCAGCACAATTGCTGTGTTTGTTGCAGCTGCACTGAGAAGAGCAGTTATCTCCCACAAAGCCAAAATGACACTGGCAAACTCCTGGAGACACACATGTCCCGTTGACACAGCCCTGTGCACACACAGGCTCACACTGACCAGAAACACTAAAGAGGAAAACAAAACAAGATGTTTGGGTTCAGTATCATGACAAACCATAAACTGTTTTTATGTTTCGCCTGAGGCATATTTATCAACATGTAATCTTACCTGCTTAGTATGTAACCCTGTTTGCAGGTGCAGTGATAACCCTGGGGTAGGTCATGGCAGTCCTGGGTGCTGTTACAGTGGTGATGGCCATTAGCACATTCGTCCTCCTCTGGACAATGGAGGAAGGACCAGCTGCTGTTTCTCAGGGGACAAACACCCTCACTCACACCTGAGAGTAAACAGTGGAGTTTGGTAGGAAAAAAAAGACGTAAAAATGTGCCATACACCTAGCAGAATTACTTTTTTTTATATTATTTTTGTTAGTTGTTGATGTGTGTTGAGGATTTTCATGTAGAAGCGATTGATCACATTGACAAAAATTTAAAGATGGGTAAATAAAATTAAATTTAGCGTTTGTGGCAATTAAGGCCTCACAAATTCAATGTTACGGCTATTTAATGTCTTCTAAGACCTAGCATTTATAAAATTGAATTTAAGGAACTGCAGACAACCTGGTTTAAGCTATAAACAGCAATGACTGTGCCTGATTTATCACACAACACAAAAGAGAGTACACAACTGCTACATTTACCAGCAATCAACACCAGCTGAGAACCTTTGTCTTACCATCAAGTCCTCCTTGCAGGCAGCGTCCTGCCCCATTGCCCCCCCGAGCAGCGCACCAGCCACACTGAGGCCTAGCAATGCACTGGGAGCACTGGGTGAGCTGGGAGCACTGGGGAGAGCATGAGTCCCCACCAGAGAGTAGACGACCACACTGACCTGCCTCACATCGCAGAGGTACAAACGATGGACTCATGCACTAGGGTAAGCAGAAAAAAAAATATTGGTGTAGTGATATGCTTTTAATAATCCTCACACACGAGCATGCCTGAAAAACTTGCGAGTCTTACCTTCTGCAAAGCCATGCTCCACACACAGTGCTGCCAACCCCCATCTGAGCCTCTGGAGCCCAGACAGAGGCTGCAGTTATGGAGACTATGACAGGGAGGAGGGCATGGCAGAGGGGGAGAGGACTCCACCTGCATGGGTGAGACGTTGAGCAGGGCATAACTGAAGCATGTCCAGTCGTAAGTTGGGTTCACACTCAAGATACGCCTCGTCTCCCCTGGAAGAATCATCAACAATGTGTGTTTTTACTGTCAGATCCCAAATTAGTTGCACAATAAACTCCAAAAAAAACATTTAACCATTTTCAATGAAATGTGTTACTCATGATTATAGAGTAACAATTACTAGTGTTATTTATTTTCTTGCTTCGACATCTCATAACAGTGGACACTGTCAATATTATTGTTCAACATGTTTATTGTTGTGTACAAAACGTGATTAATTAAATGCCGTTAAACACCGTTATCGCCTCTACCTGTGCGTTTGAACTGGCGAGTCCACATGCATTTTCCAGAAGCAGTACACTTGGGGCAGTCTGAAGCCTCACAGCTGGTTTCAGTGCAGTTGCTGGACAGGAAGATCTCTCTCTGATTGATCCGACAGTCATGTTCAGATGTACAGCTCACAGAACTGCTGATACAGGCGCCCTCAGGACAGTTTGTGCACCATTTACACTGGAGAGCAGGCTGGGAAATACAGTCAAAAACAGATTTCATTTGTGACAATTGAAGGCTTGAAATTCAGGTCATTGGATTTTAGGCTTTAAAAGACACACAGAAACCTGTAAGTGGTAAAATGGGAGGTGTGTGTGTGTGTGTGTTACCTGTGATGGACTTGTGAATGTCTTAGGGTGCCGGGCGAGGCATTCACTGCAGGTCTTCAGTCTGCGGCACTGGTCTGCTTGACGAGGAGTTGGGGAACAGGGAGACTGTCCAGTGAAACAGCCCATTCTGACAGAGAGTGAGTGATAAAATTGTGAACAGTTGCATTTTTAGTGAGTAGCTGCACATATCCTCAACTGACAAAAAAAAAGCAATGTGTTCTATATTTTATTGAGTTACCTCTCTGCAGTATCTGAGGATGCACAGGTTCCCCTACACCAGACACAGCTGCCTGTGGTGGTGTTGCAGGCTTCTGGTGTTGGCAGCAGGGCACAAGGATCAGAGGGCACAGTCAGGGTTAGGAGTCGTCCCAGTGTGACGCCATTGAAGCCCCCTGACAGGAAAAGACGGCCGCCCCAGCTTGTCATGGCAAGAGACACCGAACGATTTACTGGATCTCCGACAGCTGAAACTGAAAGAAAATTATTTAAAATAGTTAGTTGTTGTGTAAGTTAAGATTTCGCCATAACTGAAACTGCAAAGAGAAATCAAGAAAGCTACCTGGTTGTATCCAGGTGTTACAATTGATCTGGTATAGAGACACTGAGTTACTGTAGTCCTCTGCCTCTGTCCTACCCCCAACAATAACCATGGTGTCTTTGATTAGGGCTGCGGCATGGAAAAAACGGGACAGAGGCTGCAAAGAAAAGAGATGATGATAAGTCATCTGTGTGGTAGAACTTTCTGACCTATGTGAGACTGATAAATGCCAGGAGGAGTCAGCTTCTTACCTTATTACCCTGCGAGGGGACCAGTAGAGACCAGGTGAGGTTGGGGTAGTAGAGACTATAGAGTTCTCCTGAGGGCTCCACAGTCTCCACATGAAAGCGGTAGCCTCCAAATACATAGATGGCATCAGTTTGCTCATGGTAGACTGCAGAGTGGCCATATAAACCTAAGTGAAAAGCACACGTAGACACAGTAGTAAAGTTAAAGTATAAGAAAAAGATATCAGAGCTCACCAAGCACACTTTTTATTTGTGATCAAAGTAAAGATGATTACAATTTTCTTGACTGATTCAGATGTTTTAAAAGTCTGACCATCTAATTCTGATTTTCTTTCTAAGAACTACATTTGACAACATACATACATTTTTGTAACATTTCTAAAATTCAATTCAATTTTATGTTCAGAATAAAACAATTAACTTTCACATTTTCTCCCAATCTGCACCAGGTTACAGGACATTTTCCTACTTAAACAAACCTCAAAATGAAGTGCTCCAAGTTACTGGACAGAGCTTTTCCATACAAACTAAATCCAACTGACATACTGGATTACTCATGGCTCAATTTAGCAGCCTGGAGCCACTACCACACACGTGTGATGTTGATTTCACAGACTCGGATAAATCTGAGATTGATCAACTGGTCAAGCTGGAAACTGTGTTATTCTGGTCACAAACTGATTGTTCAGTGATCTGTGTAAAAACTTTAAAAAAAAAGAAAGCTTCAAAAACCTGTAGGTGGTGTGCCAGTGTGAGGGGCGATGGTCCAGTTTCCAGTATGAGGGCTGAACTCTAGCAGGTGGTGGTTGAAGCCGTTGTCTGGGGAGTATCCTCCTATTAACAGCACAGAGGAGTCTCTGCGTACAGTGAGAGTGTGGCCTGCCACCGGGGGCAGCACTGAGCTCTGTCAACAAAACAAGAAAAACGGGTTTGAGATTAATTTTAAAAAAGGTTACGATACTGCAGATAATTTATATTGCCATGCCAAAATCTAATCCTAACCTTGTGCTCTCTCCAGACTAAACTGCTAAGATTTAAACTCCAGGTATCCATAGAAACACCGTTTTGAGTGACGCCGCCCACTACTAGCATAAAGTTGTGACTGGCTCCATGGCTTCCAGAACTGGAGTCGTAACTGGTCAGCAGTGCAGAGGCATGGTGATAACGCGGACTAGGAGTTGTGCCTTCTTCCATGGAGCTGGTTAACATTTGGGTCCAGCGATGCTCCAAAACAGAATATCTGCACCAACCAAGGCAAAAATATGTTACCATGTGTCCATAACATAGTACACAATTAGCACAATAACATGGACTTAAACAATACCATCATATTAATATTTACATTGCATTTCTGTTATATTCACCTACCTATACACATTTCCCAGAATGCCCTCTGACAGAGAGAGTCCTCCATACATCCAAAGGTTGCCCTGTGGTCCAGACACCAGAGAGTGGCCCATCCTATGTAGAAACCTATGGGCCTGGTTCTGTGAAGCAAAAGTCCATATGAATATGTGGTTTTTAGTTACAGGACGTCATCTTGCTTTACACAGAAGAATATTTCTTTTCTGTTTTTGTTTCGCCCTTACCACAGTCAGTTGTGTGTCCAGAAGTGTTTCCCAAATCAGACTGTTGGAGTCCCGAGGAACAGAGCAGTCTGAGCCAGCCCAGGTGTCTGTGCACACACACACTCCCAGAGACTGAGACAAAACATGTATGTTAGACAGTCATCTACACCGATTTGTTCTTGAATTTTGAAGCATTTGAAAATTCTTAAGTTGTCATCCTGAATTTTTCTGAGCAATGGCTAAAAATTTGGTCATCTGGTATCGCTTACTGTATTACAAGCTCCTCTTCCCTCTGCTATTCCACAGTCCTGAGGACACAGGGGCCGGTCGCAGTGAGGCCCCCCGTATCCCTGAGGGCAGTGGCACAGCCCCCCTTGGCACTGGCCCCCACCTGGACACACAGGTGAGCCCTCTTCACCCTCATCAGTGCTCTGGTGACACCGTCGCACCCAGAAGGATGCATTGAAACCTTGAGGTTTGTTTGAAGAGACGTTGGCCTCAAAATAGACTGAGATTATACCTGGTGGTAAGAATGGAAATACAGCAGTGTTAGAATGACAAATAAGCTTTGCAGTCTGTAGGTTGACTTTCCCATTTGAAGTCTGTATGTGTCTAATGTGAAAAGGAAGCATGAGGAGATACCTGAGGTGGCTTCCACAGTTATAGGCTGAGTCCTTGTCGTGCCACAAAATGCACCAATCAGATTGTGATCTGAATGTACCACACCATTGCCCAGAAAACGAGGAAGGCCATCAAACACATAGACATATGAGTTCTGCAAAACAAACATGGTGTATAAGGCAACTGACAAAATGTTGATGCTACAGCACAATCAATGAAATCCTGTCATGTTTTTACTCACTTTGCAATGTGTATGGGAGTCTGGATGTAAAGTGAGGGCTACAGGGGGACACAACTGTCGAGGCAGACAAGGTGCCAGGTTTTCGGTCACAGACAGGACCCACAGGCAGTGAGAGAGTCCTCCTTTGCCCTCTGTGCCACTTCGCCAACCCAGAGAAGAGGAGAGAGGAAGTGTAGAGGAAGAGGAAGATGTGGAGGAGAGCAGCACAGAGCGGCCCTGGCACTGCCGGTAGCATGTGCCATTGTTCCTGATGAAAATAGAGTCATAGGTGACAGATCAGGATGAAAATATCTGCAAATACATTAAGGCCTGGTACACACATACGTGGGTATTTTATAAAATACACCCCTTTCTGTGCGTTTTGGTCTTTCGTCCACGAAAGCAGTTTTAGGTAAGTGACTTCTTCCAGGGAGAAGATATTTAGAAACTGTTTGCAGTATTGCCGTGTGGAAATCTAAGTGACATCAGAGCATGCGCTCTCATGTCCTTTGTACACAAGCAGATGTGGCCAAAATAGTGCTGGTGCTAACAGGACTTTTTACATATTTACACATTAATATACAGTTATTCTTCCACTATACAGAGGAACACATGTCTT
>JAPQRN010000009.1:7475579-7487340 GCA_037367275.1 Coranthus polyacanthus
TTTTTTTTGCCTTTTGTTTGGTCAACATGGCTTTTGGGTTATATCACTGTCTGTTGGTTTGTCCTGACAGTGCCTCAATAATATATTTGCAATCCTTTTCAGAGATATTTTTTTTTTGGGAACAAAGGAGGGAAAAGACTGTTTGTACATGTGGACTAGATCTAAACAACCAAAGATGTCTTCACTATGTTCAAGCCCAACTTTTTACATCTCATTAAAATTCCTTACCTGGGATCTCCGTAGTAACCAGGCAGACAGGTTTCACAGTGTGGTCCATGAGTGTTGTGTGTGCAGTAGCACTGGCCCGTCTGGTTGTGGCAGTAGCCTCGGAGGAGGTCGCCGTGTCCATTACACTCACATGGCACACAACCGCCACCACCAGCCAGAGCTGAACCAAAACTACCTGGACGACAGTGCTCACAGTGGGGACCTGTAGTCCAGTCTGAGAGACACAGTAGGAATGTCAATGTACAGAACAAAATATTACAGAGAGCAAGTTATTGAATTAATGTCACTGACGAAGGTCTCACCCTGGCATTCATCACAGATCCCCGGTGCAGTAATACAGGTGGAATGGAAATTGCAGCCACAGTCAACGTCACATTCAACCCCACTCAGGACCAGAGTGGCAGGATCAGATGTCCAGCCCAGGGAACATTCACATTCAAACCGTGGGCTGCCACTACACTGTCCCTCACGGCATTCATTGTAGCAGCTGCAGAAGGGAAATAATAGTTTTCTTTTGTTATTTTTTCAGATGTTACAAAGAAATCCAGACGGACAGGTTGCGAAAAAGCCTTCTTACGTCTGGTTGCAGTGCAGAGTGCCATCCCCTGTGTATCCTCTCTCGCAGTGGCACTCATAGGAGGTGGGGGTGTTGATGCAGGTAGCAAAGGGGTGGCAGTTGTGGAGACCAAGCCTACATTCTTCTACATCAGGGCAGGTGGGGTAGGACCAGATGGCATCTTGTTCTGCATCCTCCAGATGCTCCAGCTCCATCTCCATCTCCAGGGGTCGAGGAGGAGCCGAAGTTTGGGGATCAGGGCTGGCAGAGACAGATGAAGAGTTTTCATTACAACTGTTCTATGCCGGTTAGGAATTTATTTATTTTTCATTGTCCACTTATCTGTGACAGTTGAGACAATTGAAAAGTTTCCTTTTAAAACTGGTAAATGTGGAATTTCTAAATGAGCCTGGCAAACATACAATTTGCGGTCTCTTAGAGGGGCCGTTACAGTGGAGACACTTCAGTGCATTTTGTCTTAAATTGCTGGGGTAATGGTACAAAGTTACCGTTACATCTGTATATTTTAAAGGCCTGACAACTGCAAATGCATTTTCAACTTGTCAGAAATACTTTAAGAACAACAGTACCAGCATAACATTAACATTATGTAAGACAAAGAGTTTGATCTATCATAATGTGACAGTGTAGGAAGACATGTTACTTCGCAGCCCGTGCTTCAGCCACAGCCACACTGCAGTTGTACACAGAGGGGTCATCCATTCCTGCCCAGTCTCCTCTCAGACATCTGGAAAGATAAGTGAAAAACATGAAACAAATACAAGACAATGAAATTAAAACAATGACTCTGACTTAATAACTTAGCCATAATGTTTTCTTTGTATAGTGTGTAGCTGTTAATATTGTCATGTTTCCCCATACTCACTTTCCAATAGTAGGATTGTTGTAGTCACCACACCAGCCACACTGGAATGTTCGTAGACAGTCGGTGCATGTGTTTAAAGCTGAACACTGCTTACACTGAGGAACTGAATGAACACTGACAAGACAGAGAAAAATACACATTTTAGCAATTAAATGTGTCTTTTAACTTACTGTCACAAAATACATAATTACTGTAGAGTCATTTTACAATAAAGTCAACTCCTTATCCTGTTTGTGATGAGTGAGTACTGTGTGTCGAAGCTTAAATCACCAAAACAAACAGAAAAGTCAATAAACTATATATGTAACTTCCAAAATGTAGTGGGAATATATAGAGATAGCGTGAACTTGTCTTCGTATTACCTGTCGTACCAGTCCCTGCACTCTCCATAGGGGTATTTTGTAAGGTAGGCAGCAAAATAGAAGCAGGCCTGGGCTGATTCGCACCACGCACATTGACTGGAGTTAGAGAGGCACTCGCTACACGTCTTCCTCCTTTGCAGAAGTAAAAGATGGGGGTGGGTTTAGATCCTTTTTGAAATTATCCTGTATGATCTATGATTCATTTCATTACAAATATAGCTTTTCAACTCACTGGTTGCAGACTTTGGGACATCCCTTCGAGTCACGTATGGATCCGTCTAGCCTACCACGTCGACTGCACTGATAGTCCCCTTTTTTGCTGGAGTTTATCTGCCACTCACAATACGGGTCCTGTAGGACAAAGTGGGCTTTATAATGATTCAGAAATACAGCAGCTTCATATTAAGCTAAATAATCTCATTAGATTATTGACACTAAACAACACTTTTTTTAAGCTCTTCTCTTGAATGTACCTGAGTACAAGCAGAGCAGTCCCTGTACTCTTCACACAGTGTGCAGTGCTGAGGAGCCAACAGCAGATGGCGCTGACCTTCGCCTTTACCATCTGCTCTTTCTGCTTCAGGGCAGGGTTCCAGGTCAGGGCTGTCACGCAGCAGGCAGCGAGATAAAGTTGGGCACCAGCCGCAAGACTGGTCAGACAGACAGGCCAGACAGGACATGTACCCTGAGCAGGAACCCGAACGGTAAGGCTCCAAGAACAGGAAGGAGATCTCCTAGAAGGGGAGCAAGTTTGGAAGAAAAGAAGAATTTTTATTTTTCTAAGGAAAATTATCAAATGTATTACTGCTCTCACGGTTGGTGTCGCTGTTACACTGCAAGCTGTCTGGTTTAAATTGCCGATTGATCAATACTTAAACTTTAATAATCCTGTAAAGACAGGTAGTGGATAGTAAATACCCAGCACCACTGTTTAGGGTGTCTGCTAAAACTGAAACTTGCACTTGCTGAACTTAGCTACATCCAGGGCACTAAGCTATCACTCAAAACCTCATTAACCAATGAATTGGTTATGATTTTACAAATGCTGTTAAACCCTTTTAGCTTTCATAAGAAAACAGACTGTGCCAGTACTTACACTTCCACCAGGCAATGTTCTGTTCCAGATAAGAGCCATCTCACTAGTCTGCCCAGAGCCTGAGTTGTTCAGGTAGCCCTCCGCCTGAACAAGGTAATGGTTGCCCCTGGTAAGGTTCGAAAACAGTCTACTTCCATCTGAGCGAGCCAGCAGCTTCAACTCCTTCTCCTGCTGGGCAGCCCAGCGACCCACCACCTCCTGCTCAGTCGACAGGTTAAAGATGCATAGACAGAGTAAAAGAAAGGGTGGAGAAAAGTTCAGAAAAAACTAAAATGAATTAGTCTGATTTATCTAAAAAAAAAAAAAAAAAATCTTTCAGTCATATAATTTTAAATGCATTTTGCAGCTACTGAGCAAACCTCTTTGGAGTGAGTTAGAATATTCCGTTTTAGAGTTGTAAAATGCAAAAATCTCCCTCTCACCTTCATTCTTACATAATCTACTGAACTGCTAAAAGCGTTGAAAAAGTTAACCACAAAGCTAGAGTCTTCCTTCTTGTAGGTACATAAACTAAATCATCACATTATTTAAGTGATAGGTGGTTAAAAACCCTCCAGTTTTCACAAAATTTCATTCAATTGAATTACAAAAAAAAAAAAAAATACACACCAGCTGACTGGAGTTGGGCCCTGATGCCATTCGAGCCTCAAAATGCAGCCTTTGTATGCGAGCCCACATGGAGACCATCTCAGTTGGAGGAGGAGCAGGCGGAGGGGCCCCCCACAAGGGGTGGATAAAGCCCCTAAACTGTAGGGCTACGTCCATTTCTGTGGTAGGGCTTAGGATGATGTTGGTGCTGCGTAGGATAGACACCTGGCGAAGGGGTGAGGAGGATGGAGGATAGTGGAGGATGGACGGAAGTGGAAACATATCAACAGAAGCACTATTCTCTACAAACTGCTCCACAAGTTTGACAAACTACTTGAAAAAGGAATCCTCACTATGAGTGCATTGCAAAACAGAGAAACAGAAAAAAAGAGAAGTGAGGAAAGGAATCAAGAGGTTAAAAATCCAAAACACAAGGTAGAAATGACCAACAAAAAAGAAACGATAATTATACTGAAATTAAAGACCTATAGTGGTGTCAGTGTCAAAGCAGTGTTGGAGGAAGGAAGGAGGGATAAGTGTTAAGTAGAGAGGGAAGTAGTTACAACCACAACTCCGTACCTTGTCAGGCTGGGAGTCGTTGCGAGGGTGCTGGAAGGTGAGCAGGTGCAGTCCCGGGACATAGTTCTCGGTGCGACAGGAGTGGAGGGAGGTTAGGAAAAGGGTACGCTCCCCCCACCAGCCGTACGCCCCTGAGATCTGGTCCACACGGCACTGACTTCGCTCTGTGAGACCGAGAGGGAGAGGTCAGCACACAAGGAATACATCTGACCTCTTAAAAACAGCAGTTTCCTTAAGTTTACTACTGTACTATAACAAGTGCGATCACTGACTTTTGTTTGACATGTTCAAGAGAAGTGAAACAATATGACCTAACTACAACCAAGGAAATAATCAATTGGAGAGGCAAGTCAAATCATGGTCCGACTAGCCTGTCCAATCTCAGCTCGGTGTAGTCACTTCACAATGCGTCACCCAAAACATGTCCAACATGAGTGTAGTCCCTCCCATGTCAACTCCCAACATCTTTTATTTCAGTCTGAGGCTGAACCGTTCTGGTAAGCCCTCCTTCCTCCCTCCCTGGGTCTCACCTGACACTGGTAGGCAGGACTCATTCTGAACACACCAGCCAAAATCACCAGGGGCACGGGCCAAAGATGCTGGAGTGCCACTGAACACCACACAGGACTGGCAGTCAGACAGGAAACGTGCCAGGCCCAGGCACCCAGTGCTGCCGCACTGTGAACACAAAACCAAAGTCAGTTCCCGACATACAGTACATTCAAACTGATGTTTTGGGATTATCGATTTTTACTTCAATACAAATAATTAAGTTCAATCTAATTAAATAATTAAACCACAAGGCTGAGGGAATGTTACCGGATTAGTGGGCTGGTACTCTCGACAGCGACCTTCACACCAGCTGCATTGTGGGTTCTTAAGGCACATGCTTTCATCTAAAGCCTCGGCACAAACAGCATCCTGTTAAGGCAACACACAAAAATTAATCCTTTTTTTTCCCTTGGTGATCGTTTTGCACTACTTTTTCCTAATTTTTCATTGTCTTCACACAACTTTCAGATTCAGATTTGCTTTATTGATCCCCTTAGGGAAATTCAGTTGTCCTTAAGCTCATAGGAAATATATATATTTTTAAATTATTTTCATTTTTACACTTTGCTTTAACTCATGGCATCCTGTACGCTCAGGTCATGACACTTTCACTCACCCTGTCACCTTGATCGCTACTGACAAAAAGTGGAACTTTGTAAGCCACCAGGTCTCCACGGGCAACGCCACTGTAACCTCCAGCAACGAGCAGCACTTGTCCCTCCATAACAGCAGCAACATGTGAGTAACGCCCTCTCACAGTCTCACCATCTTAGCAAATATAAAAAGAAGTAAGCTCTGTGAAAGTGATCAGCACCAAGAAACTACTTATACACGAAACTGGAACTGGAGTTTGTGAGAGAATGCAGGAACGTACTGTGTGACAAGCTCTCCCCAGCAGACACCCACTGGTGACAGCCCAGGTGATAAAAGAATATCTCTTCATCATAACACTTTTCCTCTTGGTAGTGAATATGAACGTTCCCCCCTGGAAGAGAAAGACACAGAAAAAGAGATATATTCACACAGACTGCAGTTATTGAATGGGTTCCAACCATTAATCTCAGTTACTCTGCTCACCATAGACCACCATGTAGTTTCCAATGACAGTGGCTGAGTGGAAGGCTCTCTCTCTGGGACCTGTTGCTGGGAAACGGGAACGGAAGGAAGTCCAAAACCGTCTGTCCACGTGGAACACATCGGTGTTGTTCACCCTCACACTAAACCTTTAAGAAAGTAAATAAATAAACAGCAGGTACAATTTCAGTAAAATGTAACACTGTAATACATTCATTTTGGTCAGCTCTTGCTGTATAATGTCTCTGGAATTTTAATCAATATCCTTTTCAGGAATGCTTAAAATAACAAGTTTGCATGAAGTAATCACTGCAACTCATCTCACTGACATAGTGATGGTGCATCCGAACAATTTTATTATTGCTACTGATAATGTGTTTATTGTCGTTACATATTGCTATAGTTTTATCACCCAGCCTATTACAATATATGTGCAGTAGAGAGAAATACCTGGCTGTAGTAGGTCTGTGGCCTCCATAGACTAGCAGTGTCCTGGAGGGGCTGTGGAACACCATCGAGTGTCCAGCAGTGGCTGGTGGTTTTCCACCGGTGGGTGTGACAATTTCCCACCGCCCAGAACCATGCAGGCCAAAACGATACAGTGAAGAAGAAAACATATCCTCCTCAGTGCGACCTGGAAAATAAACATAGGAGAAAGATGCTATTCAGAAAGAATTTGTTTCTCTAGGGGATGAAACTACACCAATGCAAGCACAGAATGCCATGTAACAGTATAATGCAACAACCCACCTCCAAATACATAGAGATAATTGTCGACTACAGCTGCAGCATGATTGGCCAGTTTAGGAGCGCCACGTGAATTTGAAAGCCCAAGCTGCTGCCAGTCATCTTGGAGTGGCCGGTACATCCAGACATCACTGGCCAGGGAGCCATTGGCTAGCTCTCCTCCAAAGATTACCATATTACCTGACCACTCTACTGCTGTGTGGGAATGACGAGCCACCTGGAAGGTATTTGCATTTAACATTTAGATGTGCAGATAATAGAAGAAGACATTTCTATAGACTGCAAAAACATAATACTTTATAACACACTATTCTGAAACACATCTGACTTTTAGTGTATTTTTTGTATGACAATTTTTGTACTGGGAACACAGTTAGGAGAATATGGACTTGTGCCAAAATGTTTGCAAATTATCAGATTATGCATGCAGTATCCTGCTTACTACATTGTTTTTGAGTTTGTGTATAGCTACAAACCACTTACAGGAGAATGACCATAAGACCTGCTGTCCCATTGGTTTGATGTGAAGTTGTATTTAATTAAGTCACCAAGAGCTCTGTTCAGGTCAAACCCTGGAGGAAATCAAAAAAAGAGACGTGAGAAAATTAAACAAAGGGAAGACCTATGGGCAAAATATAACCAATCTTAATAAATCTTCCCAAAAATGCAAGTGTAAATACACAGAGGTGTGTTTGTTTGCTAATTATAAAACACCATCAGTGTAAATGAGCATTGTGTTACTCTCACCGCCAAAGAGGTACATGGCTCCAGTCGTGGACAGGTACACCCCAGCAGAACCAGTCCTGGGAGGTGTGTAAGGGTTTCCCTCACTCACACGCCACCACTGCCCTGCCCCGTTATCGTCATGGAGACCAAGCTGGCAGCTAGAACCGAGGAAACCCGGTTCACACAGACAACGCTCTCCTTTCTGAGACAGAACATGACAAATAAGAACAATTCAGACTGATCAATGTTATAACAAAAATTAAATAAGGCTTTAGCTTTTGCCTTCACTTCTCTAACCTTGTCACACTGTCCATGCATAGAGCAAGCCTGAGAACACAGCGGGGTTGTACAAGCTGCTCCTCCCCAACCTTGATGACAGTGGCACTTTGATGTTGATGAATCACAGCGGCCATGGCCACCACAGGCTCCAGGGCACTGAGAGAAGGTGTAGGTTGCATTGAAGCCCAGGAGATTGTAATTAGCATCACTGAAGAGATGAAGCAGCATCTAGAACAAGGAAGTAAAATTAAGGACACACAGTAAACATCTGTTACAATACCTAGTTACAATGCCTCAGAGTTTCAAATGTGATGTCTTAATTGAATACCTTGCCAGATTTTGCCTCAATAGGTTGCGGCAGAGTGTTGCCACTCAGACTGGCTAGGAGAGGGCTCTGGTAGGAGTCTCCATCATACACAAACAGGTAGTCATAGGTACACTCTGTGTCCATAAAGGTGAAATTCAGGACAATCCGGTGACCATTGCTGGGAGCTAGAAGATAAAAGAAAAGTAGGAAATATCTCCACCATGAAGACTCAAGCTTGAGCATGATACCATGTTCAAACAGACAGAAGCACAAATATTCAAAATGGCTCAACTATTGCATAAAACAGGCCTTTGTGAATTATTTGATAATTTCATGGTACCTGACAAAACACAACCCTATGCTATGCAGCTCTTTTTATAACAACTACTAAAAACAAAAATCACAGCCAATAGTTTGTGCCAGGGTTACTGTGACCAAGAAAATATCAGGGACTTATTATACCTTTGATAAGCCACTCGCAGTTCCCATTGACAGAGTAGTTTCCTGGTCCATCTGTGACATAGCCTGGTGGTCCCCTCAACACCTGCCTGTGGCCCTTGCAGTCCCCTGCGTGGCACTCAGGTGACTGAGCCAACAGCAGAACCAGGAGGATGACGGAAACAGGGAGGGAGCAGGCCATCACTGGCACAGCCTGAATGATGACACAATATGATTACAAAAAAGAATTTCTTTGTGAACAAAACATACTTCAAGTCAGAAAATTCCATTCTGCAACTATGTAGACCTATGATTTATGTATTCACAAACTCTACTGATTTTTTTTCATGACAAAATCTACCAGTCAGACCAAGAACACTATGTCAGCAGAATGAAGGGGATTATTAATGGGATCTCTTAACCTTAACATGTCAGTTTACTTAGCGACGTTTTAACTCTACTTTATCTGCATAGGCACAAAACTGCAGATACTCTGCGGCTTGATGCGCAGTGCTAGCCCCAGTTTGTGCATCTCATATATTAACTTGAAGACGAACAAGACGAAAAATACACTTAGACGACCCATCAAACGCAAAGTAGGAAAACCGACAACACTTGCCTCGATTCCGAAGGCATTTCAGGAATCCCCATCCTCTTCTACCAAGGTGGCTAAAACTAATACCATCTGGAGGGTCTGGGTTTTTGATATATCTTTTCCGGTTATGTTGAACTTACAGCTGTGACTCAAATGCAAGACAATACAGGAGAAAGACAAGCTGGGGAAAGCTAGTGCAGTACGAGACTGAGGCAACCCCAGGAAAACAAACTCCTGGTAGATACAGCTAGCAACTACTAGCGCTATATGCAGTAACGTTAGCTCAGTAGCCATCTGCAAATGCACCGTTCTCGCAAGCAGAGGCGTTAAGTAAAGCATAACAGCATGCCGCAAAGTAATGTAGCGTTTATTAATTGCACTGCTTACATCCACCAAGCTAACTGATAAACCAACTACTCTGTCAGCAACAATGATGTCTCCGCAGGCTATCACAACAAAGCTAATGTAAAGGGCTGCTAAAGCAAGCAAGCAAGCTAAATGAATACCGTTAATATCGCTCGGGGCCGTTAGCTGGCTAGTTCGCAGATTTGCATTATCATACTCACCAGTTCCCGTCTCTTCGGGCCCATGGTAATTTACATCTTCGTTTATCCTCTGAACGCTAGCTACCACATGAGCTAATATGTCGTTAGGTTAATAACAGCTAAATAAGCTAACTAGTAGCTAGTGTTCGGAATTGCGGCAGAGAGGCAGCCACTGACTGGAGCTGGTCTACCAGCTAGCTTGTTCGTTAGCTAGCGTTAGCAACCTCAGCCAAATCCAGATGCGCAATCTTCAGTAGCTGCAAAATCAGTAAGTCAAATTCATCGTTATGTATTTGCGTAAATGTGTTTCCAAATGTCGCCCATTACACTAGAAGGAAATGCTGTCATCTATCTAGAAAGCTTTTTAAATCCATCGATGCTTTCAGCGGTCTACGTTGAGGATTGATGCCCGTTGTTTTGGTGTGTATGGCTGGCTAACAGTAACCGGTGGTTGCCAACACAAAAGACAGCGCAGGAAAGTGTCACGTCCCACTACTGCCATCCAGTGGATTTAATAGACAATGTTCAAACATCTGGACGTAAGTCACTCAGACACTTGCCACACGTAAAGGTTAGAAATTACAGTGTAAAAAATAAAAAAACACAGCAACTCTGTTGTAGCTAAGGTTTTTTGTTCTCTAGCCTGTATCTAATCATCTGACAAAGCCTCCCTTTTCCCAAATAATAACCCACTATAATCAAATATGTCTTAAAGTAATTTTTAATATTAATTTGGTAATCTTTGCTACTTATTTTATATGCTTTAAAAAAAAAAAAAAAAAAGTAGGTATTTTATTCAAGTGTTCACTGAGACAAGTAAGAGAAAATTACAACTCCCAAATGGAAAATGCAAATGAAAAAATAATGCACTAAAATGTACTTGTATTTCATTGTAGACAGTACGAACACCGCATATTTCTTGTTTTATCTTGTCCATTTCGTTTGTAAATATACATCCATTCCTCAAATTCAGGCTGCAGCACAAAAAAAAGTTGGGACAGGAGCAACTGAGGACAAGTAATGAGTTAAAATAATGAAATAACAATGTGACTTGAAAGATGATGTGAATAAGTGATTGTAATCATGATCTGGTACAAAAATAACATGCAATAAAGATCCTTCAAGAGTAAAGATGAGCCAAGGATTTGTCAACAAATACATGAGAATATTACTAATGTTTACAACTGAAATTAAGTTGACCAGACAAATCATGAAATATATTAACGTTCTTACTGTCTGCAATGAAATACAAGTCAAAGTACATTTTCCCCACGGTCACAATTTGAGGTTGTACTTACTTGACAGAATCGAAACATATTCACAATAGCAGTATATCCCTTCCCCAAAATATTGCTGGCAGATTAGTGAGTGATGAGCAGCAACACTGTGTCCAACAAACAAGAAACCAGCACAAATAAACATTTTAGCAAACGCTGTATTTGAACAGAATTAACAAAAGTATTATTAAAAAAGCATATGTTCTCAGGCATAAGATAATTCATTCTACTCACTGTTGACAAAATAAGAATCATTCTAAACGTATGCAGACAACACAAATACCTGCTGCTGTTAAGGCGTAAAAAGTAGTACAACAGCACTGTTTCCCAAAGACATATGTAGTTACAGACGCAAGCAACTGAAATGAAGACACTCAGATTTACCAGCATTTATCACCATGCCATGCGACCTGTAAGGATTAGTGGCACTTTTCATTATGATTTGTCTATAGACAGCCACATCACATAAAGCACATCTAAATAACTTTGGTCTTCACTATTCTTTGACTTTGAAAAAAGTTTCTAACTTTTTTAAATTCCTTTGTTCATCAGCACTCGGAAAGGAATTTCGTGAACACATCGAGCGTACAACTGATGGAGTAGGAGCGCTCATAGTTACCCCTTTTACTCTTTGTGTTACAGCACATTCCTTCTACTTACAGTTCTGACAAATTAGACACATTTTTCTGACATGTTATCTGTAACAGTTCTTAATATCAGCCGTAATACTGTAATCTTTTCACCAACCGAATTGGCTGTGTCTGCAGTTGACTGTGCAGGTAGTTGTTGCATAAATTTATAATTTATGCCCATAGGCTTTTTAAAAATGGCAATCATTCTTATTTTTAATCAGCAGCGCACCCATATAGCATACTGGCCCATTAGGAGGTGTGTATAGCTATTTTTCCTGGAGTCATAATCAGAGG
>JAPQRN010000009.1:7512196-7525938 GCA_037367275.1 Coranthus polyacanthus
AAAGTGTGTAAAGATCCACTATTACGTGTTTCATCAATTTGACATATTAATGAGTACGTTCTGTCGTACCGTGGTACAAACTCATCTCACTCTGAAGCACGTTTCCTCTGTGTCTTCATTCTGACTTTCCTCGTTTGTCTCCAGATCACACGTCTCCCTCCTAAATGTGTCGTTCTGGCGAAGAAGTCGTTGCATCGTGAAACTGCTTGAAGGAAACTGCTTTCCTACTCTTTCGCCCTAAAATGACCGGAAATTAACAATTGGCAGAAGTGAGTCAGACTCTGACAGATGCTATTTTGGACTAAAACAGGTCAGTTCATCCAAATTAAACAACAAAAACTATGGCTACAATTAAAGAAAACCTCAACTAAACTGGTCATTTCCTCAGAATAAAAAGGTCAAAATAAAAATACTTATGCACTTGTGAAACTCAAACTGAACTAACATCAAAAACAAACTGAAAACCTTAAAAAAAAAAACTAAGGAACATTTCTAAACTATATGAACTAAAAAAATCTAATTTGAAAAGGTGTTGGATTAGAAACATAAAGAAAATGTAAATACAGAACGAACAGCTCAAAGGCACAGTGTTTGAAAAGTTAAATGACTTACTTTACAACATAACAGTTTGTATTAAAGTGAAACAGACGTTTAAAACGTCATGTCTTACCGTGTGAAGCTGCTTCAAGTCTGATATTAGAATTTTGCCACCCTGAAAAAAAAACCTCCTCTGGTTTAGAATCTAAATCCTACGTGACATCGTGTCATCAGGAAAACAACATTCTACTGGTTTTCACACATTAACTCAAAACATGTTGATGCATTAAGTCATTTAGCTTTGTAATCATGAATTTACTAATAAAATACATGATACTAATAAAACACGTACTATTGCTTTGTTCTTTTAACTAATAAAATATGTAATAGAACATGGATTCAAACGATTGCATTAACTAAGTCATAACATAGTCCTTTAATTGTCAATTACATGTGTGTTTTTAGATGAAATATAATTTTTAAGATCTTTCCAAACATGTATAACAACGACAAGCATAAAACAAGAGTTAGCGGAAGGTACATTTATCATCAAAATCTACAAATCATGATATAAACATGTTTGTTGGATACATAATATTATAATACCTGTATAGTAATATGTTTAAAATACATTTTTTTAGGGGATAAACATGACCAAACACTCAGAAATCTTGCTTCAGAAGTCATGTAATATCTGATATTTCACGTGTCTTGGGAATGGATGTGGCAACATGGCTCAATAGCGCCCCCTAGAAAAATGTCAAAAACTAAGGCCCCACAGTGTAAGATTTGTATTAACCCTGTGAGTCTCTGTCGTAAACAACGGTGCTTTTACTCAGTAATGTCCACACATCAGTGACAGTTATATTGATGATCACATTGACATGTAATATGTGTGTTCCACCAGCAGATGGTGCTGTCTGGAAACACTCAACTGGAAAATGTTTTCTTCCTGAGGACATTTCTACTGCGCGATTTCTTTTAGCTCACACATAAGTTTTGGTTTGTCACTAAATCTAAGATGAGTTTTCACAGAATGAGACAGTTTGTATTTTAATAGAATATTTTCAGCCTGTTTTCAAAGTGTGCTCAGAGTTCAGACACATCTGAGATTAGGTGTACTTTAACAAGGGAAGTGTAAACACTCATCCTGTGTTTATGCATGTTGTTTAAGCGTGAAACAGCCTTCATGCGTTACAACAGATCCAACCTGCAGCAGATACAAGCTGCACAAGGCCTTTAGCTCACAGTTAAACTCAGTATATATTGGTTTATTTACTTCCGCGTTGGGTCACGTTCCCACGACACGCAAACGATCCAGAATTCATTTGTGACAAGACGAGGAGCATTTCCTGAAATGATTTGTTCATTTCTCAGTTCAGTTTAACACCGAGCTAAGGGCCATACATGCCAGTTCTCACTCTCACGTCATCACATTTGCTCTTGGTCCTGACCCCTTTCCGTCTGTTTTCAGCACCTGGGGATCCACTATAGGGTCATGTTTCGACGTGCAGGGAACTAGATGGAAGCCAACGTAAGTCCTTAGACGTCAGAAATTGATGACAGGCACCAGGTGAGGTTGTGAAGTAGAAAAACCTGAGTTGGTTATGGTGGAACACCAAAATCTGTGAACTTGACTAAACGACAATCACCACATACAGACTGGTGCTTCAGCTCAGTATGTTGTGATAAGTACTGCTCTGTATTTTAGACAATATAGCATAAAGAGTCAAGACAGATCCAAGTCTGACGTCATGATGTTGTAAAACTCATTTCCGGGGGCCAAACAGTCAACAACGGTAGAGTCTGTAAACTCGTTTACTATCTAAAAGGGTTCAGAAGGTTAGTCTGTCATGAAGTTTAGCAGCAGGGTTTTTTTGAAGTGTATTCTTTGTATTCTACAGATTTCACGTGTCCGTCTCCAAATGTGTCTGTGACCTCGATTCGGTTCCCAAATGTAATGGTTGATATCTTCGCAATGCCATAGGCTACAATGATAATATTTTAACAGTGTAACCCTCTCAACCAAACTATTAAATAGTGTCAACTTGAAGGCAATAAAGAAGTGTTAATTATGACCAGTTGTCATTTGGGTATAACTTTGTACTGGACATCAGGGTTCCCAAATCATCAGTCATGGTTCATATCTCCACACTTCCAGAGACTGCAATGCTCAAATTTGAACAGTGGGATCCTTTCAACCGGAGTATTAAATAGTGTCAGCATGAAATTTATTGAAGAAGTGTTGTTAGGCCCGTTTTTTTGTTTCGACAGCTCAAGAAATTAGCCGGAGAATTCAGTCGGTCTCAGAAGCAGTTTATTTAGGTCACAGGTAAAGTATATGCAGCGCTGGGCTCAGAGTGACAGAGTTCCCTCAGGATCTCAGTCAAAAAAAGCCCCGAATTCAGTTAGTTCCAAGTTTTTACACTCTTTGGGCAGAATATCGCCCCGTATGGCGGTCACGTAATCGCATAACCGTATTGTAATTGGACGCTGGGGTTCGTGCATCACAGGTAGCACGCCCCTGAAGCGTATTCAGTATTATAACAGTTTTGGGTGTTGTCTGTGCAGGCGTGTATCTAACAGATTCTAACTAGATCATGCTTCATAGGAAGCGAGCACTTCTGGGTACATCTGAGTCCTGCTTATCAGGTGTGTGACTGATACAGCCTGTCTCTATCTGACCACTCTCACATACCAGGCCGGTGAGTAATACAGCCTGTCTCTATTTGATCATTTTCACATGCAAGGACAAATTACTGTCCTGTTCAGTCTAAGGCCTTTCATAGCAATACTGAAATGCCAATTTAACAGTGTTAATTGTGGTCAGTTGTCATTCTATGTAAAGTAATATATTTTACTTTTATGGTTGTGTGTTGGACTTCAGGGTTTCCCAAATGTTTTGGTCCGTATCTCCACAATGCCACAGGCTACAATACTCAGTTTTGAACAGTGTGACCCTCTCAACCAATGTATGAAACAGTGTCAACATTAATTTGATTGAAGAAGCTTTAATTGTGGCTAGTTGCCACTCTGCGCAATGTAATACACTTTGCATTTGGGTATACCTTTTTTATTGGACGTATTGGCAGAGTGACTCACTACTCCCTCCAGTGGTCACATACATATACAGTGACACATCAGCTCGTGGCTACAAATAACACAGTCAGACACTGGGCAGCATGGAGGGCCAGAAACTGAACATCAGGAACGCAGAGACCTGGAGACAGAGATATAAAAAATAGCTAACATATTATACATGTACATAATAACATATGTGTTTAAGGTTGGTTAACACGTTTGCATGTTGATGCAACGTGAGCACATTTGACATGACGCCACTGTTTTCAGGACGTGTAAACAAATAAAATGCATCACAATGAGCTGAAATGTGTGAGCTGAAGACAAACTGAACACAGCCCTGACTCAGATCATCAGCCATCGTCTGAAGTGCAACTTTCCCCATCTGACCAAAATGGTTTTAAAGGCATTGAAGGTCTGAACGACAGAATGGACGTGTAATTACAACTCGAATGAAGCCGATAAAACGGACGAAACGTTAAACATCTTGTCTTAATTCTGTCTGTGATGAAAAACAACTCGGTACATTTAGGGTTTTATATGCATTTTGATATGATATATGATATGAGTTTATTTGAAGTTATATATTATTGGTGTTTGCTTAGTTAAAGGTTTAAAGTGTCCGAAGAGCCACTATTACATTTTTTTGTATCAATCTAACATATGAATGAGTACGTTCTGTCCTACCGTGGTACCGTCTTACAAACTCATCTCACTCTGAAGCAGGTTTCCTCTGTGCCTTCATTCTGATTTTCCTCGTTTGTCTCCAGATCACACGTCTCTTTCATAAACGTTTCTTTCTGGTGAAGAAGTCGATTCACCGTGAAAATGCTTCAAGTCACAGTTGGATGACTGAACCCTCTGGCATATTCCGTCCTGCTATTTTTCTTACTGATTTGCCTTAAAATGATCTGAAATTAACAACTGACAGAAGTAAGTCAGATATTTTGAGCTAAAGCTGGTCAGTTCAACTAAATAAAACTAAAACTAAGATTAAAACTAAAGAAAAAATCAACTAAAACTAGCCACCTCCTCCAAATAAAAGGTACATAAATAAATATGCACTTGTGAAACTAAAACTGAACTGAAATTAAACACCAAACTGAAAACCTCAAAAAAATACTGATGAATAATAAAAAAATATTAACTCTGGTGCAATAAAGAAATAGAATGCAATAAAGTGCAGTAGAAATATTAAGAAATAATACAGATAAATACAGAACAAACAGCTCAAAGTTTTAGTGTTTTCGTGTAAAATACTTACACATACTAACATGTACTATTACTTTTTTTTTTTTTACAATAAAATATGTAATAGATCACTTTGACTAAAGTTACCAAACTTTAGAGCCAGCTTTAGCTCAAAAGTTTAGTCAATGTTACCAAATGTTAACTACGAACACTTTGTGAGCAAAGTACCAGAGCACTTGGCAGCTGTAGTGATGGATGAAAGTCAACCCAAGTTGGTAAGAATGAACATGCAGAGAGAGACGTTGATGGATACTGTTTTTATTCCAAAATACGAACAACTACTACTTCTACTACTTACTATAAAAACCTGTGTATATTACAGACATGTTTATAAAATAAAGGCGTGAATCATCTTCATTTCCTCTTTTTGCAGAACAGAGCACAGAGCAGCTACATGAACAGCTATGAATGGGAAACAGACAAATTAGAAAAATAAAAATGAAAATAATACAAAAAAATTAAGGTTGGATTTGCATTGCTATCAGTCTTATGAGCTGAATCAAACTAGCTCATAAGACTGCGTGACACTTAAAAATCTTTAATCATTGCATCTGTCTCTAGCAGGAGGATGTGAGACGTGAGTCTGACTTGAGGCTGCATGTTAACTGCTGAACAAGCTTTTTTATGGAGTATTATGAAATGCAGATATTTCTCAAGATTTGACGTACAGACACAAAAATCAACAAGTTCACACAAAAGTTCTGATGATGCTGAAACTGCATCAGCATGTGGACGACGGTGTAAGCACTACATGTACAGTCATCACTCTGCAAAGTTTGAATCACTTGATGTTTTTACTACAATGTTCTTAAAAAACAATAACAAAAATAAAAAAGTTGTACAAGCTGCACTAGAGTGTGTCATTATTATATTTGAGAACATTTTTGAAGTCATAATTACAACATACAACCATTTTAATTTGAATCCACCCCACAGTAGTTCTCGCTACTCTTTTCCTTTCCTGTTTCTCTAACCAGCTTCACACCATGACAGAGTAGGAGGTGTTTTCACTTTCTGCAGAGCTAAATGATCCTGTGGTTCTTCTCCTTGGCCTCCATCCCTCCCTTCTCATCCAGCCTTGATGTCCCAGAAGCTCTTTGCACATTTGTGCCAGCTCCCTCCTGAACTTCACCCCCACAAAACCGTACAGCAGAGGGTTCAAGGCGCAGTGAGACAGTCCCACGCTCTCGGTGATCAAAGTCCCAATGTCTAGCACACGGCCAAAATGGCAACCTCCAGTTATCACGCCCAGCCTCAGCAGACTGTCTACCAGCTGGAAGCCGTTGTACGGCGCCCAGCAGATGACAAACACCGACACCAGGGAGATGATGAGGCGGAGAGACTTGCGCTTCTGCCTGCGAGTTGCGTTGCAGAGTGACCTGAAGATCTGGATGTAGCAGTACAGCATTATCAGCAGAGGGAGCCCAAAACCCAGGACCACACTGAGCAGCTGCAGCCCCACCTGCCACTGTGTGGAGTTTTCAGGGAACCACACCTGGCACAGGAGCAGTTTCTCCTGGCCTAGTGTGTCCACCTCCACTACCTGTTTGAAGGTAATGTCCACTCCGCTCAGGCCTAGGCATCCCACCCAAATGAGGGCGCAAGCAATTTGAGCATGGCAGGTGTTGCGCTTCCAGCCAGAGCTAATAGCGTGAACTATAGCCAGGTATCTGTCAAAACTAATGCAGGCCAGGAAAAGGATGCCACTGTAGCGATTGAGAGAGAAGAGGGCACCGGAGAGCTTACAAACGACCAAACCGAAAACCCACTGGTGGGCCCACTGCACTGCAAACAGGGGCAGGGTGAAGGCCAGTAGGAGGTCAGAAATAGCCAGGTGAAGCAGGAAAGTGTCAGTCAGGGAGAAGGCACAAGCTCCACCGCTCAGAGAGTTTCGGTATCGCCGGATTACACAGAGCACGAGCACGTTGCCCACAAAAGCCAGGATGAAGACCAGGCAGTACACAACTGGGGAGTACTTCTGCGCAAAACCGTAGATGTTCTCTTGGGTGCACGGGGACGCACTCCGGCCTATGTCAGGGGAATCGGTGTAATTTTCATAGTCCTCAAAGGTCTGTTGAAAAGAAAGAAGACAAGAGTTCTGCTTACTTCTCAGCTTTTCACAAGCATACAGCTTTGGAAATAATTATTAGAGCACCTGATTTTTTGTTGTTGTTGTTGTAGAGATTCAATACAACAGCCCTTCAACATTGATCATTTTGTTGGAAAAAAAATGTGGTTAAATATTTACAGTAATTTAGAATAATCATGATCAAATCTGAAAATAACAAAATACATTCAATAAGTTATTTTGAAAACATGAAATACTGAAATAGTAAAATTTCCAAATTTTACAATAGATGACCTAAAACGTTTCTGAGACATCATTATCATGTGCATCAGTTACATAAGGTCATAAGGACATAAGGTTAAGACAATCCAAAGTAATTTGTAAATCAACCAAGAGAAGAGAGTTATGTGACGAGGAGAAGACGAGAGTCACTGCCAAAAGACTTCTAGACATCTAGAGGAAAATGAAGTATTGACTCCACCAAGATGCACAGAAGAAGAGACAGAACGCGCATTTCAAACAGCATTTCACATCGGTCCAATTATTACCTCCGAAGCCGTACAATTTATTCAAAAGTGTTTGATTTATGTCTCCTATTTCAAGTAAAAATATGTTTTTAAAACATCAAAGCAGTTACGCCTCTGTATTTGAATCGATAACACTCAACACTCAAAGATAAAAAAATATATACATTTTATACTTTAGTATCAATTTATCAATATTTAAAAACATTTAGTGAAAAAAATTATAATTCCCCTGTGTGTTTTACTTATCTTCGTATTGTAAAAACACACTTTTTTTCACTTATGGATGCCCAGTGATGCACATGTGAAACTGTAGAAATAGACACTCACCCAGTAATCCTCTGTGGTTGGTGTGACTTGATCCATAATTGCAGCGATGAGGCAGGTGGCAGAACACCTGGAACCTTCTCAGAGTCAAGAAAACACACTCTGCTCATAAACACAATGCCTGAAGATCCCTTTTCACAGACTATCTTTGCACACTTTGCCAGATGAGGGAGGATCAGAAAGAAGAAGTCATCATTTCAGGAACTGAATCTTTGCACATCTTAGACAGATGCAAACAGCAGCTCTAGGAGACGTCGATGACTATGTCAGGGAAATTGTGACATACATTTAAAAAATAAACTCCTGTCAGACAGATATGTGTATGACTGTTGTGCACTATATGGAAAGAAATAATCTGTTTTCTATAATTGTGCAACATTTTTAGATCCCATTTCTTTTATGTTACAGTCAGAGTAAAAGGCTTATTAATCATAAAAAAAATGGATTGGTGACAAAATCTGCACAACCTTAACCTTTAAGAAAGAGAAACGTTAACGTCTTAGAAAACATTTTTTACAGAGAGGAGAAGAAGTGAAAGTGCTTGATTTGCAGTAATTTAACTATTTTGTTTTCTGTTAGTTTGCTTCAGGGTATTAATGATATTTATAGAACACAAAAAAAACACCTAAAGCTAATTTCTGGACAGAGAGACAGAGATTTGGACGGAGAGATTTGAGAATCAGCAGTAAAAGAGTTAAATGTATCTCAGGTCTTAAAGTGCTATTGGGTTTTTGAAAGTAATGAGGTAAAGATTTCACACCTTCCTGCAGGTTTCTGAGAGAGAGTAATAGACTGTGAACAACAATTCTTTTTTCACTTCAAAAGCTGTGAAGGGCTTAGGTTGAGATTTCAAGGAAGATAAAAATTAATTCACAAACAGCATCTTCAAGCACTTCAAGCTGAGGCTTTCTTCTCATGAAGGCTGTGAGTCCCAAAGCCCTTCTCGCTACTTCCACAAACTGCACCAGAGAAAGAGAGGATGGACAGAACAGAACAGAACAGAACAGAACAAGTCAAATCCTCTTTCAGTATTATTATATGGTGTCCTTTCAAAAACAACTGCTGTGTTAATATACTGTGAGGAACTAAACACTGTTGCGGTTACTTCTGTCTCAACTGAGGGTCTTCTGGTAAATTATATTATTGTGAAATATCAGACGTTTTTCTTCGTCCTGCTACGTGACTTTTAGGCTTGAGAACAGTGCGACACAAATCTAAAGGATCTGTATATTACTAAACTCACATTAAACTCACATTTCCTTCTAGCTCTCTTTAATGCCTCCCTGATCTGTCAGAAATATTCTACTTTTTCTTCTTTTTCGTACACAGCACTATGTCTTCAAGTTGTCTTCGATGCATTTTCAATCAGCTTCCATGATCACATGTACTCCTGTTCAAAAGCTGTTTTTCTGACGTATGCTGCTTGTATCAAAAATAAGAAGTTTTTTTTTTACTTAATTACGCAATAGGAGATGACCTGTATACGATTTTGTTTCGGTTTGCACTTTTGAAGATATCAATCAAGCCGCTGAGTGACTGTGAAGTCAGAAATATTTTTTTTAAAAACGTACTTGAGGAACAAAAACACACACATTGGAGATGTTACTTGCATGTGTACTGCGAAGAATGAGTCATAGAAGAACATAACAAGGATGTGACCGGTCTCGGCTCGGCAGATGTTATTGTAATAGGAGCAGTGTTTATAATATCATACGCCATTCATGTCTTTGAATATCAGTTGTAATGCGGTCATGTTTAAAGAATACACCTGAGGCTCAGTAATCTGTTTTGGTGAATGGGGACAACCCGCACACACACTGACAAAGGTACAAAGAAGATGTTTTCCCGTGTTTTCACTGAATTGTGTTTTGCAAATATAAACAATTTTACATTTTGATGCCTGCAACGCACTCAAAAAAAAGTTAGGGCAGTGACAAAATACAGCTGAAAAGTTTCTAGAATGTCCAAGTAACTCTGTTCCGTATGACTCCACAACTAGCAGGTTAATCGGTAAAAGGTGAAAGGAATCATGATTGGATTGAAAAGAGCATCCGTTAAAGGCTTAGTCTTTACAAGGATGGTTTGTGATCTCGACATCATGAAGAGGAGAATCAGACAACTGCCACGGCGGACTGTTGAGCAGCTCAAGTCTTGTAAATAGCATGAATGGGCAAGAATTCTACCTGCAAAAGTGGAACGATTAGTATCTATAGTTCCCAGACAATTAAAAAGTGAAATAAAAACGAGGGGGATTTAACACAGTGAACATGTCTCTGTCCTAACTTATTGTTGAGTGTGTGTCACACAGGCGTCACAATCTAGATGTATTTATATAAATAAATGATATACAAAACAGAGTTACGTTTGTCAGTGAAAGCATTGAGAATCTTTCATTTTTGCTTTTGTCCATTAAATAAAGGCTCGAACAAATGAACAAATCACAGAGTAGATTTTTATTTCCGCGTTTAAGAAAATGTCCCGACTGTTCTGAAAATGGGCTTTGTTTATACTGAACAACAAATGTGTACGGAAAGATTTCTTATCAAAATTCAACTCCAAATGTTACATTATCTTCAGTTACAAGATCTCGCTCAAACGAAAGCACCACTCCCATTTGTTTAAGTCGGTGCACGTCTATCTGTGCCGGTGGATGTCTGTACAATGTGTGAACTGATTAGTACAGCCTTGCTACTCATATGGCTGCGGAAGGATCGTTTTTCACTGTTAGATTTTTATTATAAAACCTTGTGTCTTTTGTTGTTCAGGGACTTGATGTAAAAATATTATTAGTGCATTTGCAGTCAATGTTAATCTTTAGATTTATACATAACCAAAAGATTATTATATTGTCTTATTTTCCTTACTAGCCTGTACATTTTGAGTTCTGCTAACCTGTATTTGCTGCACACTTTAAAATCACACATATTAACCTCCATAAATCAGTGCACGTTTTCAAAGTTAACTCAAGTCAGTGCATTAGGGTCACAGGTCATTTTTTAACTCATATTTTCCCATTCATACGGTTGGGTCCACAGTGAGTACACACGCCACACCTGCACTCAAGGCAAAACCTGGTTTATTAGCTGCTGAAAGACAAATTTGCACTATACAACCTACTTTGTTCTTCAATTAAGGTATGCTGATAAAAACCACAGGTGCACCCAGCTAAAGGGTGGGGTACGCCCCAAAATCAAACATTTGAGTTTTGTCTTTACAAGGTTGGCCTGGTCATTGTTCGCCACACCATAGAAACCGGCCACGGCTCCAGCGTGACACTGATGTCGCAGTGGGTATAAGAGCTGCGGCCATGCCCTCTTTTTTGTGGATTTAGTCCGTGACTCTCTGAAACGTCGGACCACCTTTGTGGAAGCTACAGACTAATCTCAGGAGGTGACATCAGGTGAGATTTAAAGCTTCTTTGTGGGACAGTCTTGTGAAAAACTGATTCTACCAAAGCTTCTGCGGCACAGAAATAGATCCTGAACTGGAAAATGTAATACAGTTAATAGTATAAAGTTATGTGCAGATTTAAAATATTTAAATATTGTGACTTAGTACAGATATCCAAATATTAAAGCAAAAAAAAACTAGACATTGTGAGTGCTTTTAAAGTTTTTCTACTTCCTTAGATTATTCGTCTTCTTGCAGCCATGGCATTCCAGTCGAATGTAATCAACTCGCAGCCTCAGGTCTCTGTCACACAGTACACTGTATCCTCTGGATTATCAGACTGGAGTACAGATGTGTGCGACTGCATGAACGACTGCGGCATCTGTACGTGTTTTTGTATTTTTTTTCTCCTTTGGAAGCTAGTAGTTAACTCATCACTCTTAAATAAATGTGAAAATATACTGAACGCGGCTTCGTTTCACGTCATACTTCAGGTCTTTGTGCGACCTTCATCCCCTGTATCCTGGCTTGTAAAGTGGCTCAGGACAGCGGCGACAGCTGCTGCATCGGCTGCCTTCCCGGTGCGTGGATTGCTCTAAGGACAAGCATACGCAGCAGATACCACATTGGTGTAAGTTGTCTGAAGTTGCCTCGCTGTCATTAGACCAGAAAAGCAACGCGATTGACTGTGCGCAGAATTCTCAGCTTCGGTAACTGTGAGATGCAGAACATGAGCCTGTGAATAGACACTGTTCGTCAGTGACACCAGTATACTGTGCTTATTTGCAGGGCTCGGTGTGCGATGACTGGGTAATCATGGCCTGCCTGCCTTTGTGTGGACTGTGTCAGATGGCACGAGAGCAGAAAAGGAGAGGATGAGAAGAAAAGGAACCCTGAGTCTAGTAATAAAGACTACGCAGCAAAAGTGCATGGGAAAATTGACGTTATTTGGTCTAGACACCATTACTGCAAATTCACATTTCATGCTTTATCTGTAATTGAATTACAAATACAGAAATGGCCATGACGTGTTGTACAATTTAGCCATTTAAGAATAGCAAACTAATGAAATACCTTTTGATTTTAGATAATTATAATTTAATTTTTCATATAATTTTTTTTAAAAATCCACTTAAGTGAAAAAACAGAGATCACATTAAGAAACAGTAACTGAATAATCCAGACAAAAGAAGAAAAAAAAGAAGTATAGCCTATTCGTTCCATTTCTTTTAATTTTTTTTTTTTTTTACGCTGAACCAATGTCTTTCACACTAAGTTAAACAGCGACTCCCTGTCGTGAAATGAACTGTATGCAACAAACCAGTGAGGACGTGAAGTAGGAAATCCCATGTTCTATTCCACAAGATAAACCATTTCATATTATGCCATTTACACATATTATTTATTTTGTAATGTAAATATAAGTGGTACTGCCTTTCTTATATTATTCCATAACGTGTATCATGTGTTCATGTTGTGTATGAGGAGTATTTTATTTACTATATGTTTAATTATCTGACTTATATTCATTCAAGCATCTGTGCTTAAAATAAAATCTTCTGCAACATACCTTTTTGTGAGTTTGTCTTTATTATGCATCTTTGGCTACAAAGGAATATGGAAGGAAAACAACAGAAAACAAGTCTTCCTCTTTCTACTTCTTTTTACTGTGTCTGAGCTGACTGCGGTACAAAAGGTTTTCTGAAGAGGCAAGGCCACATTCTTTTAAACAGGTACCTCTGGCATGGTGAAATGCTTTTACCAGTTTCAAGTGCGTGATATAATAAAGTGAAACAAAGTCCAAGAGGAACATGTAGCTAGAGAGAAAAAAGATATGAAAACATTACAAAAGAGGAACCGAGTTACTCTTTTTACTAAGTTCAACTTTCTCAGCAAAAACGCAAAGGATTGAGAATCTAACACACGGTAAAACTGGGGCTTTGTTCTGGTAAGAAAAACTAAGATAAAATACTTTAAAATAGGTGTTCAATGTTAAATTTAGTTTTTAAATTTGACACACTTTATACATCAGACTATGTAAGATATTGAAATGACTGCTTCTGATAATATTTGACTCTTTTGTGTTTGAAAGTGTGTCAAATTTAAAAACTAAATTTTGTGCAAACAGCACAGCAGGAAGAAATGAAATGTTACATAGCTAATTTATTTTATGTTGTTGTGTTATGCGTTAAAGCAATCAACACATAAGGCAACACTGTTCCACATATGGAATATATCCATAAATATCAAGAATTTGTGTTCTTCACATGTGGAAAACACATTAAATATGAAAGTTTAACCGGGAATCAAGTCAATTGAATATGAATATGAATTTGTATAATTAATGTTTTTAAGCAACTGTGATGTAACGGCATAAAAGCAGATGACTGTACGGTGTATGAGGACTGAAGAAAGAAGATTGAGGAGATGAGACAAAGTTGACAAGAAATAATTTATCTTTTGCGCTCAGGTTGATTAAAATTATCATTTGAAGTCATCTGTGTAACATATGCTTTTTGTCTTTAGATTCCTGTGCCACAACCGCATTCAACAGAGGGGAAAAA
>JAPQRN010000009.1:7526038-7547875 GCA_037367275.1 Coranthus polyacanthus
AAAGACTCACAACGGAATTTTTGGATAAATTCTCTGGGCTGCAACAGGCGACCAAATGGCGCACCTAACTTGCCAGCTGTTGGCAGTTGCAGTTGCGTTTGGTGCTGTTCAACTCATCACCAGTTACAGCTTCAACAACTGCATTGAGGAGCCCTACGCAAAAGGGAAAAACTTCAGCTGCATCCAGCGAAAGGCGTGGAACATATCTGCCATCGTAGATGACCTGCCACCATCTGCCGTCAATCTCGTCATCGCAATCAATCCAATCTCAAACATACCGAACAGAAGCTTTGTTCATTTACCAAACCTTCGACATCTTAAAATGGATCATAACCGTATAAAGACCATTGATGAATTTGCTTTCCAAAACTTGTCGCAGCTTGAGTCTCTGAATTTGTCCTTTAACTACATAGCAGAACTGAAACCTTCTCTATTTAAGGACCTGCATAACCTCACTTTTCTCTCACTGACAAATAACACATTGAAGAAGCTCCCGGTAAACATTTTCTCCACTCTTCTCACCCTAGACACTTTATTATTGCGACAAAACTTCCTGACAGATTTCTCACGGATTGCGCAGTCTGTTTCAAACCTAACACATCTGAAGACATTAGACCTTTGCTTTAACAGTTTGACGTCTCTCAGCCACTCAAACTTTTCGCTGCCCCGATCACTCGCTAACTTATATGTATGCAGAAATAATCTGTCTACTTTAGAATGCAAACACTCATTTCTCAGGAATGTCAACCTCCTAGATTTATCATACAATTCTAGACTCCCAACAGAGGCTTTTCAAGGAGTGGATTTGAGCCATTTAAACTATCTGCGTTTGCGTTCTACCAGAGTCAGGATAGTGGATTTTTTGAATATCAGTAACATCAGAGTAGATCATGTCGATTTCTCTGGCACTGGTCTAAAAGATGACAGCCTGATCATGGAGGTTTGCAGATCATTATGGAGAAAGGTGAAATGGATTAAAACTTTGCGTCTCGGTAATAATGGGATTACGAATCTGACGACAGCATTGCGATACTGTCCTAAAGTCGGCCACAGTGTAGATCTATCCCGCAATAGGCTGAAACAAACAAAATGTCTCAGTTTTCTCGTTAAACAGAATAATATCAGATTTTTTAGTGCGGAGCATAACCATCTCACCTCTCTCCCAACTTGTAAAAAAAAGGTTATGTTTTACTTCTACAATTTAGAAGATCTGAGCTATCGTTACAACCGCATCCTCTCAGTCAGTTCTCATGCTTTCCATCACGCACCAAATATCAAGTCTTTAAAACTTAACATAAACACAATAGCATTCCTTCACCGCAAAGCTCTCCAAGGGCTGAAGAAGCTCGAAACACTCCGATTAGATAATAACCTCTTGACTGATTTGTTCGATGACACCTTTGAAGATCAGCTCAACCTACAAACACTTAACCTACGCAACAATCGCATTTCTGTCATTTTCAATAACACCTTTCTCAATCTCACAAAACTGAATATATTGGACCTGGGAGGAAATAAGATCTCTCATTTTGAGCCATTGGGCCTTGAAGGACTTGTTAGCCTGTCCAAATTATACCTGGATGGAAACAATCTCCAACAGATTGATTCTTCCCTTTATCGGGCATTTCAAAATAAACTCACAGTATTGGATTTACAACGTAATCAGATTCGCTTTCTCAATGAAAATAGCATTTCCCCATTTATGAATCTCAGCAAACTCGGGGATCTGAAATTAGATGGACAGCGGCCCTATGGCCTCACCCTTTTACCCCAGAATTTTTTCCGCGGCCTCCAGTCTTTGAAATCTCTGTATCTCACCAATAATTACATCTCTCATCTTGCTCATGATGCCTTTGATGATTTGGCAGGGTTACGTTTCCTCACGTTAATCAACTGCTGTGTTGGAGTGGTGCAACTACAACCAGGAGTCTTTAGAAATTTAAGGAATTTGACCAAATTGATAGCAGAAAACATGGGCATCCAAAACTTCTCAAAGGAGGTTTTTGGAAATCTTACACAGTTACACACACTGCAAATCAACCGCAATGTGATGCAGAGCATTAACGTTGATGCACTGGAAAGTCTCCCTAACCTTCACTACCTTGACATACGTAATATTCCATTAACCTGCACCTGCCAAAACACACTGCTGCAAAACTGGACACTGCTTAACCCAAAAGTCCAGGTAGTATATATCTACAATCTCTCCTGCCAACATGACAGTAAACTCAAATTCTACAACTTTGACACCAAAGTTTGTTACATAGATCTAGGGGAGTACCTATTCTTCACAACAGCAGCTATTATTTTTCTGTTTACAGTCACTCCTTTACTATATGTGAAACTCTACTGGAAAATGAAGTACAGCTACTATGTGTTTCGTGCCTGGTTTAGTGAGCGGTGGCGCCGACTAACAGAGGAGGAGGAAAATTGCAAATATGATGCTTTTATTTCCTACAATTCCTCTGATGAACAATGGGTGATGGAACAGCTGCTGCCCAACCTGGAGGGAAATGGATCATCTTTTAAACTCTGCCTACATCACAGGGACTTTGAGCTGGGCCGCGATATTGTGGACAACATTGTCTCTGCTGTGTATAGCAGCCGCAAAACTATCTGTGTGGTCAGTAGGAATTTCCTAAGTAGTGAGTGGTGTTCTCTGGAAATACAACTGGCCAGCTATCGACTCTTTGATGAGCACCGGGACGTTCTTCTGCTCGTCTTTCTGGAGCCAATTTCAGAGAGGCAGATGTCGTCCTATCACCGCATGAGGAAGGTCATGCTGAAGAAGACCTATCTGCAGTGGCCCGGCTCAGACTGCACAAACCCATCACAGGCCCAAGATCTGTTTTGGAATCAGTTGCGGAGGGCAATGAGGACGGGGAGTCGACTGCAGACAGATGAAGGTGAAAGATGCATAAATTCTGACAGCAAAGAGGCAGAACTTTCGGACTATGAAACACCAGATGAAACACATTACTTGTTACCATGAAAAGATTTGAGAAGACAATCTCTCACTATGTTACATTTTTATATGCATTGAGGCAGTGATTAAAACAGTGTAAATATAAATGTATATAGATGTGTGATGCACCATAAATATAACAATAACTTCATTTAAACATGCATGGATCAACAATGTCTTTTTATTTTCTTTGTTCAGTTATTTTGATAATTAGCAATGGCTAACATGGCATATTGCACAATTGGACACATGTTATCTTGTGTTCCAGTACAGTCAATGCACAAAATAATGACTGGCTTCTTGTAGTAGACTTAGACATCTGGCTAAAAGTCTTGCTCTGTAAAGAATTACCCATTGTAGCACCTATGTTAATGAAAATGTGTTCTAACATACAGTTCTGCATATTAAAATGTTCCAATGACGCAGAAATTCATAATTGTGTGTTTCTTAATCTCAGTGGTAACTTTTGAGATAACAATTACTGCTATAACACTCAATACTGTGCTTTTGATGATAGAAATCTTACAGTTTTACTGTGAACAAAACAACGTGATGACATAAATTAAAACAGGTATTTGGTTTTCTTTAGCCAAAGCGATGTTTAGAGGCATGTCTTTATGCAGACCGTCACACATTAGTACAGTCTCATAGGAGGGAAGAACCAGTGCTCAGGGCTTGGGAAAGAAGAAATGGTAGATACTGGGCATCTGTCAAGCATGTGAGAGGGTGGGAAATGAGTCATATCAGTGTGGTGGTATCTGAGGGGAGGGCAAGCTGAAGAGGGACTGAACTGGCTGAAAGGCTGGAAGTGGCTGCTCTGCTGAGGATGGTAAATGTGGGCAGAGGAGGAAGTAGCAAATGAGCATCTGTGTGTAGTTTCAAATGAGCCTTGCTCCTGTGGAAACGGCACCAGCTCTGAATGTCTGTCTGGCAGATATACTTGGTAAGGAATGAAGGGCTGCATACGGTCACTGTTGTGAAGCCTACTGCTCCTCTCTGTCACTGTTCTGTTGTCAGGGAGATTCGTGAAGCTGTTTTCAAAGGAATCAAACCTAACTAGCTCTTTTTTTGGCCTGATGAAACCGTCTTCCAGGTGCTGAGACACTCTGGCTTTATCTTCACAGTGTGACGTATGAGAGGGAGCAAATAAATGCTCACTCTCGCCTGACAATCCTTGAGAGGGTTCAAAGTCCATGCAGAAATGAGGAGAGCAACTACGACTGAAGATATCATCCAAAAGACTGACAGATCTCTCCACAGGACTGGTTAACCATTCTGTAGTCTGTACGAGAAATACCGAAGAGCATTTTATTATAAAAACATTATTTTAGGACTACAAAAGAAAGAATAAAATCTGTAAAACTATGTTAAATAAGTAAGTGGCAGTGTGAAACTTCAGGTCTTACCTCTTCATGGTACTGGTTTGGCCATTGACTTGACTCCCGGTTAAACTGCTGACTTTCTGTCATTTTGAAGGCTGCTGTTTTCTCAGCACCAAAACATGACTGACTGGTAGACTCCGCTTGAAATGCTGTGGTAAAAGCATCTAAAAAGTAAAGGACAGAGCTGAAAAGGGGAACTCAATCTATAAAGTGTGCAGTGCTTATCATTGTGGTAATTTGAAATCAATTTGAAACAATGAATAAAATTATATTCATCTCTAAAAACGCCCAAAATATTTAAGAAAACAACAAATATAATAGAGATAATCTTTCATCCACTGTATATAATATTAAGATGATAAGATGTTATAGACATGAATACTAAACTATTCTAAGTGCTGTCTATCAGTGCTACCTGTACACCAGGATCCATCTTCATCAGTAATGATTGGTTCCTGATCCTGATCCAGGACTTCTCTTGGAAGTGGATCAGTATCAAAGTCTAGGCATCGCTGTACCTCAAGAAGGTTCCTTTGAAGTTGTGGTCCATGCCTCTCCCTCAGGGCTTTCAACAGTACCTCCCTGCTTTCTGCCATTAGGCTTCTCTTTCTCAGATGTGGAAACCATACGCTGCGACACAAACTTGCTGCCACTGCACTCACAGACTTACTTACACTGTCTGGATCTTGCTTTGGATGGTGTATGTCACGGCTGTCACTGGCAGCAGCCGTGGGGGAGCTGGAATGCAGAAGTGAGCTTGGACTGGGATAACTAAGTTGTCTTTGGTAGACAGGGAGCTCCTGGTTGTTTGGGGTGTGCTCCAGAGTAGACATCCTCTGTCCCTTTACCTTTTTTTTCAGTTTCATCACATTTTCTTTGTAGCCAGTTGGAGTCTGTGGTGATTTTCTGTCTTTTTCAGATAGTTTGGTCTTCTTGCTCTTAATAATCACTTCATCAAAGGAGCTGAGTTTTGATGACTCAATGTTTTTGTCACTTTCAGACAAAAGATCAAAGATTTGCGCTGGTCTGTGCCCTGGTGTAACATCTGAAGTCTGACTATAAGACCTAAGGGTTTTTTTCTCTTTCTCCTGGCAATTATCCAGGGCCTTTGTAGTTGTCTTTGCTTTCTTTTGAGATGACCCAACCTCATCATTATCAGAATCCAATAAACCATTACTGGAAAGTGGAGAAAAAATGTGACACGTTGAAGAAGGATGTGAAGTAGCATTGTTCTTTTCTTGCGTTTGGGCTCCATTTTTTTCAAGTTTCCTTTGCTCACTTAATAAGCGTTCAATGTCAATAGACTTCACTTCATGGTTAAACAGACCCTGGTGTCCTATCAGACGGCTGTCTGTGATGATACTTGGCTCTTGTGTAGCAGGGACAACATTTGGAATTGGTGCATCTATCCTTGAAGGACAGCTATTATGACAGTGGGTATGGAAAAATGAAATGTCTTTACTGATTTGGCGATGGCAGTGATGATGATGGGATTTGGCTTTAGAGGCTTCTTTTCCACTACCTCGCATTTGACTCCTCTCCTTGCGAGTCTTTAGTCGTTTCATTTTGTGCCGGCAATGCGTTTTACAATAATGGTTTACACATTTGCAGTCAATACTGGCTGTGCTTACTGGGAAAGCACTTTTACCAATTGTTTTTAATTGCTTGCAGAAAACACTGAAGACTTTTTTTCTGTCTGATGAGGCTCTGCCACACATGTGGCTCATACTTGACGAGACTCTGTAGAAACATAATGGGCAATAAGTATGTTGTGAGCAATTCACCCAAGTCTTAACGACAGTTATTTTCATTCTTCATTTCTTATTGATTAAATGTATGGACATTCACATATACGATAAGAACATGGTCTACTGCTTTACTTTTTTTTTGCAGATCAAGTAAGAATGATGAGATTTGTGTATCAATAAACTTATTCATCAACAAACAAGCATAACTTAACATTTTAAATAATCATACATTTGCACAAAGAACTTTGAATCTTCTGAATCTTGAATGAACTTCCAATTTTTTTAATAGCAAGCAGTCAGACATACCTTAAGTCACAATTTCTGACACATGCTGTCAGTAACTACATCATAATCTATGGCACCTGGCAAGTAAACATCCATAAATCCAAATATTTGTCAATACTCAGCATGCTCCTTCAAACGTTTTTTAAACACTAGTAGTCTAACAGCAGTGTTGTGAAAGTTAGTTTTGAATAGTAATAGGATACATATCGCTAGTTACCCTAAATATGAAATATGTCATGTAACTAACGATTTTCCTAATTGTAATGATTGTTTTTTTTTGACTTCTCTAACACTTAGATGTATTTTGCAATTTAGTTAATCAGAAGTGGTAAAAGGACATTTACAACATTTACACAAGTCTAAGTACAGGTGCTTATCACTCTGAGTGACTCCTGAATTTTCACTCCGTTACACATAGCTTAACTAAATAAAGTTGGTTCTCAGCAAAACTCTGTTTTCTTATAGACCATAAGGAAACGTCATGTAATCCATTTTTAAAGACTAGCGTTAAATAACTTTCACAGCATTGCAACAGCTAAGCTACATGAAGATATCCAAACATGACAGTGGTCACAGACACCATTTGGAGTCGGACTGTTAGTTAGCATAACCCCGCTAATTTTTCAGTTAATCAACAGGTGATGAAAATGCCAAACACCGGGTGCACCTTAATTTAAATTACATGTGAATACTGTATAGGTGTAGTGTGACGAACGCTGAATTTAGACACACGTTAAAAGAAAAAAATACAATTAAATGACATAAATGAAATTATTAATGAACAAAGGCGCTTACCTAAACAGTGCAGCAAGTTTTTACCGCAAGAAAATGTCTCGTTGCTGGGCAACATGCCGCACTGTGGTTTTATCAGCGCAGCACTAACTCCCACGAACGCTGCTCTGGGCGAGTCCACTTACACAGACAAGGAGGTAAAATTGCCTAACATTTTATCTTTTTATTCATCTCACCAACGTGTCCTTTGTAATTTCTTTACGTTTTCAAAGTAATAATATCAACAAAACACTAAGTTGCATTCAAAAAACATCTGCACAATCGTAAATACGTAAAACATATGTGGTGTCCCCGATTGTTGACGGTGGTACAGTCGGCTATAATGAAAATGTAACTACTTCCTGGATCTGAATTGAGAGATGATAGCGATATTTTGATTTTGTGGTAGCCTATGTTCAGTAATATCTCTATATTCAACCACAGTTTCAAGCTCTACCTATTTCTTATTTGCACAGCTCAGGCTTGCCTCATTCACCGTAAATAATCTGCGTTAGAGGAGTGTGACCGTTATTTCTAAAGGCTACTTCTGTCTGGTGCTAAACGTGAAGTCAGAAGGCTAGCTACCGAAGCTAGTTCTGCCAACCTTAATAGATTGAGCAAGTTATGATAGTAATACAGTTGTGAGTATTTCGGTTTCGGGAAAAACAACAGCAAACGAACGAGACTGCTTTTCAAAATCCAGATAGAGCCGAGTCATGAGTGCAGAAGACCTAAACCCAGCCGCCACACCCACTCCCTGTGAAGACATTCAGGGAGATGGACGATGGATGTCTCTGGTGTGTCAAACTACAGCAAATCTACAGCCATTAATTGTTGCCAGGTTTTCCCAATCTGCATTGTCTCTGTGTTGTTAAGGTTTTTGCGTTCATTGTTTGCTAGGTAAAGCCAGAATATAGTCCAAGTTTGACATGTTATAGGGTATATTGCCTTACTTAATCAAAGGAACTAAATTCTGACAAGTCATTCAATAATTAATATTTCTCTTTACGTGCCGTTGGTATCATAATGATAACATTTATTTAAGTTTTCTCTCTTTTTTGCCTTTATAAATATGCAGAAGTTTCATTCAGTGGTTTGTTTTATCATTGAAATCCACTGAAATCATCCTTTTATCTTTTTCTTGTTGTAGCACAACCGCTTTGTGTCTGACAGCAAAGACAAAGAACCTGATGTCCTGTTTGTTGGAGACTCACTTATTCAGCTCATGCACCAGTTTGGGGTAAATGTCTGGTTCTGTGTCTGGAAGCTTGTCATGTCCTCAACAACATCAGACAACACTTTCAAAATGTGTGCTTTAGTGTTTAATATAGGGATTCTTTGTCTGCAGATATGGCGGCAACTGTTTTCTCCTCTCCATGCCCTCAATTTTGGGGTCGGTGGTGATGCAACACAACATGTGCTGTGGAGACTGAGCAACGGCGAGCTGGATAACATCAGCCCAAAGGTCTAAACCACAGCCATAAATAGAGAACATGACTATGCTTGTTTGTTGACACAGTAGACTGATTGTTCTTGAGTCCTGATTTCAGGTACACTGAACCCAAACTATCAAGGACATCTACTTAATCCAATCTTTTCTCTTTTGTTGCTGTAGGTTATAGTGCTATGGGTTGGCACCAACAATCATGGTCACACTGCTGAACAGATCTGCGGAGGCATATTGGCTATTGTCCAAGTCATCAAGAACAAGCTCCCACATGCTCACACCCTTGTACTTGTAGGTGTTTTTCTGATCCATTCCTTAAAGGAAGTGTTGTTCTACTCACCTGCATTTCACTAGAAATTTAAAGAGAATTTTATTGAACTTTAAATTAATATCACCCAGCTTGAGAAAGCATAAGTCTTTTGAACACAGTGCAGAGATTTGTTTAAATATCAATTTGCGTGAAGTCCACAGAGATGTTAGCCCTTTTTACTTATTATTATGTACTGCATTTATATACTCTATTTTGAAGACAGCAGAAATTGAACTATAGTCAGTGGTGGAAAAAATATTCATATCCTTTAGTCAAGTAAAAGTACCAATACATCAATGTAAAAATACACTATTATATAAATGCAGTTCCTTAAAAATCCTACTTAAGTTAAAGTATGTAAGTATTAGCTGCTAAATGTCTTTAATGTATTAAAGAAAAAGTTCTGATTAGTGTTATTATTATTATTATATATATGACATCAGTTTCTGGATTTTTACTCTAATCTTGATATTTGTGAGATAGTGGATAATTGGAACATTTTTTTTAAAATCACTATTTGGTTGAGCCGTTAGCAACTCTTAGACATCTGAAATGTGACCCTGACTACACACTGTGTTTTGTAAGACGGCAGAAGCAAAAAGATTTGAAACCACTGCTTTAATCTTTAACAGTGTGTTCTGTTCAAAAGGTTGTTATTTTATCAGCTCCATAAAATCTTCATCTGAAAAGTAACGAAAGCAAATAAATATAGTGGAGTACAATATTTGACTCTGTTTGAATAGAAGTTAAAGTAGCATAAAATGGAAATACTCAAGTAAAGCTCAAGTACTCAAATGTTGCACTTAAGTACAGTAGTTGAGCAAATGTACTTACTTTCCACCACTGACTATAGATGAATTTCCTGTGTTTTGCGGGGCTTAAAAACTTCACTGGAGTTACAAGTGATATGTAAATCTTTGGTAATTGACATGTTTTATTTCCACTAAGACAAATATTCCTGAGAGATCATTTAAAATGACATATCCTCCGCTCTCTGTTCTCTAGGGTGTACTGCCCAGAGGTAAAATGCCAAACCCTCTGCGGGATCGAAATGCCACGGTGAACAATCTGGTCCAAGAGGCTTTGTTGTCCCTCCCCCACGCCTCTTTCCTTGATGTTGATCCTGGTTTTGTCCACTCCAATGGCAGTATCTCCCACCAGGACATGTATGATTACCTTCATCTGACTCCTCAGGGCTACCAGGCTGTGTGTGAACCTCTGCACGCCCATCTCAAGTCTATGCTAGAAAAACCTACTGAGAACTGAACAACCAGGGCAAAGACTAACACTACCACAGTGGTCCTCGTCCCTGTTTCCAGAGAGCATCACAGTCAGCCTATTAACACCTTGAATGATGGAGTGATTTGATTTCTAAGGGTTCAGAGCTGCAGATTATTTTTCTAAGTCCTCTCTATGACCAGGGCTGGTGACCACTGTTACACATAATGGGACCATAAAGCTTTTTGTGTTTATGATACAGTTAGAAATTAAATGTGCTGTGCTATAGAGAGAGATGAAGTCCTGCATCAGTTCCTGATAAGCATCTGTCCCGCTTAGCTTTCGATTCTTGAAGTGTTTTTCCATGGAAGTATTTAAAGTAATATGAGATCTGAAGGGAGGACGTCACTTCAGCTGAGACTCTCATGAGTCCTTCAAAGCTAAATTAGATATATGTTCACATTTCATAGAACATGGACATATATCTGTTTTGTAAAAGGGCTGATGAAAGAAATCCTCTGTTACAAACTCATTTGTCCAATGAGTTACATGAATTACATTCATTTGGCAAAAGCTTTATTTACTCTGTTGTGATGTCTGATGTCTTTCATTTGTTTGAAGAAGTGTTCATTTGAATGACCAAATGTTTTGATTTTTGTTTGTCTGAACACGGCAATCAATTCACCATTATTGTGTACTTGTTTTTTAACGATGTCACTTTTTTTTTTTTGCATTATTGTCCGTGTACCATTTTTTTTCTGCACCTGTAAGTGTACAGTATGTGGGTAGATCGTGAAGTTGTATTGGCGCATTTGAGTAGGTTGTGAAGTTGTATGGATATCTAAAGTCACTTCAGTTCACTATTTTTGGCGCAGCATATAAGGCTTTACATTACACTAAAATGCTTCTGAGCCTCTTGGATAAGATTGTAATGCAGAACTTGAATTGTGCTTTCGGGTGGCTGATTCTGTAAGTGATGAAAGAATGCATTAAACATGAAAAAAATATGGTTTCAGTGTCTGTTGGTTAAGTAATCACAGCTGTGTGCTGATAGTGATTGAGGCATTTATTGTCATTGATGCATGTGATACACTGAAGGGCTATTAGAAGAAGTCATCAGGATTGATCACTTCTTAGTAGGTTCATCACAAGTCCATATACAGAGATATCATCAACTGGAGACTTCTCGCTTTTGGTTGACTCTGTTTCAGGCATGTTTGTGAGCAGAGACACATATTTGAAACTTGAGGAGGACCGAACAAGTCTTGCTTTGTCGCCTGGATAATAAAAAGCCAGACTCTACCTATGATACTGTGGCATATCTGTTGCACTGATGATCATTTTGAGCTTTTAGTAAAAAGCTCTTCAACGAAAGATTATTAATAATCCACAATAACCTTAAACAGTAAGTGAGAAAAGCATATACACACTTGGCTTCTCAATTTCCTACGACAGTTTGAAAGCACATATTGTAAAAACTGACTGGTGAAGACAAAAGTTCATTACAGCTTAGACCAGTAAAGACTGTTATTTACTCATTTGTCATGTTAGGACTTGAACATGAGGGCTAAAAACAGGGACACCGTTAGTATTTGTATGGTCACCACAGTATCATGTGGGTTTCACAACAATGAGCCATTATGCAAAAGTACAGTTCAGGTTTGCTGGCAAAGACATGCCTTTTCTCTTATTCACAGTCAACCACTGTAGAAGTTCTGGCTGGGTAAGATATCCTCCATAAAACTGGCAGGCCATGACTATGTGAAGGTTAAAATTTCTGACATCAATACCAACCTTTATAAGGAGCCATAAAAGCAGACATTTCATTCCCTCAGTGTGTCTCTAGTTAGTGGACGTACAGGACTTCTTTCACTGGACGTACTGTCTACAACATGGGACCAGGGGTGATTTTGCTGTTCCTTGTGCTCATAATGTACACTGGCCACATCAAAGGTATTGTATACTGTATTAAAATGATACAATATGATAAGGTGTCAAAGTCATTTTACACACTAGATATATTTCTTTTCTTTTTTTTCATTTTTGAAGGTGTTCGTGAAACACATGACCAATCTTTGACTGTGAGCACATTTGCAGATGGTAAGATTAATTTTTAAGTCAGTTTGAGATCATGTATCGGGTTTTCCTTACTGTATGTACTGTACATAACTTAATATAATTACTATTCATATAATTATATGTTTTCTTTAATTAAAGCTGATATTAATTGTATTGTAGCCTCTGCCGTTGGAGAACGACTAGCCACTGCCAATCCTATCAACATCGCACGGCAGCATGAAACACTATGCAAATGCAAAGGTAAATGTAAAGGATTATACAGTACACAAAATACATGTCGTATCATGTTAAATCTAAGCAGGGCGTTAGTAAAGTGACGTGTTGTTTTGGGTATTTCTGTCACGCAGGAAAGGGAAAAAGGCTGGTGAGCGCAAACTGCCTTTGTCATCAGTCTGCTAGGCGCAAGAGAAAATCTACAAAATGTGAGTAGTCTGCAATTTTTGAGCTTCATAAAATAGATTTAAAAAAAAGTAATCACATATTCACTGTATTCTGAACTTAATCTTTTTTTTTTTGCCTTATCTGTCTGGAAAAACCACAAGGGAGAAAACTGTGCCAGATGAAAAAGATTAAGAACCCGAAGAAATGTCACAATCCTAAACCAAAGCCCCAGAGGATCAGTGTTCCCATATGAACAAGATACCCTCATTGTGATGATCTTCTCACATATTGCTTTTGTTGTGCTCATTTTCATACATATTTCTTTGTATACGCATTACATATATTTGACAACAACATAAAAGTGCTCATGGCAATGTTTCAGAAAAGCTTTAAAGACTTGTATATCTCACAGACGCATTCTCCTCAATAAACTCCTCACAAAATTCATGTGTTTATGCATTGCTGATTATGTTTCATAAACACCGTGAATAACAAAATGAATAAGATCTACATTTACTCACACTTTAAAGATGATCTATTTTCACAGAGAAAAGGGTGTTTCATTGAAAAGGACTTGGTTTTGACTCCAGGGCAGTAACAACCCCTGCATGATAATGATTACATAAAGCACACAATACATACTGTATACATAGACATACATACAATAAATGAATCATCTTCATTGTGGATGTTACAACGGTGTTTTTCATTGTAAGGGAATGAAAATAATCTAATAAAAGGAAATCAACCAACAGACAGTAGCTTGATTTTAAGACTGCCTCAGTGATTATTTAAGGGAAACCTACTAGACCTGATAACATGGCACCACTTTCTACCACGTTACATGAACTACTGTAAACAAGACCTTTCTTCTCCTGCACAGACTGTAGAGGGAGCAAGAGGCCTTTAAAGTCTGACGGTGTTTCTGAGTTAGGATGATTCAGTGGAACAGCACTGGGACGGACATGACGAACACACCCATCAACATCAGACCGCCCCGGGTTGGGAAGTGGAGGGCGCAGGCTGAGAAGGAAAAGAGGGATGAACATAATGGAGGAATTATTAAGAGGGAGAAAAAAGAAAATGATTTGTCAAATCAACATGAATATCTGGGTTGAACGGTACCACCTATACATATTTTCAGTAGTATTATCAAAAGATTTGTGTGCAGAGGTCGCAAAAGCACACACATTCTCTACTCAAGTAGAATTGCAGATACCTCTGTAAAAAAAAAAAAAGGAGTGTGGTAAAAGCAGAAGTACTGAGTTAACTTCTTTCCTCATGTAAGAGTGACAAAGTACAGGCTGTGAAATGTACTCAAAGTATAAAAATAAAAAGTAGACCGTTGAAGGACATTTTTACCGGCTGTTCTGTGCAAAGCAAACTGAACCTCATGTCATAGTAATATAATCTGAAAGCTGTTAAACCATCCACCACCATAATTAAAAAAAAAAACATTATGCAGAAAATAATGAACATCAACTTCGTTCCAATGTGCAAATCAGCATTATGACGCCTTTTATCTGTGGTCCCGTCTCCCCTTCATGTTTTGTCTTGTTGTATCTTTTATGTCATTTTCATCTTACATTTCCAATGACATTTGCTGTGCATGATATTCACAGATGGGATCATCCTTTCTGTGATATTCTTATGGAGATGCTGTAATAAGTCAAAAATAAGAAGAGATAAGAGGTAAGGCTCACTCACCGGACAGAGTGAAGGCATGAGTCTTGTACATTGTGATGTTGGTCACAGGGTTCGCTGCCTTACACGTGTAGTTTCCCTCACTCTCTTTCTCTGCCTTGAAAGTGATAAGGGAGCCATCTCTGACCGCTGACGGCTGGCTGTTTAAGAACCAGCTGTAGTCACAATCTGGCTGAGAGATCGCAGAGCATTGCAAGACCACAGTGCTGCCTTCCTTTGCTGAATCTGGACCTATTATGGCCACACTCAGAGGGCCATCTGTAAACAGACGGAGAGTCAGCTTCGGCACAAAATGCACATTTTCAGGTCCAGACTCTCATTTATTCTGAGGAGTATTTGCAAAGCTTTACAGTTCATACCTAAATGTATTCTGATATCAATGTTTGAACAATGAATAACAATTATTATCATAGTAATTATCCTTTTATTGACATTTAGTTAAAATTCTTTTACACTATTTTCAAGTTCCAGCCTCTGCTGAATCACTGCATGATTAACAGGAAGGCAGCAAGTTGTACCAAACCTGTACCAAATAATGATGCAAATATCTAATAATCTTTTTGTTTTTTCACTGACACTATCAAACAAAGGAATGTAAGGAGTTAAACATATCTCATGCAGAATTTAATTTTATAGCAAACAAATATTGTTTTTTACTCACAGTTGACCTTGAGCACGAATGCAGGGCTTTCATTTGAACCGGCAGCATTGATAGCGACACACTGGTATGACCCGTCATTGTACTGTGTCACTGGAGTGAAGTTTAGCGTGTTGTTTTCAACGTGGTACGATGTGTTAGCACTGGAGACCATGGTTGTATTGTCCTTCATCCAGTAGATCCGTTTATAGGACCCAATAACTTCACAGGTGAGAGTGAAGTTTTTCAAGCTTATTGGAATTTTGTTGGCTTTGACCATTACTGATATAGCCTCTGTAGACACAAAACGTGAGTTAAACAGGTAAGACATCATGATCGCACTGCATCCTTTTACAGCATTTAGACTCTTAAAACACTGTAGCCTTTACTGTTTGATCAGTCACATGACTTGTGTTTAAAGAGTCAAAGCCAAACTGTACATCAAGCATTTTCTTACCAATGACCGTGAGCATTACAGAGGTTGTGCTGTTTTTTCCTGTCACCTGATTGTGGGCGACACAGGTATAATTTCCACTCATGTTTAAAGACAAGGGGCCAGTTGTAAACGCTGCAGTACTGGCCATTAGGGAGTCATTGAACCACCAGCTGAAGTTGCTGGGAGGCACCGACATGGCAGAGCAGCTGAAGGCTGCGTGACGGCCCATCTCTGCATAAGATGGCCCTTGAATAACGGGTGTGTCTGGTCCAACTGCAACGGCAACAAAGAAAGAAGGTTCTTATCGTTCAATATTTCAGCAAATTAGAGCAAAACTTAATAAACAAATTAGCATTTCATTTTGACCGTACACGTTTGCATGGCTCTGATTATTGTACTTCAAATTCTAGTATGAAAAGCTAGTGTACATTCAGTTTGTTTTGTTTTACTGACATGAGTTAAAAAACAAACGCCTGTTAAATTCTACCTAAATTAATTCATTTTGTCTCATTTATATAGTATTTAAGTATTTAACATGTTTTCAATAACACGTGCATAACTTGCGATTTCTCAGCTGTATATCTCCTCGAAATGGCTGGTTTACCTGTTCATGATAACATAAACGGATCATTTATGCACTTTATGCGATTTATAGATGAGGCCTATTGTGAACTGGCTCATAAGTAAAAGGTTTGGGATAAATTGACTTTGTGTGAGTCTTAAAGAGTCTAAAAATCCAATAATCTGAAATTTAGGTCTTAAAATATATTAAAATGTCTTAAATACTTAATTTTGATAGTGTAGGTCTTAAAAATGGACTGGATTATGATGTGAGTTACTTTTATAAAACTGCATTAACATCAACATTGCCAACGCTGTAACAGAGATGGCTGAGCTATTTCAAACCATGTTATCTGATTTTGACAACGCTAAAACTTTCTCATTTTACATTATGCAATTTGGATTGGTTGATTTGATTAAGAGAGGCCTCGTCCCAAAAGATAAGGGCCCATTTGTGCTGCTGTTTGCCAAAAATCTGAAACAGATTTGGGCATGAAACAGGTCTCAAATTGCATTTATAATGGTCTTCGAAAAAGTCTTAAATTTCGCTTGTTGAAACCTGCAGAAAACCTTACGTAACATGCAAATCCTATAAATGCAGTACTCACAGTTTACAAGGAGCCTGTAAGAAAGGCTAGTCATGTTTCCTGCTGGATTAGAAGCCGTACACGTGTAGTTTCCAGTGTCAGTGCGTTCTAGCTTTCTAAAGGTGACTGTCTTTTTATCCATGGAGAAAACGGTTGCGTTGTCTGCATACAGCCCTTCACCATTCTTCATCCAGGAAACATGCTCAGCATCTCCAGTCACATTACATGTCAGCATATACATATGATCTTCTATGGGAAGATTCATTGGCGCTTCTATTTGTACATGCGTTATTGTGCCTGAAATCAAATACAATACACAGTCTGTTTAGTTCTTTCTTCTTTCTTCACCTTTCATGTTTGTGTGCCGGTAAAAAAATATATTGTTACAAAAACATTGAAAGGGGCTCCGTCTAGGCCTCACCATAAACAGTAAGATTCCTGTAGGCAGTGCTGTTTTGGCTGGTGATCTTGTTGAAGGCCATGCAGGTGTATATCCCACTCATGTGTGTGGTGAGAGGACGAGTGACGTACATAGACGTGTTGGCCACTAGGGAGTTGTTGAAGTACCATTTGTAAGAGCTGGGAGGATTAGACGATGCAAAGCAGGTGAATGTGACGATGCCTCCCGTCCCCGCCACATTTGGTCCCACAATAGTCGCCATCTCCGGTCCATCTAAACAAATAAGTGGTAGCTTAAATCACCTTCACTGCAAACATTTTCACAAGACTGACAGCTATTCATACAGTCAGAACTGTGCATGGAAGGAGCAGGATTTCAAATGCTATGTGAAGTTTGTTTTGCTTTGTGTTTTGTGTTGGCAGCTGAATGTCTCTTGACATTAGCTAACTGCATTTCTAAGCTAACAGTATCTTAGTGTTGTACAGTGTTGCAGCTGTGGAGGAGCAGAAGAGATGTATTAAAGAACCCAACAGTGAGCATGAGGATTTTTGTGGAATATCTGACCTGAAACCTCTACATAGAAATCAGTACATTGTGGCCGTTATGGACGTAGGCAACTTAGATTGTCGTTAGCTTAGAAGTGGAGTTTGCTACTGTCTACAAATGACCAGCTCCCAACACAAGGCAGTGTAAATCCAGTTTTATTCATTGTGTAACTACAACAAAAAAACCATATGATTACTTAATTTGAAATGTTTTCTTTTGCCATGTTTTACTTCTAACTGTCCTTGTTTTAGTTGCCTTTTGACCTGCCTCATTTGTCTTCTATTTTAATAGTTTCAATCATTCTTAATGGTTTTATTGGTTTAGCTTTATATTGTTGTGTCACCATTGTTTTCACCAATTTGTCGTTGAAAGACCTTCAATTTGTCCTTAGTTTTTATTGTTCACTGAATTACCTTTTTATTGTTTTATCACCATTGTTTCTTGTTTCTCAGCTATATTGCAAATCAGGTCTCTACCTCAATTTATTCCGAGATTATATAAAGGTTGAATAAATAGACGTATTAGCCACTGAGTTAATGATTTCCTATATTTCCCAGAACTGTCTCGTTTGAAAGCTTTCTTGTTTGACAAATGTGTATGTTTTTCTTTAGACTTTCATAATTCCTTGTTTCTAGAGTAATATAATGCAAGGTACAGGGCACATTAGCCCTGCGATAAACTGGCGACATGTCCAGAGTGTACCCCGCCTTCGCCCGATGTCAGCTGGGATAGGCTCCAGCCCCCCCGCGACCCTCCACAGGATTAAGCGGTTACAGAAAATGAATGAATGAATGAATGAATGAATAATGCAAGGTTAACTGTGTATGGTTAACTACTCACAATTAACATCCAGCATGAAGATGGCACTGACTGAGCTGCTGAGCGGATTGGAAGCTTTACAACTATAGTTTCCATTTTCAGAGAGTCTCACAGGATTAAATTTAAGGGTGGCGTTGTCCGTTGAGAGGTTTCTCATGTTGCCAGCGTGCAGTTGGTTGCCATTATACATCCACATAATAGAGTCAACACTTCCAGCAGCCTCACAGGTCAGAGTAAATGTGTGGTTCAGGATTGGCTGAGCTCCAACACTTTTTATCGATACGTTAGTCACAGCAACTGTAAAAGGAGGGAGAAGCAGATTGGAGTATTTGCAATAAGCAAAGGAACAACCAAATTGGCTGCATGGTGTTCTAAGTCAACATTAGTGGAATAGTTTGACCTTTAGCTTTATATTCTTAATTCTCTCGCAAGAACTGCGGGAGAAAATGGACACCACTCTCATGTCTGTATACTAAATAAGGATGTACTGTTGGAAAACAATTAGCTTAGCATAAAAAACTGGAATACAGCAGAAACAGCGAAAGGTACAGAAGTCGTATATATAATCTAAAATAATATCGTATATAAAATGTCTACCTTTATGTCTCTAATGAGAAGACTTCAGGGAGTCACCGTTCCCACCCTACATATTGAGTTCATAAAATAACCATTAAACCACAATTTCTCTATTTTATTTCCCGTTTTGGTATTTGAACAAAAGTATTATTACTGGCTCTGGACAGATCCAGACTGACTGTTTCCCCTGCTTCCAGTCTAAGCTAACATCTTCAGGCGGTAGATAAATATTTAACTGACACACAGAGTATTACGCGTTATAATCTCGCAAAGAAAGAGAATGAGCATATTTCCAGAAATGTCAGTCAGTCTTAGTTACCCAAAACAGTGAGCGTATGGTAAGCTGTGCTGTTTTTCCCCGTGATGTTGTTGTGGGCCAGGCACATGTACGTCCCATTCATTTTTAAGGTCAGAGGTCCAATGCTGTACACTGATGAGTTAGCCACCAGGGAACTGTTGAAATACCAGCTGATATGGCTCTGAGGATGAGAGACGCTTGAGCAGTTGAGACGCACCACATCTCCTGTCAGAGCCATGGATGGTCCTGTGATCTCTGCTTTCATCGGACCATCTTTAAATGCAAGATTATTAAGAAATCAGGTCAAATCTTTATTGGGAAATGTATATTTGACATTTCCCATATATCTAATTCCAGGACATTCATTTGTAGATCAACCGTTATAGATGAAAGACTTACAGTTTACTTCCACCACATAGGGGCTGCTGGCCATGTTGCTTACAGCATTAGAAGCCCGACACTGATATCTTCCACCATCTGAATGTTTGACTCGGTTAAGCTTCAGTGTTTTGTTGTCCTTCCCAAATACCGTTCCACTGTCAGCAACAATAAGATGACCATTCCTCAACCACTGAATGTGATCAACAGGTCCTTTCACTTCACATCTCAGAGTGAATGACTCGTTCAGTATTGCCGGTTGACCAATGCGATTCACCACAACTGATGCCACTGGATCTGTGGGAGAAGGGAAAGAAACATTAGTCATTTATTCTTACACTGAGTTGAGTAAATAGTAATAGTTCATATCTTAGGAAAGTTTAAAGCTTGAAAAAGGCTCCATAAAGTCCAGACTTACGTGGAACTTCTATCTAAACAAAACTAAATCGGTATTTTATTTTTATTTTAGGAGTCACTCTGGTGTCATTTGTTTCATTTAGATCCTGTGATAAGTGTTACGGTCCATCTTTGAATTAGTCGTCCGCTAATAAGATTTTTGGGCTCATAGAAGGCTTTGGTGTTGATCAGCAGGTGTGTTTTGACAGCTTATTCACCTCCTGAGTCTGACTTTCAGAGCTTCTATTTATGGAACAAATCATATTTTTTCTAGACAGACACTTCGACTGTAGTTGTAGCTAGCTATGCAAATGTTTAATGAAGTTTACCATTTTAGCATGTCAGTAACCTAGCGTTTAGCATTAGCTCACCCGTCACCCCTTGTGCTCCTTGAGCTCTGCCCTTTTGTCCAAAATATGGTCACTTCTGGCTTCAAAGCCAAGAAAAGGCAAATTCCTGATTTAAAAACAGCAGTCCATCCCTCCTATAGTATATGCAGTCTATGATCTAGCTTAACATACAACTAGACTGGAAAGTAGTTAAACAGCAAGCCTGTTTGTACATAAGGAAAATCTGCGTATAAGGTATGAAAGTGAACAACTTTATCTGGTTGCTTGGAAACTTCACATTAATCACAAGTAGGATGAAATAATGTAAAACCAAATAACACATTCAATAGTGAACTTTGGACATAATAAAGCTAACTGTTTTTCACTTCCTCTTTGAGAGGTGGTTAACCGTCAACTTAAACATCATGTTGTAGCTTCATATATGTCCTACAGACATGTATGGTGTCTATCTTTTCAAAATAATATGCTTTGCCAAGATACTTAAATTCAAAGAAGGAAAATGAGACAAATCCAGCCATACCCATAACTGTGATGTTTGTACTTGCACTGCTGAACCTGGAAGTGACTGTGTTGTGACATAGGCATTTGTAATTTCCCGAGTTGTTCTTGCTGACCATCTCAAGATGAAGATGTGGCCCCGACTGAAAGAGGTACCCCCCTTTGAACATCCAGTGGATCACTGCAGGTGGGCTGGACTCCGTTGAGCATGAGAGCGTGATGTTAGACCCTGCTTTGTAGATGGACTCCATGGGCATGAGCGTCATGGTTGTGTTACTTGGACCATCTGACAAAGAAACAAGAAAGAAGAGGTATTAATTATTGTACAGTGTTTACATTTTCCTATTTCTCTTCATATATATACTATATAAACTCACAGCTAATGTTCAGATGTATGGGGAAGCTGATGTCACTGCTGACATTATTGGACACTTTGCACCTGAATGGACCCTCATCATTGCGGGTCACACTGACTATAGTGAGCTTGGAGCCTCCATCGCTGAGCTGAACTCCGCCTCCAGGTTTGACCACAGAGCTGCCTTTCAGCCACACATAAGACAGGGAGGTGCCAGTGGACACAGAGCACATGAACACTACTGTGTCATTAAACTCCACCAAGTTGGTCGCATTTGCACTCAGGGAAACGTTTGAAATACGTACTGTGGAAACAAAAAACAAGTTAGTCAAATTAGTCATGAAATGGAGTTGAAGGTTGGGTTGTGGTGGATAAGCAGTGACAGCAAAGGACTTTTAATATTCAAAAATTTCCATGATCACCACCAGTGATAAAGGCTGAAGTTATCTCTTGTCAGTTTGAACATCTCAACATCTCTGTGATCAACTTGTACAAAAATATATCTATGTTCTTCCAGGCTGGGATGAAAACATGTTTCTCCCGGAGCGAAACTGACATTTAAATCCAGTATTACCACAAACTGCTTCTTTGATAAAGGGACAAGTATATTATGTATACTGCGCTGACCACAGCATGTTAGAATAGTAACATCAACAGTCAATGTAAATGCTTGATTTAAACAGTGGTTTTACAGTTTTTATTCTGGGTGT
>JAPQRN010000009.1:7547975-7568530 GCA_037367275.1 Coranthus polyacanthus
AAATAAATCAGTAAACACTGGGATATACGAATACTATCTTTTAACTAATGCTATTAGCAATAGCATTAGTTATATTATTATTATTATATTAATAACATAATTCAGAGCCTGAATGACTGTCCATTGCGTAGGTATCATGCATTTGGACTATATTTTAAATAACATTTAAAGATTGTAAGGAATGGAGTGAGGGAGTGAATAAACTTACCTTGAACTGACAGTTTTAACTGAGCATGAAAAGAATTCAGTCCCTGTAATGTGTACGTCCCAGAGTCATTCAGCTGCAGTGACCGTATTGTCAACGATGAAGTTGTGGAATTGTACACAATTCTGTTTCTCCATATGCTACTAGGGCTAATGCCAGATGGTGATATTAGACCAATAAAACTGTTATTGAACATCCATACTCCATTGGTGACAGGAGTTTGGCTGAACAGTGTGACATTGTCACCCACAGCTGAGGGGTTCTCTGAGGGATATATCCTCTGGCTCCATACGTGATCTAGATGTGGAAAGGACTTTCACTTAGACTTAAATGTAGTTACCACACACATAAATAAAATACAGAATACATCAAAACAAGAAATTAGAAACCTTTTATTATTTAGAATAAATGAAAAATTGTCTGGTGTGTTTTTGAAGTCAGTATACATACATATATATATATATATATATATATAAAGTAATAATTTAGAACATTACATGATGTAGCCTTACCTGATGCAAAGGTTATCATTATTGCCAGAATTATGGCAGCTGTCACCGGAGAATTCATTGTACCTTTCAGTTTATGTTTGATTGAAAATGATCTGAAAGTCCTTGTAAGCTACCTGGACGTGACTCTGGCTGTGAAAAATTCAAATCTGGAGATATTATGTGGTCTCCCTCTGATCAGCAAATATTTGCTCTACAACACTCCAGCTTTCTGTGCTCATGATGCAAATGCTTCCTCCCAGTCTGCCATCACCACATCACGTCACAGTCTCACCACACCTTGTTTTGCCCTGGTCCACTGTTTTAAGTTTTACTGGTACACACGAGGTGTGTCCATTTATTTCAAACCTCAGTCGTTGTGCAACTGCAAACCAACCACAGGGTAAGGGGACGTTTTGTAAAAGTGATGTTAGAGTGGGGTAAAGGTCTCATCTGATGCAGAATGGTTTTCAATGGTTTTCAGCCTGCCCAAGTTGAATAAACATAGAAAGATGGATGGCTTGGAAAGTCAATAAAGTATATGTTCAAAATAAAAAGGCACTCAGGAACCACAGCCCTCCGCCAAAGCCAATAGTCCACGCTTCTTCTCATTCCACATTATTGTTAAACCACAAATAATGATCTGGGTTGTTCCTGTTATACAGTGACTTGTGTGTCCCTGTGACTAATGGATTCATGTTATATGTTTGTCTTCTTCATCACTTAAACAGAGATAATAGACATGTTATACACACATTTTTATTGAGATATGCATGTCCTCACAAACTCTAAACCATGAAATGATAAAAACCAGAAATATTCTTTAATTCTGTGAGGGCGAACCGCCATGCATTTAAATCAGGTGAAACTTTTTTCTTTTTTTTCATCTTCTGCACTGTCATGTATGCACTTATGTCACTTACAGCGTGGTGGAACATGAATGTTTTCTTTTTTCTTCTGTCTGTCCAATCTGTCCCATAATTCTTCATTATCATTATTTTTTGAGTTCCTGTGCTTTGTGCCAATATTTACTCCTAATAGGTAAACATGCCACTATTCTAGGATTAAAGTCTTACTGGATAACAGGAACAACCCTCGGTCAGTCGGTGCTGCTGATTAATGTAACTGACTATTACCATGATAACAAAGGGCCTTATTTCTAATGTGTTGAGTGGTGCCCGCTGGTTGGTGGTTTATTTATTTATTTTTTGTCCCATGCCCTGTGCTTCTACCAAGTTTCGGTGCGGTAGTGTTTGTGTAATCCTATTGACGGACACGCAGACTGGAGTGATCACATAGCCTCCTTGGCAGAGGAAATTAAACTCCTTATAAATATGGGTGTATCATTCCTTTTGCCAGGCCAATGTGTCCATCAGAAAGCATTACTGGCTTTTTCCTGTTTTCACTTTTGTGTCTTTGTTTACTGTAACCACTGACCCACAGATCAGATATCTTGTTTATGAACAGAGGAGATAAGAAAGGATTTTTTTCCCCATCAGACATCAAAATATTACATGCCAAAGATTCCAAAAGAATAAACTAAAGGTGTGTTTTAAGATAAGCAGAGTGCACAAAGGAACAATTCTATATGTTCATCAGGAAATTTGATTTATTAACACATGTAAGTTTCATTAAAATCAACCATTAGAGTGGAAAAAAACGTATCATTCTTTTATGGTAAAGGGCTTATTACAAGTGTTGACCTAATGATACAACACTGTGCAAAGAGTGTGTGCGGTGGCATTTCTGAGTTAGGATAAAGAAAAAAATTGCAGTGTAATATTTACACTTAATCCACCCACACCCAGTCAACCTGTTTAAGATATGTGGTTGTGGTTATTCAACATCATTTCCTGCTCACTTTTAATCTGTACTCTGAATCCGCCAGAAAACATTGTGTAATTAGTGAACATTTTACTTCTAAGGTCAAAGATACAAAACATTTAAGATCAGTGATGTTTGTCTACAAGAAGAGTTTATGTTTTGTAGTTTAATTCACTTTGCAGAAACATAAAAATTGCGTAACGTAATGAGATTTTTGTGTAATGATTCAACTTGGAGACGATCGTCATTTTGTTTTACATTTGCTTTGTTGTGATGTGGAGGTGGATTTTGAACTGAAGAACAAAGTCATACATGAACTCAACGAGTCACATTTTTTCTTTTTCTTCTTTTTAAGCTGTATTTCAGTGTGACTGAATGTCAGAATGATTTCCTTCACAATGTACGTGGTCAAACGTGAACATATAACTTGGGGAGACAGAGTAGGATTCAAAGTGGAACTCAACAACTTTCATAAATATTTTAATCATTTAGGGACATGTAGGCAATATAGCATAGACCAGTATCACATAAAACTGTATTTATATCCTAAGCTGCAGGAGTTTGCAATGCCCATGTCTCGATACATTATGTGAGTTATGTCTCAACAGGAAGTATCTGACATGTTTAACACATCCTAACTTGTTTGAGACAGATTTGAATTATAACTCACTAGATTTCTGTGTCAATCCATGATTAAAAATGTTACTTAGGACAGTATGACTTATTTACAAATCACAGGGTATTTAGAAGAGGAGTCCAGCCAATGACAGCAGAGGAAGAAGCCACACACTGGCTGCATGTTCTGATCCAGATGACGGAGGCTCTGGGTATAAATAGACATAAAAAAGAGGACACAATAAGCTTTGGAACAGAGTTAGAGAAAAATAGAGGTTTATATGCCCTTTCAAAACACACTCACTGGATATGATAATATGTGTGGTGATATTTTCGCTTCTGTTGGTTTGATTGTTGAAAGCCAGACAGGAATATGGACCACTTTGGTCCTCACTGATGTTGTACAGGTTCAGCTCTGGTCCCGTGGTGTTCAGCAGCTCTCCTCTGAAAGCCCACTGATACTGAGCTGGAGGACTGGAGTTAGTTAAACAGAGCATGGACACGTTGGATCCAGTATCAAAGGATCCACCTCCAGTAAGGTTCATGTTTTCAGGACCATCTAAGAAAGAGATTGAAGAGGATACAAGATTTTAAAGCCCTGTCAGCTGCGCTGGACAATTACACATCAGACAGTTATAGTTAAAGTTGAAGTGACACTGTCCTACTCACAGCTTACTGTGAAGTTTACTGGATCACTGGTGCCATTACTGACGGCGTTGAAAGCACAACACCGGAGCTGTCCCTGGTCATATCGGCTCACATTGACCACGGTGAGAGTGGAGTTTCCATCAGTGAGCTGAACTCTCTCATTGGCTGTAATCTCAGAGTCACCGTTCAGCCAGAGGAAAGAGAGAGAGGATCCAGAGGAGACAGAACATGAAGCAGCTATCGACCCGTTAAACTCCACCAGCCTGGTTTGATTGGTCCTCAGTGTTACGTTTGAAATGGGTTCTGTTGTAGAGGACAAGATATAAATGTTAATCACTCTGTCAGCACACAGTACAGGAAAGCGCCCGAGGAACCGAAACTAGACAGAAGTGTCTCATGGACATATCTTGTTTTTTTTTCAGGGTTGTGATGAGCATACATATTTCATGACAGTTTCTTTATGAAGGCACAACAAGAAAATACAGGAAATACTGTTCACAATAGTAATAACATATGCCATCACATCTAAATGGCTCCTACAGGCAAAAGTCAGTATTTAGTGTGACCTCTGTACCCTTGACAAAAATTTCTCCAAACAATAAGAAACGCTTGACGTGTGTTGAATGAAACCTGGTGTAAAACATCAGAAGGTTAGTGCAGAGAATCTCAAGACCCAAGACACGTTAAGTGCAAAGAGGGGGTCACACTAAATACTTGACACTTTGGTTTGTAGAAACAGTTTTTTTCTGAAATGTTTGTTTTTAATGTTGTTTATATATTTTCCATATATTCCTGGTTGTATCTTGATACAGAGATACAGAGAAATGCTTGTGCATGGCCATTCGAACCTGTTAAACAACAAACCTAATGGTAGCCTAAGATTTTTGCACAGTGCTGTATATATATATATACATATACATATATGACAAAAACTTCAGAAAAATGTGTTGCTATACTTTTGGTTTAGTTGCTCTAAAGACTAATATTTAGTAAGAAAGCAAGGGCATTTAATTTAAACAGCAGCTTTCACGTAAAAGTGCTTCACAAAAACAAAGTTAAGACTAAGATGGTCAAACAAATACGTAAAGGTTTTCATTAGGGTTATTGCTCCTCTATAAACATTATGGTTATAAGTATGTTTCAAGAATACTGTACATTTTACATCTTGAATTTTTTTTATGTGAAGCCACGGTGTTGGTGGTGACACAGCACAAACAGGCTGAGTGAAACTGCCGCTAAAGGACAAAGCATTGACGATGTGTTGACATGTAGTCATATGAGCAAAAGGGCAGCAAACCCAAAATAAACATCTCCTGGCACAGCAAGCAGGGAAGTGTCTAAGTTTGCTGGTTGTCAGTCCAAATATCGTCGAGGCAGTGGATCACTTTAAGCCCTTTCTGCCTCATATTCTTTGGGGATTATTGTGGTTTGTTTTTTTTTATCTATAACGTGTTCCAGTAAAAAGCAGGTTGTTATAAACAATTCACCAGCAAATTACTCTCCCCCTCTATATGTGTAAAACTGGGCTGATCCTTTTCACAACTATGGTACCAAGAGTTTAAAACCCATCAGATCGATTCTCTTCTGTGTTGATTCTCTGTTATTTTATAGAGTCACATATGTTGAATAAATAAAGTAATTAAAGTTAAGAGCAATCTTTTACAAATAATTATATCTTTCACAGAATGCATTACTTTCACTGAAATTATATCATCTCTCATGTACAACACCCGCTCACATTATTTCTATATATTTACTCGTCAGTGCCTGCACTTTATTTTGAGCCTCTTTCCGAGAACAAGGCGTGTTACAGTAAAGACACAGGAAATGTAGGAAGGTTTAGTAAGGACTCAAGTCTCTGTGAAAGAAATGAGACATGTGCTGAAATCTCCTTGAAAAAGATATTAAAGCTCCACCAACCAGAGCTGTCAAACTACAGCAGCAATAAATGCAAAAAGGCAGTTGTAGAATAATTCCCAAAATTTCTTCAACTCCTTAAATAAAGCTAGAATCCATTGACCCCGTAGTGTGTATGAAAGCCATCTAGTATCTAATGAGTCTACTGAGTCTTACCCAGTACAGTGAGTGAAGCACTGGCCTTAAGCTGAGGGTCCGTGGCCTGCACCGTGTAGACCCCTGAGTCGGCCACGGTAACAAAGGCCACAGTGAGAGCTCCAGTGAGGATGTTAAAGGACACTCTGCCGCTGTGACTGGGGAAGACCGCCTGCTGGTTCCCCTGCCAGGTGAGTATCTGGGCATTTCCCACAGACCAGCTTCCGCTACTCAGACTTGTCGGAGGAGACAGAGACAGCGTCACATTTTCCCCGACTGCAACAGGGTTGATGGAGGGCTGGACCTCCACAGCACCGGAGGCCAGGACACCTGAAGACAGGAACACGCAAGGAGACAGAGTTAATTATCCATGAGCGATCATCATGCAGTGACTGTAAAGAAACTCTCTCAGGGTGTCCGGTTTTCTTATCTGTTTCACAAGTTACACTGGAATCAATTTATGTTGCCTTTTTATAATAAATGTATCATATTCACAAATGAATCAGCTGTAACAGAGCCTACCTTGAACTAAAACCAGCAGTGCAATAGCTTGACTTTTCTTCTCCATTTTGCGTCAAAGGTCTGACAATGCCCTCTTCTGCTCTGTTATAAGTGTTCATTTTTTTGTCCAGCCCCCTACTCATAAATACCCTCAAACAGCACCCCACTTCTTATCTGCAGGTGTTTCGGGCTGTTTAGTGTTCTTTTGTAAAGGTACAAAAGGTGTTAAACATTTTTCGTTTACCGACGGGGGTGAAGTTCTGTAAATGACAAAAATAAAATGACAGATTATGACAGAAGGTATGTGCGTCATCATTAGGGCTACTGTTCTCGGAGGAACAGTTTTCTTTTTATCACATGCTGAAATATTTTTTTGCAACTACCTTTGGAAGTTTCTGGAGGTGTGTGTCAAAGATTTCCCATTTTCAGCAGCCGTTTGACGTCTGCACCTGCCATTGCAGCGTGTGCTGTGTTTGTGTAACATATTTACTGAGGATGTCAGTCTGTTCGGCTCTATGCACAAACGTTGTTCACCAGTTAAGAGACAGAGAGAACATTTTTATATTCTGTGGTATTTTGGTATATTAAATCAAATCACCTCTATCACATATTAGGAAATATGCAGTGTTTCCTTCCAGTAGAAAATGAGTGGTTGCACCATTATACCTTCCACAATGGCGCTCAGTAAACACCTGAGGCATTATCTAAGATGTCCAGGTGCAAAGTTCAGTACGAGAGCACACCTGTGTTATGTACATGACAAACAGGGTGAGACTCGTGATTCACGATTATTTATTTGTGAAGCATGAATGTGAGTGTGAGTACCAGCATTAGAGGTGACACATCTTTGACTTAAAATACACAGTTTACAGTTAATAAATATCAAACTGAATGGTTAGACTTCTTCTCAGGTCTTACTTTCTACATGTGCAATAAATTACTTTTATTCCTTATCGCTGTTATGTTCTGAGAAAACTGGACGTTATTTCAGTGCCGGTTTGTTTGACAGTGTTAGAAATAGTCTGACTTAGAACGTGACTAAGATTGAATAGCGCCTCCATACATTTTTCTTGTGCATTTTGCAATAAAATTGAAAGTCTAAAAATGTAGAAATGAAAAAAATTCAGTTATGTGAGGAACTTGTTGTGCACGTTTCTCTCAATATGGCCTACTTTGATTTAAGATCCAGTGCTGGCTATTATATATTATATATATTATGTTGATATTAACATAATGACCATTTCCTATTATATGTGTTACATAATGTATTCTGTCTTATCGTCATCCTATACTGTGGTAAAAACAAAGCCTAACGTACGTCTGTTTGTTTTCTGTTGAATCAATGTCATAATTTGTGTGAAAAAGCATTGTGGGAAGGTTTTTACACATCTGCTGGTCTGATTTGTTTATTTCTATTTACTCATTTGGATCCCCGTTAGCTTCTGCCACAGTGGTTGTCAGTCTTCCTGGCGTTCACAGATATTATTATGTATTTGATGTGAACGTTGCAGCTGGACAGAAAAAGAATGGTTTGTCTGACTGTATCGACAACCAAAGCTGCTGTTATAAAAATAAATACATAAATAAATGGTGTATTAACATATGGGCGAAGAAATGCAGAAATAAATTAAAAGGGAAATGACTAAATTTGGGAAAAGAATAGGGGAGGAAATGAATATTTGGTGAGGTAAATGAAAACAGAAATAAATGAAGGCAGATAAGGGAAATAATAATATATGGAAATAAATTAATACATAAATAAATATCTATTCATCTATTTGTACATTTCTGTGCATATGTATTTATTTTCAAGATAAACCTGCCTATTTACTGTATGATTGGGACTTTTTTTTCTATTTTTTTTTCTTCATTATTTTAATTATTATTTTAGTCCACCATTTATTTATTTATGTATTTATTTTAATAATGGCAGCTTTGGTTCTGGATATTGACTGTATCGTTTAGAAGTAAATCATAATGAAGTTGAACCACAGGAGTCCAGTCTGCTGTCTGATGAGGTATGAACAACAATATATTCATTATTATCATTATTGATCGAGTAAGAAATGTCACTAAATAGTGCAGTAATCTGCTTGTTCTGGCATGTTTCATGCTGCCGGCGCTGCTGCTTTGTGCCCTTATGTTACGGTCGTGAATCCCAGGACCCGTAACGGAGGAACCACATTTCCCAGTACGTGTGACGTTTGGCAGAGAGTCTGAGCAGGGTGTTACACAACCACATTATGGATTTACATCTGTGTGTTTATTAGGCTTCACGACAACTGCAACTTTCGTGTGGGGGACATAAGTGAGAGCTCAGCGCCACCTTCAGGACAACAACAGCATGTTTACAACGGAGGGTAGAAAGAAGGCCAACAAAGTAACAATACAATATGTTCGAGCTATGTTTTTTGGACATGTTTATGAAGTCTGTGTTTTTCGTGTATGTGAATGAGCCTCAGCACATTGGTTTCCATCAGGACGCTACGATTAAACTCCAGCTGTGACGCTACATAAAGTTAATGTGGAATCCTGTCAGATCATTACATAATTAAGTGAGGTCCTGTTACTGCTGTTCACGCTGTGTTAGTTTTTTCTCACCACCATTTATAGTTTACAGTCAAATCTATCAAACAAATACATCGCGTTCTAACTGAAGCTTCAGTGATGCTCAGATTTTGCTGTGTGGAGTGGAAGTTTTTTGCGCATAAAGAGTATAGTTATGAATAGTTGTCTAGTTTTGCTTCCCTGTACCAACAAAACCTCAGAGTCTAAATTAAATGACAACAGGTGGCTTATATCTGGAAAAAGAAAAGAAAAGAACAAGGAGGCATCACACCAGTCAGAGGTAAAAGCAAAACACATTAGAAGTGTTTGTCACCCTCTTCAGATTACTCTGTGTAAATCTCTTATCTGACTTCTTTGTTTGCTTCAGTAGAAACCACGGCTGCACTAAAGGAATGATTGCATAAATAACTTAAACGTGAATGTTGATTTAATCTTCAAGGTATATATTTGCTTCCTCCACTGTGCATGCAAGTGAATCAGTAACATACGAAGGTCACGAGTCACCTTTTGACTCTGTGAGTCAGAGCCACTAAGTATATATAGTAAAGCCAATACAGAATTACTGCTGTTATCTTCATAAAGTTTGACAACAGTCACAATAACTGTGAGAAAGTATTTCTTAGTCTCTTTTATTAAACAAAATGGGTCTAAATTTTATGTTGTAAAAACAAAAAGTGCAGCTCTGTATTTGCAGTTGTAGTGTATCTTATAACATAATGTTAGTTGCATAAAGTTGAACTGTACTTGTGTAAACTAGGAAGTTTCATCTGCAACAGTCAAATGCAAATTGCAAATTGCCACACATTTGTAGACGTGACAAGGAGTTTTATATGCTTCCTTTTACTCTGCAGGATTTGGCGATCTGCCCTTGGTCATATTATTTTCTGAACAAGGGTACTTTGATGTGACAGGCAGAGTGCAAATGAAATAAGCAAATAAAGACTTAAACAGTGAATAAAGTGAACAGCGCTATACGCCAAAGAGTACCGTCAGTCCCAGACGGAGCGTCAACACAAAAACTCCATTGAGTTTTGGCATCTCTGCTCCAGAGAGTGGAATACCTGTGAAGAGTGAAGAAAATTAACTAATTAATTAATCACTTCAAAATGAATGCAAATTGCAGTAAATTCAACCCTATGATGAAATAACACCATACATTTTCTGAGAGACACAAAAGACTGAAGTTCTGTCTTTACCTTCGACTTGTACCATCTTGGTGGCCTCGGCAGAGCGTCCGGCAGCTGCGTTTTCTGCAACACAGGTGAAGGTTTGGAAGGAGCCGGGTCTCGAAGGGGTCCACCTGAGCTCATTTGCACGGACCGAGAGGTAGTTTCCAAAGGGGAAACCACTCCTGAACTGCCATTTGACAGTGCAGTCCACGTTTAGAGTACAGCTCGTCAAGCAGGTGAATACACTAATTTCACCAGTGAAAACGATATCCGGTCCACTGACGGTGACGTTCCATGGATCGTCTAAGAAGAAAGAAAAAAGTTCACATCCGTTTGTCAATATGAAATAAATGAATTCTTCTGCTTTGCTTCCTTTAACTTACTTACAGCTGAGTAGAAAGCCAAGGCTGAAAACCCTGCCCTGTCGTAAGGCGGGCAGGTAGGTTTCACACTGGTAGAATCCGGCGTCAGAAGTCAGCAACAAGTCAAAGTGCAGTGTGAGGTTGTTTTGCTGCACATTTTCATTCGGGATCACTTTCTGTCCATCCTTGTACCACACCACCTCGTTCACCAGGTGTGAAGGGTCTGGGATGTTGTCAAGTGTAGCATCGTGGCAGAACAGATCCAGTGAATTGTTGAGAGATGGGACGGTGTTTGGAGGACCAATTTTCACAGACACTCGATCTACAACAAAAGATGAAGAAAAGGATATAGATCAGAGATAATGTATGGAAATTATGTGTGATGTAAATTCTTATGTGTAACTTAGACTCTGCCTCTGATTCCTATTAGATTCAGTACTACACGTAAAATATTCTGCTACAAGGTAAAAATAAAAAAGTACACAAAATATATAAGTATTTTCATACAAAATCAATTTAAAGCATCAAAGCATGTTCAGCGTCGTATCGTTTTGTCCATTTTCTCGTTGCCTGCTGCTGCAAAATAAGTTTCCCCCTTGAGAGACAATAAAGACCTGAGTCTCTGATCTTTAGTGGCATTTAGTGGTGAAGTTATAGATTCTCTGCTCTCGCCTCAGTCTGCCCTAAAAATACATTAGGCCCTCATTGGAGCCAGGGTTTGTTTTGTCCACTCTGGGGGTGCAGACTCAAACCTGTAGGTGATGGTAATGCATCTTAACACTGGATTCCACACGCTATAACCTGCTGGAAAAAGCTATTTTCAGGTGATTATAAACTAATGAAAATAATTATGAGTAATATATTCCATTTTTGAAGTTAGATCCCCCTAAATCTTGGACCTTTAAAGGTTCAGTGTGTAATATTTAGTGGCATCTAGTATATTTCAACCAATTGAAATGGAAATAGTAAATGGACTTTATTGCAGTTTTCTACCTTGATGGGACTCAAAGCGCTTTACAGCGTGTCACATTCACCCATTCAAATGCAGAAACTTACACACATTCAGTCATTGGGCTTCAGTGTCTTGTTCAAGGAAACATACACTTCCTGTTTTTTGATACAAGGACACTTGAGTAAGACACCCGTCACCTTTCATCATGTACACCCTGATCTCAAACACCTCCTTCTAAGGCAATGAATCCCCTAAATCCCCCAGAATCTTACACATTGAAACTTTAAAGTGAAGGCAATGACTTATTGATATATGGTGTTATTTTGTGTGAGACTGTGATATCATTAATGGTGATGCATCAGTGTCTGAGTAGTATTTGACAAGTATGAGTAAGTAGCATAGCTGGGCTAGTTGAAGCAAGTTAATATTTTATATGCTACTATATTCTAATTCAGTGGGACCTGGGTGTACTGTACTTAAGTACCATGCTTAAGTAAATGTGCTTCTGTACTGTTCAGCACTACACAGAGTCTATATAGGTCATGATAGATAATTTTCTGTGAGCAGGTGTTGAAAGACACTGAAGACACTCTCTGGATGTATTACACAAGAAACATTTATTGGAACGCGCTTGTGAGAACAGAGGTTGCTCAATACAAGACATTAATCCAGTTCTCACAAGCTCGTTGTAATAAATGTTTCTTGTGTAATACATCTGGAGAGTCTTCTGAGTGTTCCTCAGTCTTCAGTGTCTTTCTACTCCTGCTCACAGACCTATCAGCTGAGTCTGCTGGACTCACTCTTAATGTCTACAATGGAGGTCATACTGATGGAGGCTCCTGTTTGTGGACTGAGCACAGAGCACTGCAGCTCCACGGTTTGGTCGAGTCCATCTGGCGTCCAGGTTAACACGCTGCCACTGACAGTGCGGCCCTTAAAGGCCCAGGTGTAGACGCAGTTTGGGGAGCAGGCTGAGGAACAGGTGAAAGTGGTTTTGAAGCCGGCTGTCACCTCGCCAGGCCAGGAAATCTGAACCCCAGCCCCCAGACTCTGTTCACCTGAATGAGAGAGAGGAAGTCAGCACAGCTTAAACAGACACAATCTCTTCTCTTTTTGAAGTGAAAAGTTGCCTATATGCAATAGTGGTAAATAATGAATTTCCCCCTGGGGATAAATAAAGTTTATCTGCATCTGTATCTGTAGCTGTATCTGTACAGCCAGTAACTTCTCACTTTCTGGATGCAAAAGGTGAGAAGTTTTAGTACGAAGTGTTTTTCAGAAGTCTCTTGTGTTTACTAAGTAAACACACACTTCCTGTTTTTTGATAGAATTTGAATGAATGGCTGGAGATTGTTGCCAGGCAATTCTAAGCTCTGAGACAAAACCTTCATTCTGCCTACTGTAAATAAAGTGCTATTTCCCACACCTCTTTTACATAACTAATAATCTCACCCAGGTAAGTCTTCTCAGGAAAAGACAGAGAACACATATGTTGAGTGTTTAATCCTTATCTGCTCGTCATATGACCGACTTCATAACCATATAACTACTGAATTATGATGTTATTAAGGGCCACTGAAATAAACAACACCATAAAAGTAAGCGGCTAGTGAATGAAGTGTTCTTACCCATCAGCACCGCCAGAAAAACAGTGTAAAGATCCTTCCAGTAGGATTTCATTCCTCTATCCATCATAAAAATAGATCTACAGTTTCTCCAGTTTTTATCTCAACCACAAGTTAATGGTAGGACGTTGTCTTCTGTTTACCACAACACTATGAAGACACAGCTTATTTCAGCGACTCCCACCTTTCACAGCCTTATTTTGTTCAACATGGGAATCTACAAGATTACAAAATCATCTGAGGAAATTTCCCTAAACCAAGACGCAGGAAATGTTTAATTAGATTGCATAAGTTAGGCATAAGGTGTAAGATGTGAGGTGATGTAAGAAAGTCATTTCAAGTTAAGTGTTTTTTAATGTAGTAACGAAACCTCTGTTTTCTGAAAAAGAAAAAAGAAAAAGCACCCCCCCCCAAAAAAAAAAAAAAAACCTCTAACAGACTCCTGTTAACAGTAACGATGCATAAATCCTCTTGTCTATGTATTTTTTATGAACATGTCTACATTGAGAAAAACTGCCATGAATCAAACTGAATGCGATGTGTCGACAATGGACAATTTTTAATACGATTTTGTCATAGCTTTGTTTAAACATTAGGTGGTGATGTTTTACAGGAGGGCATTTTAACTTCCTTCCTCTTCTTTCAGCCTTATGGTACAGTTGAGTAAAGAGTGTGCAGTGACTGGCGTTTCTTTTCTCTGTACATCTTATTCTCCTTTCACTTTCCACTGTCATTACTTATTCCAGGTCTGTCAGTATTGTGCCACAGGGATAGGACATACTGAGGTACGCCTGAGAACAGTTTATGTTACACTAACTTTACATTCACTCATTTTTTTTCCTCCTTTGAATGTTGGTGGTAACTTATGGTAGATGATTCACCTTCCTCAAGACAAGTCAAGTAAACACTGTCAGTGTCCAAACAGGCTTTTCAAGTGAAAGGCCTACGAAGGCAAACAATAAAAAGTTGATGTTTAAAACCCTGTTTCTTATGGAAAATGTTAATGTTTTCAGTGTAGTCTTCTTGTAACACTGAAACGCAGAGGAAACTTGACTTTAATCCATAATTTTGTCAATAACCCACTCGCTGTACTTTCAGTGGACTCATATTTATTTTTGTGGTGATATTAGGTTGGCGTAGTGAGGGACTTACTCACACTCAGGTGGACCTTTGAAATTAGAACTGCAATTAAAATGCACCTACTTCTCTGTTTCACCTATTTCACCTTGACATTTGTAGGTTTCTTTTTGTCTGGTAAGTGAGCATGAAAGCCAACGCACTAGTCTGCATGCAGTCTAATTTACCTGCTTTTGTGTGTTTGTAGACTATTTTAAATGTCACACAGTACAAAGAAACAGATGTTTGTAATAGTAAACCCATTCAGCGTTGGAGAGGACAGGTTTATATATCGCTTATATTTATCAGAAAACTGAACTTCCTCTTTAAATTTGCCTCGCCATTTGCACATTTGTGGTTAAACAAAATGAAAGAATATGTGAGTTAATATGTTTTTGTTCGTGGTCATACACAGGAAGCATGCTCCACAAGCTCCAGTAAATAGTTTAAACAGTTTTATTGTTCTAAATCCACAGCTGAATTATCAAAAAATATACAACCTGAGAGTTACATTTGCTGCATTCTTTTCTTTCAAAAGGCAAACTGGCCAAGCATGCATCTCACATTCACTGTGTTGTGACATGAGGCAGATAAAAACAATTCTACATTCAGACTGAAACTAAAGCTTAATGCAGTGGAGTGGACACAGGACACTGGCAAACAAATTCAAACAAACTGTCATTGCAGTGTTCAAGTGATAGATTTAAAAAATTACCTGCTCCTTCGTTGTGGTTAAATACAGCCCTGTAAATAACTGGCAGTGACGTTGAGCTTAAGTAATGAGTAACTAACGGGGGAGGGGAAATCTGTCCCAGGCCACATCACAAAGTCATGCAGTCTTTTCCCACACCTCCGTTTTTTGGTTAACATCACAACGATTACCACAACCCTGGCTTTACCATCTCTTACACCAAACAGCTCTACTGGTTACTTTGCTTTTTAACATGTAGGATATGAACTAGCTTCTCTTTTCATTCTTGAATTATTTCCCTGTTGGCCCGAGGCCTATAAGATAGATACGCTGATAGAGAGCGGACCTTATCATATTTACTGACATTTACTTTAAACATGTCGTATATTACTCTGATTATCACCTCCAAGGTTAAAGATTGCGATATTTCTAACCAGCCTGTTGGAAGCATTTATTGCTCATTTGGATGTTCATGACTGGATATCAAAAAGACTTTTGTTCAGACTGTTATGTGTTTGTCACTGGAACTGCACTGATATCCGGCGTTACTGCTTATCATTATAATAATATTCTTAAAATGGCTTACTGTGGTTGCAGGCTTTACTATGTATGAAGCATCATGGTGTGATTAAATTATAAAGCTTACTAATCTTTAGACTTTTCCTTTGGACTGACAGATAACAGCATACAGATAAAAAAAAACCTTTCCACTAGATCATTAAAGTTATCTGTTATAATGACCCAAATAAATATCTCCTTGATATCGAGGTGTACTCATGCCCTGACCGATGTCACTGTAAACAAGACCTGATATTTTTCATTTTGCAGGAGGTAAAATAAACATAAAAATGAATCCATGCCTAACAAAGAGTAGAAACGGGTTAAGAAAAATTTACACATATACATGAAATCTGCATTTACTGTACACATACAGTACTTTACAAATGCATAGGAAATGTATTATATTTAGTGCATAAAAAATTAAAGGGCAGCATTGCGCTTTCCAACCTTTGTCATGGCATTAATTGTGAGGCAAGTTGATGATTAACCTCAGCTGGGGTGCTTTTGTTATGTACACTGAAGTCCACATAGTTCTCCATAAAGAAACAGAGTGGGGGAGGAGTGAAGGTTTCTGTGACGACATATCAGATGCTCCTGGACTCTGCTTGGACCTGACCAGCCAATCTATCAAACCCACGGCGGTCAGTTCTTGCGCACCTGAGCGTACTGAGGGCCGTTATAATCAGGCTGAGGAGCTGGTCCCTTTGCTCGCTCCATGTGGGCATCGTAGGTAGGCGGGGAGGAAGCTGCAGGAGGATTGTTGTTCACTCGGACCGCGGCGTATTCGGATGTGTCATTCTGCTGATCCACCTGGACTCTCCCGCCATTTCTGTTCTGGAAAAACCTGACGTCTGCATAATGCACATCCTACAAAGAGAGGGGGGGAGAATATTCAAATTTGTGTTGAAATAAATTCAGGAAATGTCATCGTTTCTATTTTAAATGACAATTTAAACATTCTAATCTAATCTAATCTAATCTAAAGTGGAGTAAGACGGTGCACTAGTCCAGTAACTGTTGCTTCTACTGAAAATCTTCATCCTGGTTCAAAGTCTGACATAAACTAGGGCAATAAACACACCCCCTGGATGAGTCCGGTAACTGGAAAGAAGCTTTCAGCTCAATCTGACCTTTTTACAGTTTGCTCATAGATACAGCAAACATTAAGGTATAAAATCAACTGCATTTCATGTTATTGATGTGTCACTGTAGCGAGAGGTGAGGTCCCGCCCCGTGGACCTTACTCCAGAATAAACATGGACAGTAGTCAATGGTGAGAGACAAATCATTTTTTAATCCCATTTCAATCACGCCATCAGTTGCACATATGATGTTTAAAAGTTAATTTTGCAACTTTGCAACTGTTGAAGTAGAAGACTAGATACCACTAGATACATTTACACACCCAAACGTTGTGTAAATGACATCATCCTAACTTTATCTCTCCACAAGCTGCCCAGAGCCGCTGAAATGGTCACTGCAGCTCTCAGCATCACCAGACTTGTGAAGGTTTTCATCTGATTTAATACTTTTTCCACACGTTCTCGAAGAACAAGGTGAAATGTGTCAAGACAAGAGCATTTTTTTGGTGTTGATGATATGTATAATGAGAGACGAGGGATCCAGTCCACTGAGCCGTTTCACACAAAACAAGATGATACTTTAGTGTTTTTACCACAAACTACAACTTCCTCAACTGGCAAACGTATCGTTTACGTCGATAAACATCATATGTGTACAGTAATTGATGCATAATTCAAACGGGATCAAAAAATGATTTGACTGCAATGCATCCATATATTTTCTCAAGTATGGTTCACCTCTCTATAAAGTATAAAAATACCCCTAATGATGATTAATCCATTATCACTTGTATTCAGATCTATTCTGTGTATACATTTTGTGTAACTACACGTCTTTTTGGTGACATTTTACCTGACTTCCAGAGTACACTGTGTTGTCTTGGCCTTCACCTTCTGCAAAATAAAAGAAATAAACGACATTTAGTAAATAATACTGTACAAATACACAAAAGCATGTTGAACACACACAATTTACCTGTTCTGTCAGAGGTTCCTTTAAAGAGTTTTTCCTTCACATTTCTGTTTAGAGAGAGGATGAGGTATTACTAAATGCTGAAGAATAACAACAGTAAGAGAACAAAATACCCAGGTCAGAACTTTGAGCTTCTTTTAATCACTTTAAAGCAGTTTTTAGTGATTATATTTATTGTGTTTCCCAAATGTCATACATATCAGAATGTCTTTTTCTACTTATTTACTTAAAAACTAACATATAGGTGATTCTTAGATGATATAAAGGTCTTTCTTACATGAAGCTGAAACCTCATTTTAACATGATCCTATATTTCAGCATGATTTACAAAAAGTTGTTTTAATCTTCAAAACCATCTGTTTCACAACGTTTCAACTACTCATAAGTGACAGAATGCATCACCATTTAATTTTTTGTGCCTTAAAACTATAACATGTTTAACTATGAAGTTGAACAGTGTCAAGTTGCAGCAGCTCTGAGAAAAGCCAGACATGATTTAGAGTCAAAGCTCATTGTCCACTTACTTCTTCTTTAAAATGACAAACACGACAGCAGACACTAGAAGAACAACTGCAATACATCCGAATACGATTCCGACGATGCAGCCAGTCGAACACTGTGGTTTGGGACTCAGTAATATTTCTGGGGATGAATAAAACATGGATTAAAATGTGATTTTAACACCATTTTATGAACAGAAATGGTCTCGTTATCTAAATATCCCCGTGGATATAATGAATCCATTTGTGTGAATTTACAGCTACTAGTTTGTTTAGTACAGAAACTTGAAGCCCTGACATTTTCTTGGCTTCATAACATTTGTTTTTGGTATAATAGTAGATGCACTGGTCGCTTAAGCAAACATGCTATCATGGATTAATGTTGTGTAATTAAGGGCAACCCATCGTTGATTGTTCTCTCAAAGCCTAAAAAGATTATTTTACCATCATCCTTAATAAAAAAATTTTATGTATGGAAAATAGTGTGTTCGGCTGACTGTAAATTAATAGACATATCTCAGAGTATAAACTAAAATTGGCAAATAACACCAAATAGGTACCTTTTACTTCCAATTTGTGCACCTTGTCAGCCGTCTTCCCCGTGATATCATTCGTGGCTTGACAGGTGTAATCTCCACTGTCTGAATATTCAGCTGAGTCTTTAGTGAACTCTGCAGAATGGTGAATAATTGTTCCATTCAGTTTCCAGGTGTAGTTGGCAGACGGTGTGGACTCAGCGGAGCAGGTTAATTTTAAAGGTGTTTTGACTTGGACCTCACTTGGACCTTTGATTTGAACGTTGTCTGGTCCATCTGAAAAACACATAGGGAAGCACAAATTATCAGTATTTTGTCTACTAAATACTGTAAAAATATTGTAAGGAATATAAACTTTCGATAAGTGCAGAGTAAATTCACACTGTTACCTACAGTTAACAACCATGACGTATGTGGAGCTGTCACTGCTGACGGGGTTGATGATTTTACAGGTGTAATCCCCACTGTCTTTTCTATTCAGACTTTTAAAGGACAACACTGTGTTGTCGTCATAGAACATTATGTTGTCAGTCGGGTTCAGCGTTAAACCATCCTTCATCCATTCTCTGGTGAACACAGAGCCAGAAGCGTCACAGGTTAAGTTGAGTAACTGTCCTTCAATCGGCAGGTCCGTTGATGCATTGACAGAAGCGTCTGATATATTCTCTGTAGGAAAAAAAGAGAAAGCTCTTGTGTGAAAAATATGAAATCAGGAAGTAACTGAATAACTAAGTGTTAACTAAGTAAATAAATTCTAAAGTAAAACATAGAGTTATCAACACTCACTACAGTTATTTACAGTTTTAAACAACTATACTTCAACTCTGTCGTCTATGTGACATTACACTGTATTCAAAACAAGGTCAGAGAGAACATGATGTCCCAAAAATAATGAAGGAAACTGTTAAAACCACAAGTTTCTCCAAATCTTTACTCACAACAGAAACATTAATCAAACCTCTGACATTTTCACAACCCTTCTATTTAGTCAAACACCACTGTTTGAACTGTATGACCCCAAAACATTTCACCGCCATGACGACAGTGAGAGGGATGAACATGACCGAACTAGCTGTGGAAACCTAAACAGCAAGATGGTTTTCCGTTAAAATAGGTCCCAGTGCATCCTGTTATTTTACAATGTGCTTCCCTAAACTAGATACTGTATCGCATCCTTGCATCACATGATCAAATAAAGTCTTAACGTTGGACACCATCATCATATTACCCAGCAATCATCATTTCTTATCTGTATGTGACCAAAAAATACCAAAGGAAATTAGAAATTATGCATTTAATACTTTTTTACAGTTTATTTGTAGTTTTTTTTATGTACAGGAGAGTCTTTTGCTTCATTGTTTATGTAAAAGTATTAATTATAACCCCCTTCCTGATCAATAATACTGCAACATGTATACAATTATAAAACCTCTAAACTTCAGCTCAGACCAGAGGAAACTGAGGCTGAGATGTTTGATATCTCAGAGTTTTGTTTATAGGTCTGACAGCTGTAGTTAAACTCTGACTCATGTTAAATTGAATCAGATTGAAACCTGGTCCAGCGTGAGGCAGGAGGTTTTCATTCAGAAACATACAGTGTAAAAGAGGACAGATGGTCTGGAATGACCTGAGTATATCAGACCGATGTTTGACCTTTCTGCATAATATTCTTGTGGCTGAAGCGGTGTTAAAACACGGTGGCACGTAGAAAGTGAAACGCCAAAGAAGAAGAAGAAGTTTGAAGAAAGTGCTGTTTAAAATACAGCTGAGGTGAATGGAAAAGCTCAGCTCCATGTGACATGGAAAAAGACAGGAAACAGCTTCATTTGTTGTACAGATGTAAACATATGCTATTTGTTATTTGCTATGCTGTTTGACGTCAGCTCTGTTCAACTGAATATTCATTCTCAAACACAAACTACAACTACAGCTGCTGTTGTACTGGTCAGCACGAAGAGCATAAATCAACTCAAACTATTTCCAAGTGAACAGGACAGTGGAGAAATAGACTAGTTTTATAACAAAATGTGCAAATCTTTTCATTCAGACTTACTCAGAACAGAGACGAGTGAAGGTTGAGATGTTTT
>JAPQRN010000009.1:7568630-7603139 GCA_037367275.1 Coranthus polyacanthus
ATATTTTGTTGTTGTAAATACCTGCCTGCTTCAGCCAAAAACAATGTTTGTGAAAGTTGTGTAAACTATGAAATAAACTGATACGTTGACCCTGGACAGGTTTAGACAGGCCTCTTTTGAATATATGGCCATCAAACCTGAACTATCTACATCGAGTTTCGTTGTATAAATCTGAACACGGCAGTAAAAATGTTTGACTCCACAGCTGCACAAAACACAGAATGGAATTATACTTTAAAGCACATATTTTCCAAGGTTTCCATGTATATTTAATGTATAATAGTGTCAAACACACTGTGCTTATTGATGATGTGTTTCTGTCCTGTCTCGTTAACTATTAGGTCATGTAAAGTGTTTAGTAATGGGCTTTTGGGGGAGTTTTTCATGACTTTGACAATGATTTTACTGTACATGTGTCTCAGTTAACAACATGCTTTGCTGTCCTCCTGGAGTTGCAGTCTGGGACATTTCAGGCAAAACTCTTCCTGAGACCTTGTTCTTGTTATAATAACAGTATAAATAAACATGAAAACATAAAGTGAATAGATTAAGTCATACACAAAGTGATCACAATTTAAAGCTAAGGGGTCAAATTAGCGCCTGCTGTCGTAAACAAGTTAAATAACTTTGATGAAGTCCTTTCTGATGTTAGCATTGAGCATTACCTAAAAACAGCATCACAGAGCAGCTTGTATGACTGTAAATACTTTGACTTGATCCTAAAACTTCTGACGAGCCGTATTTTAAACCTGAATAAACTCATGTTTGGTTCATCTGTAACTTCTTCTATAAGTTTAAGGAGCCATATTAGTAAAGGGTTAATGGAGGTAATTAGTGCTAAGAGAGCATTAACGTCACTACTCTGACTCATGTTAACGTTAATCTACTTGAGCAGTGGCCCAACATGAATCAGCAGGTTTTCATTCAGAAAACGAATTAAAGACGGCAGAACGTCTGGACTCATCTGAACATAATGAGGCTGATGTTTGAGGTTTCTATGTAATATTCTTGTGACTGAACCAAATTAAAAGTTTTTCTCTTGACCATCTGCAATATGGAGACATATAAGGAGTAAAAAAAAAAACAGTAGAAAACGCTGCGTAAAAGGCCACAAAACAGCTTAAATTGTCATACAAACGAAACAGAAAACTCTCTGAGCGGCTCCAGTTTTGAGCAACACTACTTTACACCTATTCGTGATGTTTGAAAGTGCCCTTTGTAATTGTTAGTGGATTAACTTAATAATGAATCGCGGCTCAGGTAACATAATAAAGGTAAATTGATGGGGAAACCCCTTCAACCGAGTTCGTCCTTGTTCTCTTCCTTGTTCACTAAAATCAGCATCACAAACTGAAATCAGCAAAGGACAGCGGAGGACTGTGAAGACAAATACACTTTTCTTCATCATCACGGATGATTCTGCAGATGCAATGACTAAAGCTGTGATTTACATCATCATCATCATCATCATCCTGGGAATCGTCTCAGGTAAGATTGTATTCAGCACAGAGAGATTTTATCTTATACACCTAACTATGATTTTAATTATAGATGTTTAATGTCAGACTATATTTTCTGTGGTGGTGCGTATTTGTCAGATGTTTTCAGGGAGATTAGATATTAAATGGAAAATGTTTTTTGTTGTTGATTCGAGTTTCTCAAAATGTATAAACACACATGTTCAACCAAAACGTGTTTTGAGTAAAGGAGATAAAGAGACTGATCTGCGAATCTGTGTCTGATCCATTTAATGATCATCAGATTATATTCTGTTTGCAGCAGATAAAACTGATCTGACCAATGAAACAACTTGTCTGTTGATTGTTGTCTCTGTTCCGGTGTGTTTGTGTTTTTAATAGTATTTTGAGTTGAGGACTGAATTAATTCATCATTGTTTGAAGATTGAAAACTCTTAGTTGAATTTTTTTTATTAAAATAAGACTGTTGTGAATTATGATTTCACTGGTCCATTCTGTGATCTCCTCGTGATTCTCAGAGCTGTAACTGTTTCCTTCAGGTTTAACCAAAGGATTTGGTTTGTTACCAGATGTTCTGAATGCAGCTGTAGGAGACAATGTGATGTTCAAAACAACACTCGATCCAACACAAACACCATTTAGAAGAATAACATGGCTCTTTGATAAACTTTCTGATCCTATTATCATTTCTCCTCCTGACAATCCTGCACCAGAGTATGAAGGCAGGATCACTGTCTTCATTTCTACTGGGTCTCTGGAGCTCAGAAATGTGTCTCTAAATGACACTGGATTATATAGTGTTGCCATTACGCCACAAGAAGAAGAAGAAGTGAGGTTTGGAACCACAAGGCTGAATGTATACGGTGAGCGAATGTTTCACACGTTGCATTTATTTATACGATGAACGGAGAAGATTAATCACTGTTACACTGTGTGCTAGATGTTATTGTTTATTGATTTTGGGTTCATTTAAAAAAAAAAAGGTGTTATTAAAATAGTTGAACAACCTCAACCTTTAATCATCCATCCATCCATCCATCCATCATCTCCCGCTTATCTGGACCTTTAATCAATCTAATGAAAAGTGTCCCTTTTCTTACATTTTAAATTATTTGTCATAATGTTGGAGTTAAATAAAAAGCAGATTAATGCCGCTTTCTGTTTTTTGTAGTGACAGGAGAAGTAAACTTTAAATGTGCATGACATGTTTAACATGGAACTGATTGCAAAACATTGCAGTTTTCCTTTCAACTGCACATTTGTTATTGGGTGACTGCAAAGCAACCAACAGAGAACGATGGACAGCTCCACTCGTTTCCTTCTTTGATTTAATTTCAGGCACACAGGTGGGTTGGTTGAGTTGCAGGTTGATAATCAACAGCGTCTCTGTGGCTGTTTGAACATTAATTCTACTGGCAGAGCAAACAAAGAGCTGTTCAGCTGCCAGTAATCAACACTCTCCCTCTCTAAATGACCTCTAGAATTACAACACAAATACTTGCTTCACAAATTTGAGAGCACTCAAATTAACTGAGTTATCATCGCAACATTTTTGAATGAAGGTAAATTAACATAAATGAGTGACTCCAACTTTTTTTTTGACATTTAAGTTACATTCATTCACTTCTTTTATTAGGGTGTAATGTTAGGTTTTACAGTGGGTTTAGAAGAAAAGAAAAACATAAAGTATACGGTTAAATGCAACTGTTTCTTCTGTTCGTCTTGAAGCACCAGGATCTGTTTCAGCCGGTGCCATCGCTGGAATAACATTAGCATGTCTCATAGTAGTTGTTGGAGGAGCTGCAACAGGGTACTATTTTTACAGAAAAAAGTAAGTAAATATTACCCAAAAAAAACCCAAAAAAAACACTGACATGCTGTTTTATTTCTAAGTTGCATCTACCAGACACATTTTAACACAATTCTTTATGTATAATATTTAGAAAGGACACGTCTTTTCCAAATGATACAAGTAAGTATTTATCTGATCTAAACTCATCCTGTTTTAAACACACAATATTATATGTCAATTCACAGTATATCACCATGACATAAACTGTCTCAAAAAGCAACAAAACTGCGACTACTTTGCATAGATCGAGAAGAGAAAGAAGCGCAAGAGTATGAGAACTCGTCACAGATGTATGAGAACCCAAAATAAACCCAGCGATCGCCTTTTCGTTTTAAAGGTGAGTATTGACATGACTATTCCACTACGTACAAAGAAATACATTTCAAGGGAAAAGCAAATGAACATGCCTTCTCTTTTTGTTCACTGTGTTCTGTTACAGGTCCAGGGTCTTTTCACGGCTGGTGTGTGTTGTGTGTGTTGTGTGTGTTGTGTTGCTGCTGGTGTTTGAAGTGAAACAAACCCGCCTCATCCTGTCAGTCTGAGGCGTCCTCTCTCTTGACCCCACGTCATCTTACCGTGGAGCTTTGATTCATTGCATACTTTGTTTACTTTGGCGTTCAGCAGTGCAGGGTTTGCTGTTAAACTACACTGTGTACTTACACTTTGTGCAGTGGCCATAAGGGTAAATCAAATCAAATTTCAGATGATGTAGTTTTGTTTAAAATAGTGCGTTCTACTACCGCTTTCACGCTTTGTCCTCCAGAAAAATCACAAAAGGAGGAACTTTAAAATGCTATAACCAGTGGGAACTAAATAACACTATAAATCTAATCATAATAACTGTAAAATAATAATTTATTGTGTCAAGTCATGTGATTCTTTCAAGTCATCTGAACGGCTGTCATGACATACTTTTGCCGTAAAAGTCTACTTATATCTGGTATAAAGTGCTTAATAATTTTATGAAATTATATAAATTACGTCTTTTAAAAAGGAAAATAATAAGTACAATGCTTGCGTTTATCAGTTTTAATGTTGCTTTTCTGTTATTTGGTGCTAAACAGAGAGATTGATTAGAGCTGTTTTGTTCACTCAGTTTGTCACTATGATCCCTTATACATTAGTTATTATGGTAATTATGCACCCGATTGTTAAGTAATAATAAACAACGTCGTTCTGCCAACAGAGTTGTCCGTGTGTTGTATTTTTAAATGTCCAATAATAAGCTGAAGCAAAGAAATGACTTGTACTGGCATGTGTTTAAGTCAGAAACATTCATTCATTCATTCATTCATTCATTCATTCATTTTCTGTAAACGCTTAATCCTCTGGAGGGTCACGGGGGGGCTGGAGCCGATCCCAGCTGACATCGGGCGAAGGCGGGGTACACCCTGGACATGAAGTCAGAAACAACACAATTCAGTTTTGAACAAGTGTTTGCACATAAAACAATAACAAATAAATACAACCATGTGTTTTGGAAATTATATATTTAATTTTTTCCACATTTATCTTTAGCGAATACAAAGAAACGTTTATGGTTATGGGAATCGATGTGTTTTTATGATGAGTTCCAAAGTTCAGAGTGATTTGAGGTATGACGATGTACTTCGATAACATCACTCTAAGCTCCGCATTCAAACTGGGAAAGTGTGAATGTGGAGATATTTCATCAAATTACTGTTTTTGGTTTCAATGCTGCCACTTTGCCACAGTGACAGTCACAGAGCAAAACCTCGCCTTTTCCTTTACGAAAAAATTGCTATATTTTATTGCTTTACAGTTGCTCACAGTCCATTTTTGACAATGATTAACAGGTTTACACGCAGCTAACCAACCTGTTCAGAAGGCAATTGATAGTAAGCAGCCATGCTCAGTACTTCCTCTTGTTGTTTTTCAGTACTTCCTCCTATTGCCTTCATATCCACGTTCTTACACTGAAATCAGCAAAGGGAAGAATTTGACAGAAATCCATTTCACTTTATCATATTTGAGGATACTGTGATGGAAGCGACATTGATTCGCGTAATCATCCTGGGAGTTATATTCGGTAAGACATGACTGTTTGATACAGCAGAAATATTGTCGCCTGTTTCTGAAAGCCTTATAGATTCATTGTTTTTACTGTGTGATTTTCCAGATTAGATTAAATGTTTTGTTGATGGTGAACATTTAATTGTACATGTTGGATACATCCAACCCAGGTACTCTCTTCCTGAATTGCTCTATTAAAACGGGGAGACGAGATGTTTAAATGTTGACAGTGTTTTGGATTTTGTTGCATAAAATGACCACAGATACCCCTGTTGATATTAAAAAAAAAAATGTTATACTAATATTTATTACTAAAGACATATTAGTTATGTAGCCAATGGACAATGTGGTCCGGCACTCCCTATTTTATGTGTCCTACGTGTACTTTGAACTACTTAGAAGAATAATGTACATTCATGGCTGCGAAAGGTGTGAGTCTGACACTCACCTCATCACCTTCGCCTAATTGAAATGTTTGGTCCTCACGGTGGCCCATTTTACCGTGTCTTTCTTTGTTAGTGTCCTTCTCAGAGCTGTCACTGTTTCCTCCAGGTTTAACTGAAGGAGTGAGTGTGTTGCCAGACGGTCCTCTGAATGCCACCGTAGATGACACTGTGACGTTCACCACAACACTGGCTCCAACACAAACACCATTTTTAGGAGTGGAATGGCACTTTGGTCCTAAACGTATCATCTTTTCACGTGAAAGTAACATAACTGCACCGGAGTATGTAGGCAGGATCACCCTCTTCATTTCCACTGGGTCCCTGGAGCTCAGGAACGTGTCTCTTAATGACACTGGAGAATACAGAGTCAGCATTACACCACAAGTAGGACCACTGAAGACTGGATTCACAAGAATGAATATATACGGTGAGCGAAGGTTTCACACACTGCATCCATTTAAGTGAAGAACAGAGAAGATTAATCGCGGCTACACTACAATAGTGAGTTGTTTTTTTTGAAAATGATTTTGTTTTCAGTGTTTTAAAGGTTCAGTGTGTAATATTTAGTGTCATCTAGTGGTGAAATTTCTTTACCCTCACGCAAAAAGGTACCTTAGGGAGCTCTCTGTGGTAACAAAAACACAGCCACTCTTATTCTCTGATGAATACAGACTAGTGAAAACATCATTATGAAATTGTTATCCCATTTCTGCAATTAGATTCCCCTAACTCTCCTTAAATACTACACACCGAACCCTTAAAATAAGATTAAAAGGGTTGAATCGTAGTAACCTGTAGTACCGTCCACCTGAAACAACTGGATTCACTGCCAACAATGCTTTCCTCTACTGAACAGTATCCTCTTTGATATAGGTCGTGGCAAATATAAACCCATTTTATTTTTTCACCCACAGTGCCAGTGTTTGATGTGAGAGTAACTGTCAACAACACACAGTTGGTGGAGTTCAGCAGCATTGTCACTCTGTCCTGCTCATCCTCTGGATCCCCCGTCTCTTTCCTCTGGTTGAACGGCAGCTCTGAGGTTACGGCCATTGACAGAGTTCAATTCACTGATGGAGGCTCCACTCTCACCATAGTCACCGTGACCCAATATGACCATGGACCGTTCAGGTGCCACGTGTCCAATCCCATCAGTAATGTCACCAGTGATCCAGTACACTTTTCAATCAGCTGTGAGTTACCAACTTCTATCTTAATTCTGTAAAGTAAATCATGTTTTTGCTAATTCTGACTAGCTGATCACAGACGCTTCAACGATGTACTTAAAATCAGGTTACCAGCCTTGCAGCATACTGTATTTTGAAACTTGCGACTTTACGGAGAATGATGAAGCTTGCGTTTTGCTGGTTAGATAAATTGTAAAATGAACATTTTACTGTTAAGATGTCTTGAGCAAATTACTTCACAAACAAGTGTCTTAGTTACTCAGTCCGGTCTTTATTACTATATTTATGCCACTAACATCCACTCTCTATATATATTTTTTCAGACGGACCTCACAATGTTAAAGTCATAGGTTCAACAAAGTTAGAAGTGGGACAGTCCTTAGTACTAATGTGCTCTGCTGAGTCCACACCGGCTGCCAGTTACTCCTGGATAATAAACGGGGAAATGATACTCAACGGTTCTGCTGTGTTTGTCAAACCTGTGACTGAGACGTCTGACAGTGGCGTCTACATCTGTGAAGCAAGAAACAGTGTAACTGGCAGATCGTCGTCTGGAGAGCACAGCTTATCTGTTCAAGGTAAAGCTCAGCTGAGAGTGAAAGTTTAATCTTGACCCCGGCGTTAAGTTTAAGTTGTCAAACTGAAGCTCAGATGAGAAATGCAGTCGCTTGTATTTTCTCAGGGGTGGATGTTTGATGTTTGTACTTGACCTTGCTTGTATGACACACAGAAATGACGTGGCGTCACACATAGACTAGAGGCTTTTAGACGGCTGTGCGCAAACTCAGAGACCTGCAGTTATAGCCAGTAACTGCTACTTTTCAGGCAATTAAAAAACATATCGTTAACAACTGTTTTTTTTTAAAAAAACAATTGGAGATTACATAAAAATCTAATTATATGATCCCTTACGGTGTACTCCAACATGACAGACACTGTTGATGAGAGTGACTAAGGATGTTCAGCGACTATTTGACCTACAGCGATGCCAAAAACATCTCAGCCAGCACATTAACGATCGTCTGGCTCTGCCCCTGCATACAATATAACATTTCTCATTAAAAACATTTTGCTGTGATTTAAGCTCTCCACAGCTGAGTGTTTTTCAGTTTCGTCTTCTGTTTCATTTCGTAGTTTTTCAGGAACCTGAAGGTCTTGGTGGTGGTGTCACTGCTGGAATAGTAATAGGATGTCTCCTGGTTGTTGGATTAGCTGTTGGTGGAGCGTTCTGTGGTTATAAGTAAGTGAAAACTGAGTTTATACTGATCAGTTAGTTTTTTTAGATAATCAGTTTGCATTGTGGTCAAATTAACTATATCTTATTATGTCTAAATAAGAAAATAATAGTTATAAATGTATTCTTAATGATTGGCAAGGTCATCATACATTGTTTGCATTGCGAAAAAAACTGGCTTTACATATTTTGCTTTACTTCAAAATTTAGAGCAAAGAAGAAGAAGAAGAAGGTCGACAAGGTCAACATGAACGAGTATAACAGCAAACCTCAGTCACCTCAAAATGGTCAGCATTCATCACATCTAATTCAACGTCGACATTGTTAACTCAAAGAATACATTTCAGTATAATTTACAATAGTCCCCTTTTGTCTACAATAGAACAAGAAGACAGTATATATGAGAACACCTCATCTATATATGAGAACAAAATATAAACTCCATGATATCTGGATTTTTAAGGTAAGTTTTGACCTTATTGGTGAATGGCTTTTGAAAGGAGAGCCTCAAGAGCATTTTTTCTGTATAAATACTTAATTTAATTGAGTTACTCCTGTTTCATAACAGGGTCTACTCCTTTCTTTGTCTTGCAGATAATCAGAAAATGAGAAAACTCATCACCTGCACAAGAAAAAAGAGAGACTACTGTTGTGATTTAGACTGGTTATTATTTCTCATGCACTTTAAGCCTGAAAATTGTTTTCTTTTGGACAGTGCAATGCAACCTTACGGTAACAGCAGTACTCCACTAGGTTCTCCCAGATCAGATCATCAATTCATATTTACTGCATACATTGTCAGCCACACTGTGCTGTATTTCTATCCTGTCTTGTTAATGCGATCTTATACATTAGACTCACAACTAATTATACATATAAACATATAAAGTTATTAGTAATGGACTATATTTTTGTTGGATATCAATATGGGTCACCTGACATTACCAATGATTTTACTGGACATGTTTTCCTGTGGCAGCTGTGCCTTCTATCAACACACAAAGTCTGCTGCCTCCTTGTGGTTGGTTTGATTGCTGACAGTCTGGGATATTTATTGAAATGAACCTTTTAACATCCACTAGGTCAATCCATTTAAGGTTTGGGGTTAGAGTTACATTTGAGCCATGTTTGAACTGATAGTAGTTTAGGTTGTATTTTAACTACATGTTAAATAAACTCTCTTTCAAATGAAGCCTAATCTATGTATTTTGGCCTTATGTTTCTTCTGTTAACCCTAAGTGAAAGTTCAGTGAAAAAGGTAGATGTTAAAAGGTTAAGTTCAAGTACAATTTGACAAAACACTTAGCAGTCTTCAAACGCCTGTGTTTTTAAATACTCAAAGTGATTAATCATTTCAATCAAATATCCTCCTACTACTGTTGTTAATACAAAATAAAATAATTTATTACTCTGAAAGACTTTGCTGTTTCTTTGCATTTTTTTTGTTGCAATTTTATACATGCTGTTTCTGCTGTGAACATGTTGCTGATGTTTATCATTTAGTTCTTGATAACAGTGTCACTGAGGAGCTTGTATGAGTGTAGATCATTTGTTTTGAACCCACATCTTCTGTCATGACCTAGTTAGTAAACAAAAAGTAAGATAAAACTGAATAATAGAACATGAATTTGTGCCGTATTAATAGTCTGTTGTATACGTTTAGGGGCCAAGACAGTTAATGGAGGTAATCATTAAGCCTATTATCCTGTGACCGTCTCAGTGGTGTGTTTCATTTATTGGTGATAAGCTCAGAGATCGTTTTCCACTGTTTCACAAACACAGACGGCAGAACATCAGATAACACCATCAGAGTAGTCTCTCTCGCACAATGAACTGCACATTTATTAGGTCGACCTTACTTGTGCTCCTCTCCTCAGGTAAGCAAATGATCACAACGAAAAGCTTTAACACATCAGGAGTAGCTCTCTTTTGGTTGTGACATGTTGGTTAATGCTGTATTTCAGTAGGTCTTTGCTACGGAGCCGGTATAATCACTGATGACTTCCTTCGCGCGACATCAGGAGATGATGTGAAGTTCACGACATCGGTAAAACCAACAGATGGACCATTTTTGGCGTTGACTTGGAGTTTCAATAGCACCACCAATGTAATAACCTCAATGTCGTGGGATGTCGTGGGGAAGGGCTACGAGAACAGGGTCGAGTTAGATAAAACTACCGGATCTCTGGTGCTCAGAAACCTGACGGAGAAAGACAGCGGACAATATGAACTGATCATCATCCCATACGGAGACATGCAGATTCATGGAGCTGCTAAACTCGAGGTGTTGAGTAAGTAAAATCATATCTGTTTTTCTTACAATGAACAGATATTTGACGCATTAATATTCTGTCAATGAATCTTTTTATCGGTTTTTGTGCTCAGCCAAAGTGTCAAGGCCCACCATAGACTGCCCCACAGGAAACATAATCGAAGGCCAAACCTCTCTTAACCTAACCTGCGACGTTGCCGGCGTTGTACCAACCAGAGTGTGGATGAAGGACGGCCAACCTCTGGTTTCTGGTGGCAAATTCAACTTTTACGATGGAGGCAGAGTGTTGTCTGTCAGCCCCGTGGACAGAACAGACACCGGAGTGTTTTCTTGTAATGTCAGCAACGATAGCAGTTTTGAGTCAGCCGCATGCAGCCTTAAAGTCTTCTGTAAGTACTATGACTTGTGCTGAATTGTTTGCTTTTATATTTACACAATCCTCTATTTTCATCACTCTGATCATCCTTTGAGTTTTCGTCATGATATCTTTGTTTCTTATTGTCCTTCTTTTTCATTTTTCCAGATGGCCCTGACAGACCAACAATCTTTCAGAGCCCAATAGGTGCAGAACTTGAAGAGAGTGTCGCTCTTTTCTGCTCTGCTGACTCACTACCAGCAGCGAATTACGTGTGGACATTCAAGCACATGAAGATGTACGGAGCGGTGCACTACATCCATGAGATGCAAATGCAGCACTTGGGGAAGTATACCTGCACGGCCCACAATGCCGTCACCAAACAGGAAGTCTCTGTCTTCCACATACTACGTGGTATTTGAGCTCTCTATTTCCCTTTCATGTCTTTTAGCTGTTGATACCAGCGTGATTATAAGTAGAAAAGACAGAGTAATGCTTTCTTTTCTTCTGATTTAGACTCCTCTACTCCCATCAGTGGTTCTTTGTCCATGATGGTTTGCACTGTCCTGACTTCAGTTGGACTCATGCTGGTGTAGAGACTGCATTTACTGGAAATAAATGTTATGTAATAAACTCTGTCTCATGTTAATCTGTATTTATGTTTAATCAACAACATCTATGTGTCTCAGTGCCTCCTGGAATTGTATGTTTGGACAAAATGAGGCTGTAATGATAAATGACATCTTTGACTTTTACGTCCACACCACTTCTTTAGTTAATCATTTTTTAAATTACATTTAACGAGTGTAAATTCAGTCCCTTGTGTTTTACTACAGTCTGAATAAACTGCACCTACAAACAGATTCATCTTGAATAAATCTCTAGTGGCACTACTTGAACTTTCAAGTGTTGTGTAATACATGTGATATCCTTTGTTCATTCAACCTTCAGAGCTATGATAAAGTGTTTAATAATCTTTAACACTGACTAAAACATGATAATATCTTATCAGATTGTCACCTTAATAAACCTTTATTAAAACTGTACATCACATTCTGTTGAGTGTTATTGATCATGTGCCTTCCATTTTTATTTCTTTGTTCCACAAGGGTGCGCTCAAGGGCTGCCAAGAGTCTCACTGAAAACCGCTGTTTGTGTACGTAGACATTACAGCTGCATTTTAACACTTGAGCTCCTCAAACACCATCGCAGCCGCACATCACTGGTGCATTGAGACCAAATACGATCCTGCAGCTTGAAACAGGATGGTTAATGATGCACTGTAACTATTATCCTCGTATCAAATTATAAACCCAATGAAGTTTTATTTAACCCTATGTGCATTAATGATGAGCAGGATGTACTGCCAAACACAGTGGTCGTTGATAAGCCATGCCACGTGGACAGTAAATCTAGTGTGTTGTTTACCTCCAAGCTGAGGTGGAAATAATGAAAATATGAACAACTGTACAAAAATCTGAGGCATAAAGGGGACAGACAGTGAAATAAATAGGCTACATTAGACTATTTACACATCCAATGCTGTTGTTCAGCTTTATGTTTACAGCTAAACACACCTGTTGACATACAAACATATGGGCTCAAGGATTTCACATCAGTGTACGGGATAGTTTAATGCTTGTGTAATATGTGGGCTAGGTATTTCAGCTTAAAGTGGATTAGATGCAGGTTGACAGATGTAAGAGGAGCCCAGTGTGTGAATGACACGACACACGTGAGACATGTATAGAAAGAATCTATTTTTTATAACCACAAATAAATATAACAACAAAAATATCTAAACACAAAAAAATATACAGGCCTTTTATTTCAGTTTCAGACCTTGTCCATGAAATCAATTTTTCTCAAGTTGGAAAGGGGAGGAAAAATTGTTTTTGTGTTTCCTGCTGCACTTTGTGGAAGGTTGGGTGGATCCCGTCAGATTTCAAGGTTCGACATCTTTGCACACCATCGAAAGTCCAGGACAATACAGTGCAAATCCTTTTTTTTCATTTTCTGCATGGAAATTTTGCATTTCTGCTTTAAATCACCATGCAAATGCCTGTAAATCTTAAAGAATGAAAGAAAACAGCATTATTTGATGTAAAGCTTTAAAATTAAGATGAATGAAGATCTGCATATACTGTAGGTACAACTGTAAACTTTAACAATTCCCACAACAATAGCATATTGTGTACAGCACTTATTTATTGCCACAGCATATGGTGTAATAAATAAATCCTAACTACGTAATAAATACCTGGAGAACCATGAGAAAATATCACAATGTCTAAATCTCAGCATGATGTCCATGTCCAAATATGGTCATGAAAAATCATGACACTGTACGTGTGAATTAATTAACTTAAATATTATGTTAAAAATCATCAAGAAAACGATGTTATTATTCTACAATTGTTTTACCTTCGAGCCACGTTTCTCTGTCTCTCTCTCTCTGAAACCTTTGTGTCATATATACATGTTTTCACAGCTAAACAATGAGTATCATCAGCTTCTTCTCTGCACTGGTAGTCGGTAAAGTATCTGACTCAAACATAAGGGACTTTAACAATTAGAGTCTGATCCGGGTCTGTTGCAGCTTTTGTGCTTTGCATTTAAATTAAAATGTCAAATCACAATGCTGAGTGTTATAATGGCACACATCAAAGCTTTTAGTCTTACATGAAACAAACGAGAGAAACAATGTGGTGATGTGTCTATTCCCAAAGTGAAGGGATTCAGATCACCACATTCAGATGCTAATTCTTATTGTATCTATGTGTATATTAGTACTGTTTCACATTTGGGCCGTTTTAAATGTCATTATTAGCTGATGATTGTGTGATATTTTTTTTTCCAGCAACAAGTTTTACTTTATGGTGGTTTTTATGAGGATTTTGTTGTTGACTGATACGAGCATAACGAACCTGAGTGCGTTTATTGATCTGATTTATTACGGCTAATCAGACAATAACACCGCAGCCCTCTTGCACAAATGGCTCTTGTTTTCTGTCAGGTGTGTCCAGGGAGCCACAAAAGAGACTGAAGTTCTAGCAAGTGAAGAAGTTAATGTTCCCCTCCTCCCAGTCACACATATTTACACCTGCTCTTAGAAAACATTCCCTGCGTGTCTGAAGCCTGCAAGAGAAATGGAAAAATCCGTGATCCTCTCCATCGTCCTCGCAGCCTCAGGTGAGCTTTTCCATTTCAGTTCTTTCCAGCTCGCGAGATAAAACACGTTCACATTTAGATCTCTTCTGTCAGGTCATGATCACTTAAGTTACTTGCGAAGATTATTTTACTGGTTCTGTTTAAGTTTCAAGCATGAGATGAAACCTTCTGTCCTTATTCTTCCCCTGGTCAGAATTAGGGCAACTCAACTAATGTCATAATTTGTTTGTGGAGCACTTTTCCGCCGTGACTTTGAAATTGCAAAGACAATCTGCTGCTTTATACTATGAGTGACTTCATAATCTTTTCTTTTTAGTGTCACATCTGAGATACACAATATACAATTACACAGATAAGCTTTTAAAGACTTAACACCTAATCTATCTTTTACTATGACTTACAGTATCAGCACCATATATACATATCAAGTGTTACCCGTGTTCTTTATCTTAGACTGATGGTTCTAAAGGCTGTGATGAGGTGTTTTAATATGATCCCATGTCTGGCATTTCAAATGATGTTTAAATCGATTGCATTCTTCCTGTGCAATTGCATTGTCTTTGAAGTTTGAGTCACATTTATTCCAAACATGTAACTATTTCTTTCAGGGTTGAGTCACGGAGGTGTGCTACCAGATAATTACATTGCAGCTGTTGGAGAGACAGTGACTTTCACTACAACAGTGACTCCACCAGCAACACCATTCGCGGTTATCTCCTGGATGTTTACGGACGTCTCTGGTACTTCACGTGGTATAATATCCTCAACTGAAACAGCAAACAGTTCTGGACCAGCGTACACAGACAGGATCAGCCTCAACATATCAACTGGAGCTCTGGAGTTAAGGAACCTGGCTCTCAACGACACTGGAGACTACAAACTCAACATTATATCACCTGATTCAATATCAATGGGAACCAGCAGACTGGTGGTACAAAGTAGGCCGATCCATCATCGTTCTTTCATCTTTCTTAGTGAAGGGAAAACATGATGGTTATTGAATTATTTGAGTTTTTCAAAAGACATCAATCTTTTCAAAAGTAATATTATTATTCTACAACTATAAAAATGCATACCTAAAGGCACTGATTAAATGTCAGAGGCCAAAAGAATTTCACATTTTAAATCTTAGGAACACATATTTTGACTGGTTTGGGATATTACAATACAGTATTGTGTCGCTGTTTCCAAATCTAGTATTACATTTTAAAGAAAGCAGAATTTCAGCATTCAACATAGTGTCAGTGAAAATAATCTGCAATACTTGAAAGACTTGTTGTGGTTTTGGACAGTTAATTTTAATAGCCAAATGCTGAACTGCCCCACAGTTTCCTCTTCAAACATGTTCAAACATTTTTAATCACATTTCATTTCCGTTTAAAATGTTATCGCTGCATTGGTGCGGAACGTTCCTTCTTTAATTGACCAACTGGGCGCAGTGTTGACTGACAGAGTCAATACAGAACTCAATACACTCTGCTGACCATAATCCATCATTTCAGTGGTTGTACTGCTGAAAAAAAAAAAAAAAACAGTGCAAAGGCAAAGTAATTGATTTGTGTAGCAGTTTTTCACCTTTATGACTCCTAATATTTTTTAATCCACAGTGCCAATCTCTAATGTGAGAGTAAATGTCAGCAGCACAGACTTGGTGGAGTTCAACAGCTCTGTCAGTCTGTCCTGCTCGTCCTCTGGATCCCCCGTCTCTTTCCTCTGGTTCAACGGCAGCTCTGAGGTTACGACCGGTGACAGAGTTGAAATCACCGATGGAGGCTCCGCTCTCGCTATAGTCAGTGTGACCCGCTATGACCACGGATCATTCAGGTGTCAAGTGGTCAATGATATCAGCAACGGCACCAGTGATCCAGTGAACCTCTCTGTCAGCTGTGAGTTACCAACCTACGCGCTCAGCCTTTTGACTGAAGCATGTTCACTTAAACCTGCAACTTTACATTGTGTTCTTTGTTTATTTTTGCTGCTATACTATAAATGTGGTGACTGCAAGTAGCATAATAACGGTGAAGGTCTGCATTTGGTGACTGCATTGGTTTGTGTTTGCTCCCCATGCACTGAAGACGGCCCCGAAAATATTATTTTGACAACGTCTCCACAAGAATACTACGCAGAGGGTTCAGATATCAGCCTGTCCTGCTCAGCTGTCTCCAGACCTCCAGCTCAATTTAAATGGTTTTTTAATGACAACTCGATGCCTGTTACTGGACCAGAACTCACACTAACTAACATCCAGACGAGTTACAGTGGAAAATACAGCTGTCAGGCCTTTAACAACAAAACTCTGAGATATGTAACATCTCAACCTTCATCTGTGACTGTACTGGGTAAGTTATAATATATCAGTGAGATGGCAATTGCAATAAATTATGCATTCACACAAGCACAAGTCCACACATAGTTTCAACAGACTTCCCCAATAAACAGAAACTTATAATGTTCAACTGACCCGTATGAGAGACAAACTATGAGGGAATGATGCATGTTCATTGGTTCGTTCACTGAAATACAAAATGAATGTCAGAAGTTCAAACTGCTGTAAATTCAGACCCGGAGAGCTCAAGAGTAATGACTGAAAACTAATTAAAATCAACCTTTATCATAAATAATCAAGAAAGTTTTGAAATATCAAGAATTATAAATGGAGTTTGGTGCACTCAGTGAGTTTTCCTCAACATATTCCCGTGTTGTTCCTGTTTTGCACTTTGTTAGCTTTAGTTCTGTAAACTGAAACGTTAAAGGACTTTTAATTTGAAACGGTTACACAAACTGTTATTTGTATTAACCATAGACTGTATATAATCAGGTATTAACTGTGTAACCTTTATTAAACATTGAATTTTGGACCCCATTTCATTCACTCTTGAGCTAGATGCAGTAAAAACCACATGGTTCCAGATATCCACTTGGTCAATATACATACCAAGTTTCATAAAGATTGATGTATCCGTTGGTGAATTATAGTAATCACACACGCAGATGGACATGGGCGAAAACATTACCCTCTTTGCCTTTTGCGTACAGGGTGATAATAGCAATAATGTTGTGCATTCTTAAATAAGCGTACTTTTTAATTTGCATGTTGCACAGTATTACTCATCCTCGAGGAGGGGTGCGAATCCATTCAGATGTACAAACTAATGACTGGTGTTTTCTTCTCCCCCAGTGCCCGTCTCAAACGTAAAGCTAAATGCCAGCACCACCCACATGTTTGAGTTCAGCAGCTCTGTCAGTCTGTCCTGCTCCTCCTCTGGATCCCTCGTCTCCTTCCTCTGGTTCAACGGCAGCTCTGAGGTTACAGCCGCTGACAGAGTTCAAATCACTGATGGAGGCTCCGCTCTCACTATAATGAATGTCAGCCGCTATGACCAGGGGCCATTCAGGTGTCAAGTGTCCAATTGTGTCAGTAATGAGACCAGCGCTCCAGTAAACCTCTTCATCATCTGTGAGTTACAAACACCATCATAATTCATATCTTATTAAGTTTAAAGCGTCCACCTTGATGCGATTCACTGAAAAACATTAGATGCTTTTTGCAGGTATTTTGTAAATAATCACCCCACACATAGGGACAATGAATCATCCGTGAATTTAACCGACTCATGCTATAAGTGATGTTATTTTTCTTGCTGGTTTCTCCACATATGCCCCACAATGCAGTTGGCCCTGAAAATATTAACCTGACCATATCTCCGTCACAAGAGGACTATGACGAAGGGGCAGATATCATCCTTAAGTGTTCAGTTGCTTCTAGACCTGCCTTGTTTCAGTGGTTTCTGAACGGAGACGCGCTGATTCATACTGGGGCGGAACTCAGACTGATGAACATCCACATTAGTGACTCTGGAAACTACAGTTGTCAGGTCTTTAACAACGAAACTGGGAGAAATCAAACATCTCAGCGTCTAACCGTAACTATACGGAAATGTGAGTTGGAATGAATGACGTCTTTCTTTGTTTGAGTCAGAAAAGAACTAGGTTTACTATTTTAGCAAAAATTATCCCACAAAATTAAAGACAAACTTGTGTGTCTGGAAAAGACTTGTACACATCCCAGTCATCAGAAGAACTGCAAAGTACGGATACATATAATGTCAGTGATTATACAGAAGAAAATCCAAAAATGTGATGAAAAATGACTCACATATTTACTACTATTTAAACCAAACCTTGATCTAACCCAAACAAAGCACTTAGTCCCTAAACCTAAAAACCTGCATTAGTCGGAATACCAACTCCACTCTCTGGTGACAAAGTCCTGGATTTTGTTCATCCACCATCCGCCCCACTTCCTGTCCATTCAGGTAAAGGGGAAAAGTAGTGGATCCTTCAGTGACAAATTACACTGAGATTACATGTATCCATGGTTTACAGAAACATGCAGTGGCAGCATTTTTTCTGGAGAACAGGATGCTTTTATGAGTAGTTACAGTTTGAAATAAAACATGTAATTTACTTAGCTTTATGGATCAAAATAAGTCACTGTTAGGTTGTGTTGCCTTAACACTAATTAGTGCCACAACTTGAAATGCAGCACTGAGACTATTGTGTTATTTGTAGACATTGTATTACTGCAAGGGAAGAAAGAGCAAAAAATGTCTGCATTTTTTTTCCTCTGACAACCCCAATGAGTGGAAAATACTAACTCCTCCTGTTTTCTTTTTTCTGCCCATAGCGCAAATCTCCAATGCGGTGATAACTCCCAACGGCACAGACTTGGTGGAGTTCAACAGCTCAGTCCGTCTGTCCTGCTCCTCCTCTGGTTCCTTTCCGTCTTTCGTCTGGTTGAACGGCAGCTCTGAGGTTGCAGCCGGTGACAGAGTTCAGCTCACCGATGACAATGCCACTCTCAGTGTAATTAGTGTGAGCCGCTATGACCAGGGGCCATTCAGGTGTCACGTGTTTAATAACTTCAGTAATTACACCAGCGATCCAGTGCGCCTCTCCATCAGCTGTGAGTCACTACCCTGCATGTTCAGTCTTTGATGTTTGACAGCATTTGCATGCAAATGCAACCCATGAATCATGATTATTACAGCCATTATGGCATGAGTTGTTCTCACTAAATTGCTTTTTATTGTACTCCTTGCTGTTTAATTTTTGCAGTGTTTGGTTTGTAAGATGTGTTAGCGATAGCTGTACTTAATATAATGATCCAGTTCTGCTTTTGAATGGCATACTTATCATCAGTAATGAGTTTTTCACACTGAGCCAGTCTGAAAGCAATGTGAAGGTTTTTTTTCTTTCTCAAGCTTTTACAGATTTTTAATTGGTCACGCCACCATTTATGTATTTTTGCCGCAGATGGACCAGAAAATACAAATTTGAAGCTATCTCCACCAGACGGATACTACGAGGAAGGATCAGACATCATTCTTTCCTGCTCAGCTGCATCCAGACCCTCTGCAATGTTTCAGTGGTTTATCAATGGAAACGTGTCGTCTGATACTGGACCAGAGCTCAGACTAATGAACATTCACAAGAATCAAAGTGGAAGCTACAGCTGTCAGGCCTTTAACAACAAAACTCTGAGATATGAAACATCTCTCCCTTCACTTGTCTCTGCACAGGGTAAGATGAAATAAATGTTTTGATGCAAGTGGTTCACTTTGATTTTAAGCCAGATGCTGGTGTGTACAATGACCATTTTTCTCCACCCACAGAACCTATTTTTAATGTGATGGCGACTTCAAACCTCACAAATTTGTTTGAATTCAGCGGTTCTGTCAGTCTGTCCTGCTCCTCCTCTGGATCCTCCCTCTCTTTCCTCTGGTTCAACGGCAGCTCTGAGGTTACGACCGGTGACAGAGTTCAAATCACTGATGGAGGCTCCGTTCTCACTATACTCAACGTGACCCGCTATGACCACGGACCATTCAGGTGCAACGTGTCAAATGGTATCAGTGAAGGAATCAGCCAACCAGTCAGTCTTTTCATCCAGCGTGAGTTTACAGCAGCAACAAACCATCCCTCAGTTAAAACGAAAACCACTGTCAAGTCCCTCTTGTATTATTTAACCACAGCCCTAAGGCCAAGTCCTGATGAACGTCTCAAATCCTTGAAACCTCACAGGAAATACTACGATGAACAATGGGACAGTTTATTAGACGGAGGTTTTTCTGTATCAAACTTGTTTATACAGTTTATAGGTAACACTGTATGTACAATTGAAAAACACGTCAAAAATGATTACTCAAATAACCTCTCGATGATTTACTGCAGCAGTAGTTTTAATATATCAGCATAGTTAAATGGTAATTTTATACGTTGATGTTACAGTGAAATATATTAACTGCTTAAATACAATGTGGTTGTTGTGTCATGTTTCAGATGGACCTAACAACACGAACATTGTAGGACCCTACTCCGTCCATGTAGGAGATTTTACAACGCTCTACTGCTCCACTGAGTCTGTGCCCCCAGCAAAGTTCACGTGGCTTTTTAATGGAAACCTGACCAGCGCTGAAGGGGCTGTTTACGTCATACAGACAAGCAGAGCCTCTGACGGCGGGACTTACACCTGCACTGCTGAGAATATGGCCACAATGGAGAGTCAAACAGTGAGCCATACGTTAACTGTTATAGGTAGGTGACAAGAAATTAAAAAAAAAAAAAAAAAAAAGGACACAGATACAGCTTTGTGTATGTGTGAGGAGCGTGAAGAGGATGAATAAATAGCATATGATTTCCTTTTTTTTTTCTCAGATTTCTCAGACCGTGACTGCTCTGCTGTTGCTGGAAAGGCTGTTCTTATAACAGCTGGATGTTGTGTTATTATTGCAATAGTGTGTGGAATAATAGTTTGCTGTCTAACGAGGATTAAAAGGTGAGGAGGAAACATGGTGTCCATGAGTTCTGTTGTTCTGTTCTGTTAGAGGAGTTCAGTTTGTGTGCTGGACAAACTCAAGGTGTTATTCATGTGTGAGGAGCATTCTATTTATTTTTTCTAGTAATTCAGTTTAGTGTATAAATCACATCACTAGTATCAATGAGCGAGATATAAAATATTTGTCGTCTTTATGTTATGATCTGTGTATATGAGCTTCACAAATGAAACCAGTCAGACCTTATTGTAAAGTGTGACTCAGTCGAAAGCTGATTCACATTTGGTTGAACTTTGAGTAACATCTGATTTTAACGCTGCTTTATTATTATTTTTTTATTATTCAGAGTCAACAACAATTACCCAGCGCATCATAAAGGTTCGAATCGATCTCACAAATATAATGTGCATACTTTTGCGTGAAATAAAATGATCGTATAAAGCGATGGAACTTAATAAACCTCCTTTTTGTCTCCTTAGAAAAATTAAGCGTGAAAGAGCAATACACAGAGGTTTATAAGATCAGAGCAGCAGCGCACAATGACTTGTATTCGCTTCCTGTAAAGGTGAGTTTGTTACTCAGTTTTGTGTGTTTGTATTTAACATATTCCACAATCAAGAAGTAACATTTCAACACTGAACCTCGTGATTTTTACATTTTGTGGAGCCTGTAAACAAATAATCACAGTGTCTTTTAAATGACCTAAATGCTCGGTCGTTCCTCTAACCCACTGTAAACTTTACCGTCTTCAGAATAAATGAACAGTGAACACCCACAGAGGAAATCTCCAACAAGTTTCTGGATCGACAGTCTCAAAGAAAGGCATCATTGTTGTAAAATGTATTTATTCATTCAACCCATTTCTGGTTCCTTCACTGTGCTGAGTTTCTGTTAGATGATCTGATGATTTTTACCAAAATGACACCACAACAGCTGTAAATACTTTCAGAATTACCATTTAATACAAATAATTACTGAAATGAACATGAGAGAAAACATTATGTGATGTGTATATGTGTATATTTAATAAACGTTTAAAGACAACCACTTGTGTCTTCTTACATCTGTCACTTGCGCTTGTGTCAGTTTTTTAGTTCGTTTTCGTAGTTACCGCGAGACTCAAACCCAATGTTGATGAAACTGCACCCGACATTCAGAACAACTCCGTACAGTTTCCTCAAAGTCTTTGAAACCAGGTCAATCCACCCTCAGCTGAAGGCCGTTTTTTTAGGTCTTGAAATCCTCACCTTATCTAAAGCGAGTGTCCAGATCATTATCAGAGTTTCATTTATATAGCAATCACAAGTGAGAACACGATTGTAGTGAAGTGATAGTGGGGGGAAAAAAATAGACTGAATCGCCCTTTATGCTTTAATTGTTGACTGTATTGTCTCTGCAAGAGGGACTCATCTTTACGTCTTTATGTCAGATGAATTTGGTAGAACTGGTGTCTGGTGGTTAGGAAAATGAACTAAAAAAACTAAAAGACCTCAACTGTTTTATGCGCATTTCAAACTAAACATGATGTGTAACAGTATGCACTATACACGATACAGTATATGTTATTTTTATTGCAAGTTTATTTACACCTACAACTCGTCAATGAACTCCCACTGCGTCTTCTTGATGCAAATGGAAAAGCATTCCACCGCTTTGTTAATTATTGTATTAAGCTCAATCGATAACTATTTCTGATTTCATCATTTATGTGTGTAATAAATATTTTACGATGTTCATGGTGTGAAAATAAGTGGACTTTGTTATTTCCTATTGACAGCAGTAAGTTTTGACCATTAAAGAGATGTGAACATGTGTCCTGATACAGTTGAGTACATCACAAAGAAAGTCACCGAGACATTTGTTGTCTGATGAGATCTTACGATATTTATTACTATTACACAAGTAAATAATTGATCTGCAAGGTTCGGGCCAAGGACAGACGGCATGTCAGGCCAACGGATCAAAGCGATTTAGTCACAAAGCTCCTCATTTATAGAGTACGTTTAATAAAAACAACTGCCAAATCAGTTTCATGCATACAGTTACAAAGGCTCTATTTATGCATTTTATTCTGATGCACCAACTTTTTCTTTTTCTGGAAAATGCGTAATGTTGCTGTTATTTGATGTAATGATGCAGCAGGAGTAAAAATCACACAAGTAGGCTTGGATTTTTGCAGAGCTTGTTGTTACAGGGGCAGCAGGAGAGATTACGGGAAGTACGGGAGACCGAGAAAGACGGGAATCCATCACGGTCCGTGGTCGGCTCTTCAGTCCCGGTAGGTTTGGATTTGCACATAAAAAGCTGGAATATGGGAGTGACGGCGATGAAGCTAGAAGGTGATTCACAAAATACTGCACAGTTTACTGCATGTTGTCGATAAACTGTTCCTCTGCTTCTGTAGCCACTAAGAATTTCACTTTTGTGTTTAGTGCAAAACACGCTGAGGTGAATATACATATACATATACATATACATATACATATACATATACATATACATATACATATACATATACATATACATATACATATCATACAGCCATCACATGGCCATCACAAGGTCATCCATATATTCTTTTTGTAGACAGAATCATTTCACATATGTTCAGAAATGTATTCATTTTCATGCTGCAAGAAAAAAAATGCACACAATTCTGAGTTTTGCATTTGTGTCAGGTCTGACTGGTGTTAGTATGTGTGGAGAGTTATTGTAAGCAATGACCTGATAAGAGTGTATATGTGTATGTGTAATCAGTCATTTAGATTAGACTGACTTAACCACTTACAGATAAGACCAGGCCAGTCGCTACACCCTGCACAGGTCACAGGTCAATGATCTAAAGGTACCATAAAGCAAACACACATTACACATTTAATGGAAACCTGACCAGCGCTGAAGGGGCTGTTTACGTCATACAGACAAGCAGGGCCTCGAGAAGAAACGCATTTTCACATAAATCTGCATTTTCTTGTTTGTGAATCACAAAGTTAAGTTTATGTATGTCTTCACCAAAGAGTCACTTCAACCCAGACTTATTTATCCAGATTTATAAATGTTTATGATCAGGTAATTCATTTGGTTGTAAACACTTTATGAATCATTAATAAGCTGTTATAACACATTAGAAAAACAGGGCCACGGTGACTCGTTTCTTGCCAAATAGTGAGCCCGCATTTTCATCTACTATTAAGCCTCAGGTCTCTTCAGTTGCTGAGTTTCCTTTGTCTCCATCAGCGACATTTATACCTGTCAGCTTCACCTGAGATTTATTGATAAATTACTAGAATTAATCACGACCGCATAATCTCAAATTATGACAAGTATCACATTAACAGATTCATACATTAAAGCAGCAAAATGGCATTATGCACTTTATAAAGCCTTTTGTGTCTTACAAACATAAGTAACTCATTAATGAATTGTTTAACATGCAGACTGATGAAGGGACAAGATAAAGTAAGTTAAACCACCAGCGACATCTGAGATTTAACCTAGAATAAAAGTGCTGCAGTTACTTGAACTTGCCAAATAGTGAGCCCTAATTTATTAAGAAATCTTTTATAAGGCTAGTGTCACTGTAAACTGGTACCTCTTATATATTATTTTAAAAATAGAATTGTCTACATTCTTTTATACATTTTACTCACTGGGTTTAGTCTGTTGTGAGTCAGTGATGCGAAAGCCTGTACTGCTATTTGGTTACTGCAAAATAAATAATTAATTTTACATTTTTGTGTGTGTGTAAAGAAGGAAATTTAATCCTTTGTTAGGCATTTTGCTGGGCAACATGTGTAGATGTCACATTTGTCACAGTATTTATTCAGAAAACCAAGGTTTTTAATCCAGTTACCCAACGTTAAGCCATTCTTTAGTAAATTACAGTCCTTTCAGAAAGAGAAAACTGACTCACAGTGTGTTCACTGTTGTTGTACTGTATTGAATAAAGGGTTTTTGTTTTAGACAAGTTTCTGTTGAATCTGCGACACTATGTTTAGATTACAGTATTTTTACTGACTTGGTCAACAGGCAAAGAGTCCATTCAGAGCTCATAAAACTTTATAGAGATGTAACATGTCTCCATATGACACAGACGTGCTTATACTACTTATAATTCAGTGATGTGCAGACATTAAGGTCAGCGATCCGTTTGCAGAAGTTTTCCTGAGTGCCTTTGATCCTCCTCCTCAAAGAATGCTACGTCTCGTTCCCGCTTCTCAAACAAAACCCTGTAAGAGGCCAAAACCAAAACCACTCACTTCAGAGCTCATAAAATTGATGCAAACACACTCCCAAAACTTCACCACCACCATGACTTCTTCTACTACACATGAGCACCAAAACAAACCCCTTGCATTTAGCTTAAGGACAATGAATTTTTTAGATAATGCAATTGTTGTTTTAGCTTCAGATCATAAAGTATTCTGTCGTCGCAGTGAGTGAACAGTGTGGATTAATTTAACAGTGTTTAATTTTTTGTTATACAATAAAATAAAGATGTGTGGGTTTAATTTTGAACATTATTGGTTTATTTATATTTTTCTGAGTTGGGTTTTTTAAATCCTTCAAATCCCTGCCCTTGAGAGGAACGAAAAATACAGACAAAATTAGATGAATTTTCTTAAAATGACTTCACTTTTCTAATGAAAGACATGTTTGAGAAGATTATTTTTCTTTTTAGGAAAATAAAATAAGACTAATTTCCAAGAAAAAGGCTTTCTTCTTTTACTTTCTTGGATTTGCTTCTTTTCTAAACTGACACTGACAGAATATAAAGAAGCAATTAAGAGTTTGGTGAAAAATATTGAAAAAGGTGAAGGCGGCTCAAAAGTTCAACCTTCCTCCTGTTAGGCTGTTCCAACGCTTCAGTCTCTTCAGTACTTTTTTAAAATCGAATATGTGGTTTAAATTTGATGATGTTTTTAAAAAGAACTAACTACATTAACTTATGTAAGCTTACTTTAAAGACATCGGCAAACTCATTCAATCTGCAACATTTTTACAGACAAAATGTCAAAAACATTCAACTAAGTACGACTAACCTCATGAAAACCTGCTGATGTCAACTGACCTGTTTGATGGCTTTTCTTTTATTGGTCTGTTTTGTTGGGATAGGTTAAAGTTAGTTAACTACAGCTAACCACCGTTCAATTGATCAAAGGGCATTTTCACAAACCCAATTAGTCCCACCGGTCTAGCTCGTCTTGAGTCCATCAAGACGAGCCTCTGTAACCTCTGACTGAACAGAGGCATTTCGGTCTATGTACACAGCGGTATCGTAAACACTGTTTGTGCTTTTCATTGCTGACTTGGGGAATGGAGTCGGTTTTGTGCTGTGGGTGTGGAGGGGGATAAAAGAGCAGGACACCCAGGACTCTATGTTTTTGAGTTTGGAGAGATCGAGAGACACGAAGGCACAAAGATGCTCAGGACTGCTGTGCTGCTTGTTTCATTGGGTAGACTGAAACTCAAACTAGATACTACTTTTAAAAGAATAGATTTAATCGTCTAATTTGTGATTGTAACTCGTATTTTGTGTTCTTGTCAGTCTTTTACGCTCTCAGTGGAAAACAGCCTTTTCTAAGTGATAGTAATGCTCTTAACCTTCTCTCCGGGTGTAATTAGGACTGTGTGTGGGTGATGGGATCCTACCCCGGGGACCCCTGAGTGGAGCTGTTGCAGGCACAGTGAAGTTCACCACCACCCTCAGTCCTCCTGAGAAGCCTTTCCTCTCCATCAGCTGGACCTTCAAAGGGACGAACATCCTCACCTCCACCAGTAGCAACATCATTGCTCCTGGATATACCAACAGGCTCTCATTAGACCGAGCCACGGGGGCCCTGGAGCTCAGAAACCTGACGCTGGAAGATAACGGGGAGTACACCGTCACCATCGTACCCAACGGAGAGCTGCAGAAACAGGGCAGGACCACACTGAATGTATATGGTGGGTCACAATCACGTGTGTGTTAAGATGCGTGATGTTGAGATATTTTTTAAAATGTCACCTGCCCCTAAAGCACATTATCGATGAAGGTAGACGAAAAAAACTTTAGATCTATAATCTTCTCTGGCTTTTTATTATCATACTGCCTCTGTCAAATTTATGCTGATAAATATTTTGAACTGAAATCTAATTTGAGACATTTGTGAGGTTGTCATGCCGCATCCAATTAATCACACACACTGACAACAATATTTTGTATCACTGTAAGAGAAAAATCTTTTTATATACATTTAATTTCCACACGTATAAATATGTTTAAAGGTTCAGTGTGTACGAGTTAGAGAAATGGAATGTAATATTCATAATTATCTTTTCACCTGAAAATAAGCATTTTTGTTTTTTGTTTCGTTAGAATGAGTTGATTGATATGAGCTGATGATTTGAAAAACAAGAAACTATATAACACTGAATCTACTATTAAAGGCAATTGTACGCTCTCAAAAAAAACGGGAGCCTGTAAGTATCTAACAAAGTATTTCACGTGTTTTCAATAGCATGCATAAAACAAAGTTGTACTCAGACATACAGTGCTTCAAAAGCAGTAAAAACAGTCAGGAACTGTCATTTATGGACAAATTGACTCAATTTGATTTAATTTCACAATTAATAAATCATTGCCTACTGTGAATTGGGTCACAATGGCTTTTTAAAAAGTGGGTCCCTTCCAGAGAGTCTGCCATGTTTCTACCATAGCTCAGATTGGACTTCCTCTTCTTCTTCTTTTCTTTTTATGGTGGTTGGCGTCTAGTGTTAAGGTGCATTAACATCACGTCCGATGTTTGAGTGTGGACCGGAGATAAGTCCCAGAACGGACAAAACAAACACTGACACTAACCAGGGCCTTTCTTGCTTTTTGCAGCCGCGATAGGTGAGACTGGGGTGTTTAGTTACAGTAATCTGCAAATTCAGACCTAGATGTCACTAAATATCACACACTGGACCTTTAAGTATGTTTACATATACATTCACATCTGTAATAGTTCAACCAGCACCACCAAAAACTAACACCACCAACCCAACCTAACATAACACCAAAAACCTCAAGTTAAACAAAAATCTAACAGACATGGGAATGTTTTCATTGTATTTAAAATGCGTCCCTTTTTACAGTTTTATATATGAAGGAATCAGCTTGTTCTTACCACGTATTGACCCTCTTCGTGTTCGACAGCATTGATAACTGGAGCCACCATCCGCAGCCGTGCAGCCATCCTGATAGAAGACAAAACCTCCACCAACCTCACCTGTGAGGCCTCGGGCTCCATCAGCACTAGAGAGTGGATGAAAGACGGCCAGCCCCTTGAGTCCAGTAGCAGACTCAGCTTCTCCGTGAACAACAGAACGGTGTTCATACAACCCGTTCACAGCTCCAACCACGGCACCTACCAGTGTAAAGTCAGCAACCCAGTCAGCAGCATGACTGCAGCCCATAATCTGACTGTCAACTGTGAGTACTGCTCTCTGAACGGTCCCATTTAAGAAGACTATTTGTAGGATAATTGGTCTTTCATTATTTTGTAGCTTTCAAGAGCAGAAATCTCAATTCTAAAGTCCTACCACTGTGTTTGTCTTTTCTGTAGTTGGACCACATAACATATCAATTACTGGACCTTCAGCAGCACCACCTGGTCATAGAGTGACACTTCAGTGCACAGCAGCATCTGTCCCACCCGCACACTTCAGCTGGATGTTTAATGGCAATGAGACAGACGTTGAGAACTCTTTGTATATCATAGAGCGTCTGGATGACAAAAGCACAGGAAATTATACCTGCACTGCCAGAAATGTGGTCACCATGCAGCAAAACTCCACAGTTCTGAGTGTGCGAGGTGAGCAAACATCGATAAATTAGTGACGTCTGTTTCATGTCTTTCAAATGTCGTGAAGGCGACATTTTAATCACTGCTGTCTTCTTTATTTTACGAAGCATCCTGCAGTGGACCCTGCTGGTCATTTTCAGTGATAGTGATCAATGCATTGACCATAACGAGGTTAATGTAACTATGGAAAGTGACAGGTGAGATATGACTTTATTAGAATAATGATTAACCATTGCACCAAACTGTACCAACTCAACTTCCTCTTATTTGGTCTCTCTTGCTGTCATATCAATTTATATTGTTCTGTTTGTTTTTCAGATCAGTAACTCCAAGATGTGTTTTGATTATACTGAACCTTATCTGTCAAATGACACTATGAATGCCTACCTATAATTTCTTTTTGGAAGACGATCACCTTTTGTAAGGAGTCAGATAACGAGCAATACTTCGGTTTATGTTTTTCCGTTTCTCTTAATTAAACCTCAGTGACGTGTGTCTATTCATGTGTGTTCTGTATAAATAACAGTCTTTATATTTGACGTCACAGTAAACTATATATACTATATATAGCCCCACTGTTGTGTTTTCCAGCAAGTTGCTTAAATTAAACAATCATTTGTTTTTCTTTACACAAAAAGTCATGAGTGCTGCTTCACTCATTGCTGCAGCACAAACACTGTGATTCTGACCCTGTTCCACTTTTTAACCATAACTGCAATCACTGAGTATCAGCACTACATGCAGATAATAATAGCAGACTATAATAAAGTACCTCTCCAATTTTTGTCACTGTCTATTTGTCAAGTTGTTAGACTTACCTAGAAAAGAACTGCTGAAGTAATGTGAGGGAGCTAATGTGACACTGAGCAGCTGCGTTATAATATACTGTAACCATAGAAATGCAGTTTATACAGTTACTTAATTGTAGTTGGTGCCAAATAAAAGTCTTGTTTACAGCATGAAAGACATCTGAACTATTTTCTACTCTGTTTAGTGATTCATTACTTTTACTGGGTCGGTTTCAGAGAATTATTGGGGTGACTGAACCTACATAACCTTTATATTTTAACTAAGATGCAACCGACACTTCTTTCAGTTTTAAGGTCTGTTTTTAGTGAAGGTGAATAGGGCACACTGACACTAACACTGACACCTAGTGGCTAGTCTGGAGTTTGGTTTCACTTTGGCCGTAGTGGAGAAGTGTGAGCGCTGGACCTGCATGGTATCATCTTGTATACAGTTACGTAGTTCTAATCCCCAGAGAGCACAGAGAGATAATGTGGTTTTGGATTGTTCTTACTTTATCAAAACTATGTACATTTCTATACCTAATGTTTTCATTCTGACACACAATACTGCTTATAGTAAGGTTATTAAGTTAGAGACAGTATCGTTTGTTACTTTTTTAAATGTATTTTTTAGGCGGTGAACCACCAGGTAGAGCTCACCCCACTTCAATCCATCATTTGACGAACATTGCGTCTGTGTTTGTTTGACCTGCAGAACTCAGGAACAACTGTATCTATATTTACGTCACTGGACAGGTACGTAACTGCCTTATAGCTTAACAATGAATTAAATGGATCTTCAGTTTGCATCCCTCACCACCTGCTGTGAGGAAGCGTGACCACCATAAATAATGATTGCTGTATTGATGAACATGCGGAGCGCAGCTTCACTCTGAAGGTATAAGAATTAAGCCGGAAGCTCCACCAACCTCATGTTAACATACTGTACGTGGTGAGCAGCAGGCATGTGACCCTAACCGTCCAGGATGTTGAGCGTCTGCCTCTTGGCTCAGCTTGCGTACATTCAGAGGTGATAATCACTTGGGTGATATTTGGTTTCGTGGTTTGACCTTCAGGTCTCGGCGCTTCTGGCTCAACATCAGGCTGTCAACGCCGAGACAGTCTCTAGAATACTATGAGTGGCAGAAATGATAATGACAACACCTGGGCTCCCTAACCCTGTGAGCTTTACTGTTTACTATCCCTGCCTATAGATTATTGGTGAATAAAACATTTAACTGAATGAATTAGAAAACGTTCCATTTATTTTAATGCATTTTTTTTTTCTTTTCATAATCTCTCTCACCTCTGGGCATCATTAAAACACATTTCCTTACTCACCTCATTAAGTAGTTGACAGCAGAAAATGGTAATTTGTGGTTTGTTTACTGTCAGGCAAAACTCTTTTGTCCCTCCCTCTCTGTCTCATGTTTTATGAACACCAAACACCAAGTCATGCTCTCACACCTAAAACACCCTGCCAGTGACATTTTGACTATTTTAAGGCAGGTTGTATTGTGAATATTAACGTCTGAAAAACATATATTCTTACCTTGAGTTTAGTGATATAGTCAGAAAGTTTTATTTTCCTAATTTCAAATACAACAGTTTTTTTTTTTCCGCAGCAGCAGGATTCATTAGTGATAAAAGCGACAAAAGAAATAACATGGCAAAGTATGTGTTCTCATAGATAAAACCGATCTTTGAGCATGTCCTCCATATTAAATGCACCACTGTCTCCATTAAGAAAACATTTTGCATGCTTTGATTAGTAACGAGTGTGACTTAGGATGCAGAGCTGTTACCAGAGTTCGGTTGTTATTCCTGTCTTACCCTGTAGACCAATCATTTACATGCAAGGAACAACCTGAGTTCGACCAACTGAAGCAGGCGAAGCTTTGCATCTCTGACCTGATTACCCTTTTGAGCACCTGGGGCTAATTTTACCTGGGACTCTGATTGGTGGGGATAATTATACATCGCTTTTCTGAAATGCAGCTTCCTTCGGGGGGCTTGACATGGGGTCACTGGTGCGAGGCTTTGAATTAATCCAAAGCTCGGTTTGATGCTCTTTTGTTTCTTCACACTGTTATCATCCAGCATCTCACCTGAGACTATGCAGAGACGCACTTTGGAGCGACAGCGAATACATGTGGTGGTAAAGCACCGCCTCCGCTCACACTGTTAAATCCTCTCATTCATACTAAATATCTTGGTGAAAAGCTGAAGTGAATTACAATTGCATTACATAAAAGTACCATACCTGCAAGAATCAACAGTCGCACCATTCTGACCATAAATGGCATTGCTTCATCTCCTTATCTTGCATTTTCTGCGATTGCCTTTGGAAAGTAACAGCGAATAACCTTGGTGGAAGTAATATAGCAGGACGACAGATAAATAAAGCTGAATAACGTTTAGAGCATCATGTGACAGTTGGACTGTGAAGCTAAGGGAAGCAGCTGTGAAGGTCTTTGTGGCCCACAGCACTTCAAATGGATTCGCAAAGATGAAATGAGCTTAATATCAATCAATGGCAATGGGTTGTGTCCCGTTGATGTGTTCGCTAATGATTCGCAAACAACACTCAAGTGAATTTATAGTAGTTGTTTGTCGGGTGTTTTACAGAACATTTGCTTAACGCTTGGAAACAACACTGCGGAGCTGTCTTTTTCAATATCTACATTTCCTTTTGGTTTCTCTTTGGATGCAGTACTACTATACATACTACACACGCTGTTATGCTTCAAATACAAATATGTACCCGTTCACCCTTTTTTTTCTTTTTTTTTTCCTCCTCACAGCTTTACATTAGATTTCATCATTTAACCAAGTTGTCAGCCATCAAACCAAGACCACACATCTGACCAGAAGCGGCGACGCACACACACAACCAGGCCGGAGCATGTGGAGATCACACAAAGATGTCCACGAACGACACTGAGCCGCAGAGAAAACAACTGGGCAACTGGGCCCATTGGTGACTTTGTGATGTTCCTCTAATCGACGAGTCGCAGCAGAGAAGCGCGGCTTTCCCAGAAGTGAACACCTTGATTCCTAGAGATTTCAATTACAATTCTCAGTAAATAACAAATATGGAAATACAGGTTATGATGGATTGATCAGTCATCATCTTTTGACCACAGGAGGTCACTGTTCTGCTGGTTTAGACAACGTGAAGACACGGTGGAGAAAATCACTCATGGGGAAATCACTCTCACTGATAACTGCTGACTTTTTAATCACAGATGCTAAGGAGGGAAACCATCGACCTTTGAGTCGTGTTATGACTTTTTATTTCTGGTCATTTCCAAATGGGAAATGCTTGAACGCAACCTAAGCGTGAAGCATTACCTCACCTCCGGTAAGTTAGATTTAATATTTATCTTAAATCTTTGAATCTAGCTTTAAGTTTGAGGAACGGAAAGAGTGAAATGAATATTAAACATAACACGCACACATATATTGGTAAATAAATATCGCGTTGTGTCAGTTGGAGCTGGAGAGTCTACAAACCAAGCTGATCCTCTTCTGTGTTTCGCAAAACGCCGCCATCATATTTGAAAACTTTTCTCCTGTTGCCAAACCGCATGTTCTGTCAGCGTTGACTCACCTTGGACAAGTGGTGTCCTCTTGAAGGGAACATTCATTCTATTGGGGTTTTTCTGTGACAATGACAACGTGGAGCAGATCACCTGGCTTTCTGTCCCTACTGATTTACATCACATTACTCTCAGGTAAGACATTTTTTTGCAACTCTGAAAATGTTTTCAATAGAGGATGATACAGTGAAACTTGATTTATTGAGCTATTTTGTGCATGAAACACACGCAAGTTGACAATTCTATATTATATATATATATTTAAATGGTTCAATCAATTAATCTGACCAAGCTTAATTTAAATAAAATGCATATAGTCGTTTTAAAGTTCTGAATAAGTAAATGCCTCCTGTATCAGAGCGAAAAACTGAAGATGAAATATCAGTTGCGGACACCATATTTGAACAAAATGAAAAGATCAAATCTAGTGCAAACCAGAGTTCAAAAAGACACATCTCATTTCCATTTCTGTCCTTCTGTCTGCCTCGTCTTGTTCCTGCCAACACGTCATCTTCTTTTGGCAGTTATCAAGGCACAAGAAGTCAAAGTCTGGCCTGAAGTGACTGGATACCTCGGGCAGGATGTCACCTTGCCGTGCCAGTTCATCCCAGGCCCAGAAGAAGCAAATGTTACTCAGGTTCAGTGGTCTCTTCTGCGACCAAATGGAGAGGAAATTATTATTATTGTTTCTAATGTGAATTTTGGAATAACTGTCCATGAACCGTATGCAGAGGAGAAAGTGGAGATTAAAGAACTATCCCTGATAATTAAAGACGTGAATATGACAGATGAAGGCTCGTACAGCTGCAGCCTTTCAACTTTCCCCAGTGGTTCATTTGAAGGAACTACCAGACTTGTTGTTAAAAGTAAGTAAAGTTATTTTATACTCTGTTTTAGAGCTACATCAGTTAGTAGATTAATTGATTCGACGGCTATTTTGATCACTGATATTGGTTTGAGTTTTTTCAGCTTCCAGCTACTTTAATTTGAATATTTTCTGGGTTTTTTTTCTGGTATTTTCTGGATGATAGTGAACTGAATATCTTCGGGGCGACAAGACGTTTGAGGACGACATCTTGAGCTTTGTGACATATTTTTCATAGTTTTCTGCCATTTTATAGACCAAATAACTACTCAATGAATCGAGAAAATAAGATCAAGCAAAGACAAATTTCAAATTAAGCACAAATCAAAACAGTATTTATATAAAAGATAAGACATTTTTTTCTGTTCAATTTGATTTAAAGTAAGTCAAAAATTGCAATCAGAGTTTTGGATTTCTTGGTAAATGGTAGAATTGTTTGACATCCTTATTAAATGAATGTGCTGTTTTCTATTATAAGAATATTGGGATATAATATTAAACACCACAAATCTGTATTTAGGACAATTTCACCTCGTGTCTGCACACATAAGGTTAATGGTTGT
>JAPQRN010000009.1:7607186-7622863 GCA_037367275.1 Coranthus polyacanthus
TGTGTGTGTGTGTGTGTGTGTGTGTGTGTGTGTGTGTGTGTGTGTGTGTGTGTGTGTGTGTGTGTGTGTGTGTGACTAACTTGTAGAGAGGTTCGACTCGTGTTGCCTTGTCAGCATTCTGAACACAAAGGCTGAAGTAAACAGAGAGACGGAGACACATCAAATCCAGGCCTGCTTCTGCTGACAGCAATCATTTAGCCAACAGCATAATGTGTGCAAACAATGTTATCATTCATTATCTAGGGCAAGACAGTGTGAACAAATCTTTTTCACTGCAAAAGGCATAATTTTGCATCTGACTTCAGTGCAGCGTTAACCTAGACTCAGTTATTGTTCTCTAGGTCGTGGAGAACAATGGCTGCTTTTTGAAGGATTTGTAAAGGACTGTACTGGTAAGTTTTCACGATAATACAGTTCATATAACTGCTGAATATGCATGGGCGATAAGTTGATACGGGATAAAGATGTTAATGCTGCACACTGGCGACTCCTGCTGTTCGGTGAGATCTGATGAACAATGAAGCAACTTAGTTTAGGTGAAAAGTAACGGAGGAGACTTTCGGCTCTTTTCAGAAAGAAGGATCAGGATGGGAACATTTTAGGGAAATGGAAAAAAATCTTATTGATAAGTCCAAGACACTTTCAAGAACCGAGCATCAGCTGCTGAAAAGCATTACATTAATAATTCAATTCACTACAAGTCTAGTGGGGTTTTTTTTTTTTCTCAAGAACTGGTTTTAGTTTCTATTCTTCCACCAACTGGAGCTTTCTACAAATCCCCTAAAACATAACATTCTGGGACCCCTTGGTGAATTTAAATGCATGGTCAAACACTACTCATCTTGTCTGTACACGTTTTAACTGAATTCTGCATCTTGTATCTTTAATTAACTAAATTTATAGTTGTGTTTTTTAATAGTTTACTGTATCCTTTTATTTTTTTGTATTATGTCTTGAGATGGCTGTAAATGAGCGTCAGTCCTCAGTGACTTTTGGACTTAAATAAATGTTTAGGATAAAAAGAAATAAATATATAAATATATATTTATATTTATTTATTAATATAAATAGGCTAAGGTCAGACACTCAAACCGACAAATAAGAATGTAACCTGAACACTGACCAGGGTGGAGAGTTCTTGCTGTCGTTGTGCAGTGAAAACTTCTGCGCTCAAGTCTTTCCGATTTATTTAACCACACCAACCATGAGACGTTTGTAACTTCTGTAATCATACTAACTATAACCAAGGGTGTGTATCGAACTGCCTCCTAATTTAGAAAGAGGTGAGTCAGTCTGCATTGAATATTTTGGGAAGTGATTGGGTAATTGTTTCAATGAAAATTTGAGTCAGCGACCCACAGAGAGAAAAAAAAAAATGCACCGTCCACAATAAATCATGAGTAAATTGAAGGGTGCAGTAAAAGCATCACACCTGATTTTTCAAGCAGTCGGTGTAAATAAAACTGGACTGCAGCTCATTCTGACATCTGACATAAAGCTCCATTCAAACAGCTTCCGCACCGATCTGTTTCACTTGTGATCCTACACAACGACCGAACCGAGCGCTGAATTCCATGTGGATTAAAAAGATGACTCATCTGCTCACAATGGCTGACAGTAAAAGATGGTACCTGGTGGCCGCAGTACATTCACTGTTTTCCCTTTACTGTAAGTTGTAAAAAAAAAAAAAAGGGGGGGGGATTTAAAGGATAAGACTGCAGATACTGTCAACAAATCTCAAGAATAGACGTTGTTAGTCGGTCTCAGTATTTTCAGATTATCGCAGACTGTCTACGGCACACAGCCCCTGCTTGTTTTGTCGCACTGACAACATAAATCTGTAAAGAACCATTTGTTGTAATGTGAAGCGTGGATAATTTGAAGGTGAAAGGCTGAAAAACATACAAATCCCCCAGTGTATTCCTTTAAGCACTGTAGCTAACACGGTGTAGAGTTTGTAGAGCTGTAACATTAACAACGCAATTAAAAGAGACCAGAATTTAGAGCCGGAGTGGAGAAAAAAAAAAAAAAAATCATGTAATTCTTCTCACTGTATTTATCAGCATGTTTTCCTGTGTTCAGCCCCTTCCTGAATGAGTCCCCCAGCACCGAGGGGAGTAATTAGACGATCAAAAGCTTGAGACAGTATTGACAAGGCTGTGTTGAGTCTATCACTCTGGCAGGAGGCTCTGCTGTGGACGGCCAAGTCTGTCTGCTAAACAGTGAGAAAGGAAGGAAGCTGCAGCTATAGCTTGCTGGCGCTTTAACAAGCCCCTTAAAAGATGCCCAGAATTAACAGATCAGGACAGATCTAATGGAAGTAGTTCAGTTAAGGATTTCTCATTCAAATTCAGCAGAGTCCTTTTCAAACTTTGCTTTATTCTATTTCGTCTCTTTCTGCTCTTCTCTATCTTGCCTCTCCGTTTCTGGCTCTTCCTCACGCGGTCTCTCTATCTCTTATAGGCTGTGTGAACAGAGGTGAAAAAGAAGTAAAGGCTTGGCAAGCGTTACCCAGGATAACGAGGGACATTAATTTCACATTTCAAAGCCTCTTGCTCTCTCTCTCTGTCTTGCCTTTTTGTAGTTGTCTGGTTATCTTACAGTGGTAGAAGGGTGCTGTTGCTGGGTAAATGGTTTTCCTCACTTTGAGGACTTACGGACAGACTTATGGGAAGCACAAATTTTTACATATTACACTCACACACATTGTTAAAGAAAGGCGGGCCAACAATATCATCTGCTACTGTTTGCTTAATGCCGTCTTACAACTGTTTCATCACCGATACCATCCAAAAAGCAGCTCTGGGAAACAGGGAGGGACACAAAACTCTTGAACACAATTATTCAAGTTTCTTAGTATGTTATAATCCACCATATTGTCACAAATAGTCTGTATTTAACTCTGTAATTCCCACTTAGAACAATGGTAACAAAACAAGAAAGACAACAAAAAATAAAACAACAGGAAATAATTCTCTGAAAGTCTTTTAGTTGCTGTTTTAAATCACATACAGACACAGTATGTCCTTCAACAAGGCTTCATTTTACTAGAGGGATAGTTAGCGTCCAGGGAAGTGTCTGTGGAAGAAAACCAGGGCCCTCGAATCTATAGGTGAGCTGAGAGGGCAGGGCAGTAAGGAGGGTAAAGTAAGGTCGATGAAAGCCATCATCCAGTCATTTCTACTCAGATCTGTCAACATTGATCTGTTCTCTGGAGCAGATTGCAGGAGATTGACTGATGACCATCTCATGAGACACATGTAACCAGTTCTGTTTGTCAGCCTCAAGCTCAACTGGAGTTTTCAGTTTTCCCAGTTTAATCTCCTTTCAAAGATTTATCACTGCTGAATCTCAACACCATCTCCCCTCCTCTTCCTTTCTTCTGTTCACCTGAGGAAACAAACATTGTTTCTCTAAGCAGCACAAATGTCCCTCAGTCATGTCTCTGGCCCCCCGCAGCCCTCACCCACCCACTGCGTCTGGTCTCAGTCCTGGTCCCCCAGTAGGTCTGTGGTGTTGCTGTTCTGTGGAGGTGGAATGGGTCGGGTGGTATGCGGCGGGGGGCTGTGGTGGAGCCGCCTCGGGCTGGGCCCCCCACCACCTTCACTGTCTGTGTTGGATGAGGATGGGGGTGGTGGAGGGGGTAGCCTGGGCAGCGGTGCTGATGAGGGTGGTATTCTCGTCGTGGTTGATCCTATACTGCTGCCTGACCTCAGGCTCTGAATCCTCCGGCATTCCTGGCAGATCCTCACGTGGGTGCAGCTACGGGCTGGCAGCATCACAGGTGTGGGGGCCGGTGGAGGAGGGGTGGTGTTGGCTCCCAGAGGGTCGTCTAGGATCCGTTGGGGCCCGGGGCCGAGATCAGAAGGCCCCGTTCCTCCTGCACCGCCTCCTCCTCCAGCACCACCTGTTAGCGGACCGGCTCCGCTGTAGAGTTTGCCATTGCTGAGACGCATCTCCCGGACCAGGCGCAGGGGCCGAGGGGCCCCTAGAGCAATGCGGGTGGGGTGACGCAGAGCAGCTGAGCTGCTGAGGGGCCGACGACGGCGTAGACGGGAGTTCTTCTTACAGGAGACGGCGTTTCGGAACTCTGTGATCATCTCCTGACAGACAGACACCTAGAGAAGAAAGGGAAGGAAGGAGGAAAGAAGGATATACGGAAGGGAAGGAAAGGAAAGGAAAGGAAAAGGGAAGGGAAGAAGGCAAAGGTAGGAAGGGTGCCACAGACACAAAGTAGGCAGGCAGCAGAACAAGTGGTAAGGCAGTACATAAATAGGAGAGAGCGGAAGGAAAACAAAATTGGAAGGAAAAGCAAAAAAAGAACAAGGCAGGAACAAGTCAGAGGAACAGACACAGTAAAGCATGGAAAACAAAAAAAGTCGCAGGAGAAGCGGAGGGCACAGAGATCAACAAATGGAGGGATGGATTGAGAACAGAAATGGAGAGGTGATGGGGGAGGATGTGGAGATGGATAGAGATGGGAGAATATCCCAGGAGCAGAGAGAGTTATTACAATCCAAACACACAAAACACTGAAATGTTGTTTAGTTAATGGGCACTTCATTATGGCACTATGTACTATGAACGGACAGGCAGGCCTGCAGGTGCACATATATAAAAAACCACTCACACACACACTCTGCACACATTCAAACACACACCCTGAAATCATTTTAAACATTCCAACAACAGACTACTGTAATTTAAACACATGACAACAAAATGCATCGACATGTGCATTACACACAAACAACATTCTCATTTAAATCATAATAAAAGGTCATGTGCTCACATAAACAAAAACAGTACTCATTATCGGAGAACAGACACTGATGGCCAAATGATAGGAAGTGTGTGTGTGTGTGTGTGTGTGTGTGTGTGTGTGAGAGAGAGACAGAGAGAGAGAGAGAGAGAGAGAGAGAGACACACACAGAGAGATGTGTGAGAAGTAATCCAAGAATGGAAACGAAGAATACCAGCGTACATGTGAGGCATGTAAAAGAAGATACATCATGACATTTAATGCCAGGAAAAAGATCACACTGCTTCTTTATGCAAGCAAATATTGGCATTTCTCAATATTGCTTATCCGTACCATCAAGTTTAGCTCACAAACACTACACTTAACTGGCATACTGTTAGAACAACCAACACTAAAGGGGCACAATGACTTCAAAACAGGCAGAACATGCAAAGTCAAATCCACTTCTCTATTTGTTTTAGCATTTTTCGACACTTTAGCAGTTCAGTGTCCCATACTTCAACATTCCTTTCATCTCACATGCACATAAAACACAGGAAACCCATAAACTTACAATCAAAACAAATACAAATGGAGGCAAATAAATCCACTCACTCACTCACACACAAACACACACGTACACAACAGCATAATCAAAAGGGTTGGCGGGATGCCATGGGAACCTACTGGGGTGTGTCTGTGGGGTCGGCGAGGGCAGGTATGGGGGCATACCTCATCGGTCTCTGCCGAGCGGCGCGTCGACCACACAAACTCCATAATGGCCACAAACACAGCAATGATGAGGCCACAGATCAGCACCACAAAGATGCCCCCTATGTTCTCCATGCCCAGACCTGAGAGGAGGCCACAAGAGACAAACATTAAAGCTCATAAGCATAAAGACATTAATTCTACACTTTGAAATCGATTTACCACTCATGAGACGTAATATGCAGCTCTAAAAAAAGCAGTATAATGTCTCCTGTGGCTCTGAAGGAACTTTGTCAAGTATGACAAAATTATATAATCAACAGATGGAAGTGAAGCCTGTGAGTGCATTTTAAAAGATGTATGCGTGACCCAGTCAGGGAGAGTTTGACAAATGAGCCTGCGCTGTAGTGTGCACTACAGAAAAAAGACGTGTTTTTGGAGTTTCTAAGTGCATTATGTAGGATTTATCATCTAGCGGTGAGGTTTCACATTGCAACTAACTGAATACCCTACGCCTCATCCTCCCCTTCCAATCATAGAATACCGAGGTCAGGTCAGACTAAAACAATATCAGCCCGATTGTGACCCACTGCAGCCGAAGATGCATGTCAGTCCATGTAGGGAACATAAATGGACAACTAGTGTCTGCATAATGAGCTCCTACGAGATGCAGAGCGAAGTGATCATTATTATCTCTAGCTTTCTAGCTCTAGATTGACAACCCATACTACCCTCTGTGCAAACCAAGAACAGGTAATTTGTTTTTTTCTTTTTTTTAGGCTTTTCCTAGTCTGGTTTACAGTACAGTAATTAGTATGCTGGCATATTCCTGCCATTGGGCAGCTATTTCAGTTGGCATTCTCCTCCTTTCCATTGGCTGCAACTACAACACAATGCAACAAACCCACACATCCTTTTATGTGGTGTTTTCTTTTGCAGGGTTCAAGTCATTTTAATACCTCAAGTCACTTCCCCACATGTTAATGTTTCACCTAAACAAGTTCTCCCCCCGACACTATTTTGTAACAACACCGTCACTGCATCCTGCACCCAGTACGAGTGTGATTTGTTTAAAGAAGTGCAAATTTGCTAAACAGAGAGCTTTTTTTCCCCTATTCCAGGATGATAGTGGACGGTGCCAGGCCTATCTCCAGCACTGGCACAGCGCAAACAAAGTGTGGGGACATGTCTGAGTATCACAGCATAGCATCAATGCAAGTTGTATGTTTATGTTTATGTGTCTAAATTACTTATCAGAGGTATAAAGTAATAATATGGAGGCTCCATAGCTTGAACCAGGTTTGAATGAATTTTGAATCCATCACTTCTGTTCTTAGTTTTCACAAAAAAAAAACTCTAGACATAGAAACTGTGTGACTGATTGACTGATCTTAAATTCACTCAGATCATTATACATTTACACACTTTACATAGTTGCTAACACCTGCTTCCCACTTACATCACACGCACGGTGAAAGACGACAACGCTGGTCGGGAAGAGAGCAACGTGTACTCATGTCACTCCGTTTATGGCTCTATATTTATAACTAATCTGATACAGTGACCGTCATAACAGACAAGGATGTCGTGTAGTCTGAGCCCAGAATATGAGAGCTTGGAGTGTCTGCCAATGCAAAAGCTTTGACTAGAGCCAGAGTTTGATTTGTCCATTCTGGGATACTGTAGCAACATGGAAGAAGACCCACTCCCTCTCTAGACATAAACAGCTCAATCTAAGGTAATGAAAACACAGCAATTTGTATTTTCATGTGATTATAATGAAAACATAACAATGAAAACTATATTCCATTTCATCTAATAGATCTCTCTAAGTCCTACAGAATGCACCTTTAACTAATAAAAAATACATTTTAGGGTTCACTTCAGGCTCTTCTTTTTGGAAAAAAAATCCTTTCTAACTGCCGTAACTTCAGTACAACATTAAATCACTGGGGTGCTCTTTGAATTGAATTTAAAATTTAAATGGCCCACGATGAAGTGACTGTTCAAATGCCAAGCCTCTCTGGCCTGAAACTCTTGAGATACAGTGCACTGATGAAGCTCAACGATGATGAAAAGACTGTTACCGAAACCATTTTTAAAACTGATTTTCATCTGACAGCGGTGACAAAAATGCAGGAATTTTCATTTCATACTCATTTGTACAGGTACAGTTATATACAGGAAACATACCAAACACCTCACTCTCGCCAATAAAATTCCCATTACACACCACCTGAGACAAACAGAAAGCATTTGGGGAAGTTGATTGTGCTAAGCGCCCTTCACAAGGACATTAAGTTAGGCATTAGCCATTAGCCAGACTATACGAGAGTGAGGAGACTATTACTGGGGACATTAGAGAGAAACAGGGAGAGGAGACAGAGAGCTGCGGTCCACTGACCCTTGGCACGGTGGTCCTCCTCTTTAGGACATTGGCCTCCCTCCCACCATCTCCTCTTCAAGATCTCCAGCCTGTTATTCTCCTGCAGCTGGAGGATCGCCAACGTGATCTCATCTCGGAAAGGAGACCCTGACGGATGACAGGGGAAAAAAAAAAAACACACAAAAAAAAAAACGAATAAGAGCAAGCGGAAGAGGATGAGGAAGACGAAGGTGAAGGCGACAGTGCCAAGACAGGAGAGGGTTTACTCGAGAAGAGAAGGAAAAGCACAAAAATCTTAAAGAGCAAAGAGAAAAACAAACAGAGGCACGGAGAAAAAATTGCTTTTGCAGCCTCGAGATAGCTACGAGTGATCTTATTGTGAGAATAAAGAGAGGATTAGTGAGAGATAAAGAGTGAGATTAAAACCAGACAGAGCCAGCGGTACAGCTGTTCATCAGCAGACTGCGAGGAGGACCCAAGCAAGTTATACACTAGACAAAAAAAAACAAAAAAAACTAGATGGTGGTGGTCCACCAGAATTACATACTGTATATATATGTATATTCAGATTTACTGTAATGACATATAGCAACGTAGATAATCAGCAGACCCCACGATGAACAGGTGTCACTTTAAATATCGGCGTTGGTGTTTTTTTTTTTTTTCAAATTAAATGCAGACTCTCAAAACAAACCCCTGTAAAAAGAGGGCATCTCAAGAGCCCATTCACCTGGATGACCACCTCTTACCCTAGGGGAGGTGCTATAAATCACTGGCCACCGAGCAAAACCTTGTCAAAAAATAGTCCATTCCCCACTGCATTACTGACCCTCTGAGGGAATTACACTATTTGGAACAGCACTATATGTATTTTGATACGTTGTTAGCTATTTAAACTTGAACTTGTTTGTGCTGTTACACTAAAGTGAGCACGCAGGAGTATTTTTAAATCTAAATGTCTCTTGTTTTGTACCTCAACGTAATTTTTGTCCTCTCTGTTTTGCTCTCAATTATAAAGTGCGCTTCCTTTTCTCTTTCCTTCTTTGTTCCTCCCCACATTTGGCCAATCTTACACCACTTTCTTTCCCTTTCCTTCCTCCCCTTGTTTGACAGTGTCCTTATGTGTGAATAAACAAGCTTCAGAAGAGCTGGATGTGTGTGGAAAAGCAATTAACTGCTTGTTCATTACTTCCAGTTGAACTACTAATCCCTTAGATAAAAACTAAATCAACCACGTACAAGATATTTTTCAGATCTAATCTCTCACCATCTGCACATGTGTCTATTCAGCATATGTAATTGATCTCATGCAGGTATTTCTGCTTCTCCTACTGTCACTTAATGAGATTTTTATTCTTTTTGTTGATGAGGTTTGGAGTTTTAGATCCAAGATAAACAAATCTGAAGCAATCTTTGCTCAGTCTGTGCCAGGATGTTTAGATACTGTGTCTTCATATAAGACCAGCCTGTACATTTTATACCCACTGTGTTCCTCAAAGAGGTTACTGGGGCTATAGGTGACCTACTTTAGTCAATTCAACTGTAAATAGCTTGCAGACTAATGATTGTGTCCTTGACTATTTTAGGTTAGAGTCCACCTCCTTTACACAACCTTGAGCTTCAAGATTATGGAAAAAGTCGTTTTAAAGCAGCTTTTAGCTGTCTGCATTATACAGGTGAACGCTCCGTATTTTATCAACTGAATAAGTCTGTGTGACACCTCTGATCATAACAGGAAGAGACAACATATTTATATTCCCGGCAGCAAAGTCTTAACGTTCACATTGAAAATTTTGTGTAACCTTGTGATCACTTTCTTGTGCCTCTGCAGCTGCATGTGGTACACTTTTATATCCTATAATTTAGATTAATTGCCCTCTCCAGAAGCATCACTTTCCACTGCTGTGATGATGAAAGGTCAGTGGCCATTCTAACAAGGCATACTTGTGTTATAACATGAATTTGCTGGTTTTTACAACTCTGTCTTAAGATGAAGATAAAACTTTTAAAGACTTAATTGCAAAAGCCTTTAAATGGAGTTATCTGTGATCTCTTAAAGCTTAAGTAACATCCAAAAGCAACTGTTTTGTCTACGTTTTCCCCAACTATCGAATGCTACCTAAATTGGTTCAGAAATAATTTAAGTGGGACTCGGAGAAACATGCATAATTTAATATGTACTTCTCTTAATTACTAAAACATCTTGTTTCTTTTGCCTCAAACCACAAGCTGTTGTACTACTCTCGCAAAATGCAGAAACTGTGTTTTGAAACTTTGTTACACCTCTTGTGGCTTCATTGCACCATTTGTCTGACATTAAAAAAAAAGTCAATATAGTAAAAACGGTAACAATAAATTACAAGATGATATATTTAGCCAATTATCACATAATACTATATCAGTTCAATTACTGTAGTTAGTTAAAGACCTCCAGTTAATGTAATCGTGTGTTGTCATTTGATTCAGCCAGTTTCTTAACTTACATGTTACATGTTTTTCAACTCATATTGTGACACTGAGTAGCACTTCACATTACAGCTTGGTAATAACATGATGAAAGTGGGATAAGAGTTTCGTAAAACATATGTAATAATAATGTAGTAATGCCATGTAATTACCAAAGTAATAACAACATTTTAGAAGTAAAAATGGTAATTACCATATTATAATGCAGAAACTCATCTTCCTTTATGCACCAAACATTCACTTCTGTTTCAAGGTAATACTGAACAAATTATATGTTTAATGCTGTCACTTGTTACCTGGAAACACTTGTGGTAGTTTCTGTGTAATAACCATGAATCATGGCTGTCTCTCTACTTGATTTCATGGTAATCTTAGACTAATCAAAACATTGAGCGGCAAGGGTCAATTAGGACTTTAAATGCACACAATGTAAAGTGCTGCCGAGTATGTATACATTAGTGTTATAAGAAGCAGAGTTATTACCCAGTGGCATGCCAATGCCGTAGCCCTTGGTGTCCAGCAGGCCCCCTATCTGCGTGAGATTACAGTTGAGGCCACGGTGGTATTCGTTCATAGTGCTCTCCATCAGAAAGGCATACTTGGAGTTGAGCACACGTGCAATGCCCTCCTCTGTGCTTTTCACAAATACACTTGGCTGCTTGGAGTTCATGTAGTTCCACATCCGCTGGTAGGTCTGGTAACGCGAGTTCTGCAGAGCAACGGGAACACGACATGGGAATGTACAGTAAAATCAAATTATTAAATAGTGACTAGTAATGTCTATTTGTGTGAGCTCCATAGCGTTTACATCTGTCTTTGAAGCAAAAATCAGATGCAGGTCGATTAAAATAAAAGAGGGAGGACAGAGGGAAAGAGAGATGAATCCATGATAAACAGGGGAGGAGGCGCATGTAGAGCAGAGAAGCCAGCGTGAAAAATGACAAGGAGAGCAAAACATCAATGGCAAATAGAGGGAAAAAGCAGAGAGGGAGAAAGAAGCGAGGTGAATCAAGGGAACAGATTATTTGCTTATGGCGTAGCTGATGCATCATCTTTAATACAGATGGAGGTAAATCAGCACACAGGAGGAGATTCAGCAGTTAGTAAAATATATCAAGCTCTAAAACAGGATTAAGTGTTTAGGTGTTCAATTACATGTTGCATCTCTGTGTATTTTGTGTAAAAAGAAAGAAAAAGAGTAGACTGTGGCATCTGAGTGTAATAATGCGGGTGTGTTTTGTATGTGTGTGTGGAATGGATTAGGCATTGAGTGGAGTAATGTACTGTAGCACTGAAACTGGCTCATGTAGGCAAACATAGACCACTCATTCTTATACCCTCAGCATGGACAAACACCAAGAGAATGCAAAACAAACACACTCATAAACTGGCATGTAGCCATTTCCCATGTATGCACACAAGTAAACAAAAACATATTTTTTTAATACACTCACCTACACACACACACCCACATGCGAACACACCTACAGACAAAGACAAAAACACACACACATGCGCTCTATGACAAACACAGATGCCGACACAGATGCCGGAAGCCCTCTCATAAGCAAACACAGGCAGTCAGCCACTTAACACGAACACAAACATCCATAAAGAAAATAACAGAGGAAGGAGATATAGTGGCAAATATGAGAACAGCCAATCACTCCAGGCACAGTCATAAACACAAAAACTTACACATACACACAAATATGAAAATCCGATACCATAAACCAGTTCAAGAAACTGTCACAGTCTAGAGTAAATCACACCGCCGTCACAAATACAATTTAAACTTGTATTCAGGGATATAAATGCACGGGCACAGCGATTTAAAAAAACAAGCACAAAGCTGGGTCGTACCATAAAGAAGGTCATGGTGCTTCCTCCATGGATGGTGCCGTACTCGATATTGGTCTGGTCGGCCAAGTCATCCGGAGACTCAATGGGAACCTCCATCCTCTGGACAGTCAGAAAGGCTGCCAAGTTGGCTGTGTAGGAGGAGATGATGATCAGGGTGAACGCCCACCTGTACAAGGCAGATGAAGGGGGGGGGGGATATTAAGTAAGGTGCTCAGGTTTCCTGTCCTAACAGATTTACACCCATAACAATGTAGATGAGACACACTGCTGACCTTTGCTGCAAGATTAAAAACTTTCTTCAAAAAGAACATCATGTACCCACTATACTTTTTAATAACCCATATCTTGCTCCACTCAGTGTAATTTGCTCTTCCTGTCTTCCTCTATCCTTTATCTCCTTAGCTCTTAGCCATTATTATTTCTTTCTCAGCACATGTCTCTTTCACAGTCACAGTGTTGCCACAGGAATATCATCATGCAAGTATTTCTGTGAATTTAGCTTTTTTTGCATTAAATTTTGATGCTTAGGGTTAGACACTGAACTGTATAGTAAATATATATATATACATATACATATATAGTACATGTAGCTATATGTCTATCATTCAAAATGTAAATGTTTACTTGTATAGTTCGGCCTTTTTGTCATCTGTATTTACTGCCTTTTATTGTATCTGACTCATATTCTTCACCAGTAGCGCTTTCATTTGACTGTGACAAAATGTAAACAGTGGTGTGAAGAAGTATTAAGATTTACTACTTAGATAAAAGTACTAATGTCACACTGTGAAAATACTCCATTACAAGTGCATTCAAAACCTTACTTAAGCATAAGTATGTAAATGTTATCAGTAAAATGTACTTAAAGTATAAAAAGTAAAGGTACTGTGCAGTAAAATGGTCTCTGTCAGTGTTTACTATTATATATGATGTTTTTGAATTCATTTTACTGCTGCATGCATATATGTATGTTGCATTTTACTGCTGTGGATATTTAAGGTTGAGCTCATTTTAACTACTTTATAAACTGTTGGGTTGATAAATCTACTGCAATGCATCATAGTCTGTAAAAATCATCATGTTTGTAGCGTCGCTGCACTGTGAGACCACCTATCTCTAAAAAGTCAACTTTTCATGAGCTCAGAAAAACAGCGCTGATCAAACACAATCAACACGTTTTGTGATAAATAAATAAAATAAAATTCAGACATGTTTGAGACATAGACACTTAAGTGCAGTACTTGAGTAAAAGCACTTCATTAAATTCCACCACTTCATGTAATTTGCAATCGCATGTGATAGTTAAAAAAGGTTTATCAGTCAACCTAAATAAAAACACAAACAATCCATTTTGTGACTTACCACACCCCGCTAACACATCTGGTTGACAGAGCTCTGGGCATTATCTCTGATCCCTGCTGCATGAAGCCTCCAACAGGGAACCACAAGCTGTTTCCCAAGGTGTACTGGTTCTCCAGCATGTCCCTGCGCTCCCGCAGACATGGGTGAGGGTTGTACCACTCATAAGGGCTCAACCTGGTGGGGACAATATACTGTACTCACAGTGGAACAACCTTGGGGTCAAGCTGCAATACAGTAATGCACTTATGTCATATTAGTCAAGTCATCGCCAATCAGTCATTCGATCCCTGCCAAACTGTCTGCGAGGTTGCGTAAGGTAAAAAAAATCCTGATATGCGACAGGCAACCTATGTTGAACAAGATAAATGGTGATAAAGCACAGATGTGAGTCAGTACAGTGTGTGATGTAATGTATTGACCTTGCAGCGAGGAAGAGCACGCAGCTGACAGCCAGGTAGGCGAGCAGCATGAAGAGCCAGACGGCTGGAGAGAAGGGATCTAGGAAGGAGAAGTAACCCGGCTTCCGCCCCTGGAATAGACGGAAAGAAGAAGAAAAGTAAGGGAAGAAGACAGTGGGATAACAATTACTGACAGTGATAGACAGACAGGACTGTACGGTGTGTTAAAATACTGTAGGAGGGGTCTCAACAGTCAGAGAAAAGACCTTTTACGCCACAGGAGGGCAGTGTCCTTCACTGTACTCTAATAGTAAGTCTGCAGTGCTTTGATACACTAATGCTACAATCCATAAATGCTCTGTTTCACAATGCCTACTGCTGAAGCATACTTGGCTTGGGCCCAAAACCTCATTAGCAATGTAAAGCTGCCACTGTTACCCAGTTACAGAGCACTGACTTATTGAGCAATTTAAATTACACCTATAAATTTCAGTGTGGACACAGTGGATGCAGCATGCAGGACACAATTCTAGTACAACCTTCAAAAACAAAGTATTATGCAAAGTGTAGTCTGGTTCTTCAAGCTTCATCTAGGAAGTGCAGCCTGTTATCTTCTGTATCACCCTGTCAGCTTAAAAGCAGCGCAAACAAAAGAAAGGAAATCCAATACAAGATCTGTAGTGAGTATCACCCAGCAGGAGCCCTACAGCCCTAGATAACACCCTCACCAGTTGAACTCTGTACAAGATGCTGATCCCCAGGGTCATGAACGGCTTAGAGAAGTCGATAACTTTCTCTCTCTCTGATGTGATGGTGAAGCCTGCCACGGCCAGGTCTGCTTTCTGTGGGATTGACAAAGACAGACGGGTAGATGGATAGATAATAGTAGGGGTGAGAAAAAGATAGAGGTAGAATATGGAGAGAATTACGTTGAGTGGTCAGGCAACTGCGCAAAAATAAAACGACACTTGATGCTGCGCCCGGTAGAGGGGAGCTCTGTTTGTGTGAAATGTTGATTTTCTGCATGAATAATGAAAAGTTTGACTATCCACTTGAAAACACAAATCAGAAAAACACACAGATTAAACACTGGGTTTTTACTTCTGCACACCCACCCACTTACACATTATCCACCATCCAAATGAGGCTAATTGCAAGTAAGCACTCAGTGACTGGTCTTTCCACCTGTATAAAACCTTGCAGGTCTCTGGTCGCTCTGCCTCCCCTCCATCTCTTCCATTAAAAACTAATTGATGAACATGGGCTGCTAATTAGAGCTGAGTGATCAGGCAATAGGGATGGAGGGGGTAGCGGAGGCATGGAGAGCTGGGGGAGCACCAGTGTGGCAGGCTCCACACAGGGACCACAGTCTGGTAATTGAAGTATACCGTATGGTAATTAAGCAGAGAGGGGCTCTCATTAGCCTGCTTCAACGAGAGTGTCTGTCAGAGGCGCACTAGGCCTGGACAGAGAAAAAAGAGGGGAGCCTGGATGGGATAGGAGTGGCTTACAGTAAGAAAAGATGGTGCAGACAATTTTAGGCAATGCTACCACTCTCTTTTGGGGAATTATCAAGTCAGCTTTTGTCCTAGATAAGAGCCTTACTCCCCTCCGAGGGCAATTTGAGACATGGGAAGTTACAGCAGAGTTGTGGTTTGGGGCTACAGAGTGTATGTGTGTGTCTGTGTGTGTCTGTGTGTGTGTGTGTGTGTGTGTGTGTGTGTGTGTGTGTGTGTGTGTGTGTGTGTGT
>JAPQRN010000009.1:7639950-7657508 GCA_037367275.1 Coranthus polyacanthus
GGGGGTGCCGGTGGGGGGCCTGGCGAATTATTTGTTTTTCCCCTTCTGCCTTATTGTATGACACAAGAAAATCTGACAGTTATCATAATGGAAGGATGAATCATTCCCATAATTGAATTTGCAAGTGGAACGGCTTCAGTGGCTATGGATGTAAGAAGACTGTACCGCCAGCCATTATGAGGCAGAAGCGTTATTTTGCTCTTTCTTCTCATAATTAATAGTCATTGTTTACTGGAGAGGGCTTGCTGGAGACAGCTGGGCTGCTGTCCTTGAATAAGCACGGTCAGACTATTTAACCCCAAGACAGACAGTTGGGATAAGTGTGCATGTGTCTAAGCAATTCAAATACAAGGAGTGTCAGTGGGAGTGCAAAATACAAAACGACCCCTTGCTTACCCCTCTTAGCTTTTTTTCTGTAGGATTAAGTGTTTGACACTTTCTGTCTGCATCTAATATCAAAGCACCAGAACATGTTTCCAGTCACATTGACTCAGCATTTTCACTTTGCACCCGTTCAGTTGTTCTCCTTCTACATGTACTTCTTTAATCTCTCCATCTTTGCTTTTCTCTTCTATCTTACCTTCGTCCTCCTCTCCATTACATCTATACCATCTATGCCTTTTGTCTCACTGTTTACTCTTTTTCGCTGTCCTCACCTCATTGCCATTCTGTGTTACAGGCTTTTCACGGTTTGTTTTTCAGGCATTCCAAACATCAAGGTGAGGTTTATTCTGAACAAATATGATTTATTCATATGTTTCCATTCTACCAGGAAGCATATATCTTAAATTACATTTCTGACTTGAGAACAGACGTTAACTTTAGGTAAAAGGTTATATTAGTGTAGCCATATGGAATATGAAAAAGTAAATGCTCTATATCTTAAAACTACTCTAAATGCAAACTAAACTATATAAAGGAGTGAAGCCAATAACATAAACATCTATAGTAAATAATACAATGTAGTGCAGTATAGAGCAAAAGCCTAACTGAGTGAAGCCTGTGGAATTTGTTTCTGAAAGGAGCTGTTCTTGCTTTAGATGAAGTAGAAAAATCAAATCACGGCATCTGACAATGTCCGTCAAATCTAACACGATGTTATACAATTTCAGCCTAAAAATGTATTTTTAACATTCTTTAAAATATTTATACATCAACTGAAATTGTTTGATTTCTTGTGAATGTGTATTTTGAAAAGGACATATCAATCCTACTGTGTAACTGTACTATTATACTGTGACCTATAGCGAGACACTAGGCTGCAGATTTTATAAGAATGAATTACATGTTTAAGACCCATCAATTAACTGGAAAAGCAATTAATAAATAAATCAGTTTAAAAAATCAATAGAGGCATAAATAATAATTATTTTAACAACGTGCAGCAGTGCTATCTCTAGTCTAATCTCCAATTTGTTGTGTTTTTGTTACTCCCACTTCCTATATGTTTTCAGCTTGTTCTTCCTCAGCAGGGCTGCAAACACTTTGATCTCTCATTTTCTCTCCATCCTCACCCCCCCACCACCACCATCCTCACCCCCCTCCCATCCCTGTATCTCTTCTCACTCAGCCTCCATCTACTTTGTCTCTCTTCCTCAGGAACACTCTATACCCCTGTCGCTTTACTGACCTCTCTCTTCTCTCTCTCTCTCTCTCCTATCTTAGTTCTCACAGGTCTCTTCAATCTCAGCGGTGCACTTTCTCTCTTACTGCCCCCCACCTCTTCCCCCTCTCCCTCTTTCTCTCTGTTCATTGGACATGGATAAATTCTTCCCAGTGTTCTCCTTGACAAAGAGGCCCTCAGTCAGTGACACCGCCTGCTTGGGGAACCACCAAGCTCCTGTGACACTGTCACATCCGAGTATGTCACACACAAATACACAAGCATTCACTGGCTGCACACACATACACCAACTCTCTAGGAAGGTTCAAGGAGCCGCATGTGTGTGCCCGCTTACGCGTAAGCGCGTGTCTCTTTGTTTTTTCTACATCTGCATCCCAATGCATGACTGCGTGTTATTTGTTTGAACGTGCCAGCAGTGAGTTTGCATTTCCGTCCTTCCTGCATGCATATGTACCACCCACTGTTCAGATCAGTGCAGGGGGGGTGAAGCTCAGTGCATTGTTTTCCCCAGGAGATGTTTCAAAAAGATGTGCTGTTCACTGCCACTACTGTAGCTGTCGACGCAGGTCCCACTTGTTGCAGCTGTGGCTTATGTAAGCAAAGCAGTTTAATCACAATTAGGAAGCTCTCCTTGAACTCACTCGCCCTCTGGCTTGTTTGGAGAGCTAAAATTTGCATTCAGAACAAAGCCTTGAAATATAAAAGTGACATTATACACAGTGCAAGCAAAGAGAACAATAGCAGAGTGAAAATAGACTGCTGTCAATTTTAATTAGTTGTAGCAATGAGCTCAACGTCACAGTCGATGTGAAATGTTTTCACTTAGGGATGTAAAAGATGTTTGATTTTTTTTTTTTTACAACAGTGTAGTTAAATACATTATTACTAATGCTACTATATTATAATGATCATAATCTATAATAAAGAAAAAAACATTAAAAAAAAACCCTATGTTTTGAATTATTTTCTTGCTGTTTTTTTGGAGTTGTCTTTTTCCAACTACAGCTCCTACTGCACAGCCAACCATCCGAGGAGGAGGAATGTCTTTTTGAATTGCCTCTCCTGGGGTTTCTTTTAGTTTTTTATTTTTTATGTGCTAAAGGGTTTGTGTGTGTGTCTGTGTGTGTCAGTCTGTGAATATTATTTTCCTTTTCTTCTTAGACAGTCGGTCGGGTTCGGTCAGGAGTCTGTTAGTCAATTGAGAGATAATACATCATACTGAACTATACAAATACAATCGAATTCATTTGACTTAAACTGGTGGAATGACATTAGGGCCTTATATTAAGCCAGGGAGTTTATGTATATTTCAGTTGACCACTGGAGCAGAGTATTTAAAGGTTTAATATGTAGGATTTGTGCTTGTGTGAATCTTACATATTAGTCACCTCAAAAACATTGAACTTTTCTCTTTAAGAAGTCATTATGGTCTCATTCACTTTATTTGAACCTCTTGATAAGTATACTCCTGGTCTTTTAATTAATGTTTGCTCCATTAATAAGATTTGAGGGCATGAGTCAGACTTTCAGGGCTTCTGTTTATCTGTTTCATTTTTTTTTCCTAACTGATAATTCTACTGGAGTTATGGTTAAGAAATGACACTAACTAGTCAAATGATTTCGTTAAGCAAATGTTTCATGAAGTTTACCATTTAACTGTGTCATTAAGTTAGTGTTAGCACTAGCTCACCCTCGCACTCCTCCAGCTCCACACTATTGTCCAAATCTGGTCACTTCTGGCTCCAAAAAAGCAAAGATAGAGACAGCCAAAATGAAAACTTGAGGCTTGAAAAAACCCAATGGGTGGCGTCACGGTTGCTACGTCCACTTCTGGGTCATTTGCTTACATGAGCCAACTCCATTTCTAAGCTAACAGTAGGTAGTGTTGCACCCTGTTGCCACTGTAGAGGAGCAGAAACACACTCTGGAGAAAAACTCTGCAGCAGGCATTAGGATTTTTTGTGGAAAAAGATGATCCTTTACATAAAAATCAGTGTTCAGGCTGTTATTATGGACGTAAGCAACCAAGGTTAGCGTTGAAATGGAATTAGCTAATGTCAACTAACCACTGGCTCCAAGCACAAAACAGAAGTTTTGTTTGTTCAGTCAGTCGGGGAACAAAGGCTTCACAACAAACAGATGTTTGTGAATTACTCGAAGCTGTTGAGGAACTTCCGTCTTTAAAGGAACTGGATATTTACAATGTACATGAATCAGAGAACGGAAACAACACTGATATGTGCAGTACAACAGGCAAAGGTAGAGCGTTTGCCTTTGCACTGCCACAGCTCTGTGATGAACTGATGAACCAACTCCACACAGTTCTCCCACTTAGACGCCCACGCACAGCACGCACACACATACACATCAGGCACACACATAGATTTGTACACAAACATATCTAACATATTCACCTTCATGCACACACACAGGTAGTGGATTAAATGACTCAGATGGCATTTGCTCTCTCTGTCTCTCTCTCTCTCTCTCTCTCTCTCCCTCATTTTTTAGGTTTTGCTGCCGTGGCAACAGAGTCGAGGATGAGAGGAGGAGGGAGTGGGAGTGGGGAGGCATGTGAGGGAGACGGTGAGAGAAGACTGGAGAGGGAGCCGCTGATGGAACAGGTAAATGAGAGACTGGGGAGTCAGAGCGCACTGGTCATGTGAGGCAGGGCTTCGTCGCTGCTGCTGCTGCTGCTGCAGTGTGTGTTTCTGAGTGTGTTTTTGTGATTGACTGTGCTTTAGTAGTGAAAGACAGAAGCAGAAAGAATGTGTTTTTGTTACGTGACTGGGAGCAAGTGTGCACGCTGCGTCTGACTCGGGCGTGTGTACTGTACGACTAGGGCATGTTGTGTGTCCACTCAGATCGTTGTGTAATTCTGTCACCCACGACTACATCTAAAATTGGTCATCTGAGATCAGGACGAGGCATCACACGATCAGCACTGATAGAGAGCGACTGGGAGGAGATCAGAAAAGCTCGAATCGAGGGGGAGGGAAAATAAGGGGCAACTGAGTGCTATGAAAGCGCTCTTGTGATTCAAGTTTACATGTGGGGCTTCTGGTTTGTGTTTTCGTCTGTACTAATTTGCTGTGCAGAAAGCAGCATGCTCAAATTTGGTTTGTTTTCAGCTGCCCCAGGCAAGAGACAAATTCTCTCTGACTGCACTTCTCAGACTCTGTTCAACATCTGAAAAGGATTCACTTGCAAGTATGCAAAGTAACAAAGACCAGAATATGTAGGGCAAAGCACTGTTCTCATTCAGGAGAGTAATGATCATGCACTCCTAAAATGTTAAGTATGAATGCGAATGCCAGGGTTAAAATCCTATTAAAGAAACAAACATGTTGTTTCAGAGTAATTTTTCAATGAGAGAATTTCTTTCTCTGCTTAAGAAAAGTATGCAAGAATGTGACATAAATGATATTCTGTGATAAATGATAGTCTTGCAAATAATAGAATGATACATCTACATATATAGGTACTGTATACATCAGTCACAATCAGACTAAGCAACCATGTCAAACGAACAAAAGCACAGCAAAGTGTTTCCTAAGTAATAATGTCTTATAAGTATCTGAAACGTGGCTGAATCTGTGCTTTCTTATCATATTCACTGTGTTAATCTTTCAGTTACTTACTTAAGAACTGCAGGCACTAGGCAGTGGCTATAAAATGATTTAATCAAAACAAATGTAGTAATTATCTTGTTTACTTCATATTTCTTAGTATGACATTTTCTCTCCTTATGTTCAGGATTGTGCCCTGGGATAAAAGCATGAAAAATAATGCTTGAACTTTTGATGCTGCTGCTGCTGCTAAAATAGCAGAGATCTTTGCATTAGTGCCAGATGGTGAATATAAGCCATGAATAATGCCATGTTACTTAAGACTGTGCCAACCTGTGTTGACTCAGAGACAATCTGAAGTCTGCGTCTTAATAGATAATACTGAGCTTGGCCTTCGTGTTACAATAGTGGGGACAAAAAAATCACACTGTCACCAAAAACTAATTCGACCTGCACGTACAATTAAAGAAAAATGCTCAAAATAATAGTAAAAGAAAAAGTGAACCTTGTAGTGTACCTTGAATGAGTGGGTGCATAACAGGAAAAAGATGATGGTGAACAGTGACACTCCTGGTGGCTGTAATGGATTACATAACTGATCAAATTATTTATGAGCAATTTCTTTAAAACAGAAAAAAACAGCCATCCATTTCAAGAAGGTCACAGAAACAATAGGATAATACAATGAAGCCCTGAGGACTTTGTTTTCATTGCGTTTCATGTTCAAAACAACATGGCTATGAATATAGCTCATGACCTTGGTCGATGTCATTCCCTCTCTCCCATGCTGTCTTTCATTTTGCACTGTGCATTATCCAACACACTAGAAATGCCAGAAAACTAATTTTAATGTCCTTTGCCAGATTGCGGAGTTTCTCAGATGTATTGAAAATGGCACATTGCTGCAAGCGGCTACAAACAGAAAGTAATGACATCTGAGAATTCTATTTCTGTTAAGCCACAAATTACTTATCTAATCAAATGATTTCATCAGCTTTTATTAAATGAGCCTACAGACCATAAATATATTAATATCTGTATCTTTACACTGATCAAGGAAACTGCTTGCATTTGAACACATTTTAAACAAAAACTCTGCATGTACCCTACCATGCCTGCGAGTATCTTATGAATTAAAAGTCTAATTTACAAGAATTAATGTTATGTAATTTGCCCAGAGAAAATGTATACAATATTGATTGATCTTGGCCTGACTGAGCTATTTAGCTGCTTGTACCACATATTAATCAGATCAAATTAGTCAAGTAATTGCATTTCAAATTTGTGATCGAACCATGTGCTAATGGTCAGTATTTGTCAGAATTTGTTCCCCCTAAAAATTCTTTCACAGTTTTCCTGAATATGTTGCATGTCTCCTCAAGATGTTGTATAATTCTGTCACCCATGACTGAGCCTAAAATTGGTCATCTGTGCTCAAGACGAGACATCACAATATTAGGTCTGATAGGGACTGACTGGAGAGGAGAAAAGGATGGACAGGGGGATTCAGCAAAATACGAAAATATGGAGTGACTGGGCACTTTCAAAATGTTGTTGTGCATCAGTTTTGCATAAAAAGCTTTTTATTTGTGTATCCATCTGTGCTAAATGCACTGCCAACAACAGCATTTTCAAATTGTTTTCAGATGCCCCAGGCAAGAGACATTTTCTCCTTTTCTGTACCTCTCGGACGCAGCTGAAAAACAAAAAAGGACATCATGCACAAAGCAAAACATGTTGAGGATTCACACATTATTATATGCAATAATCAAGGAATTTATTCAAAAGAATGCTAAGTAACACGGTTTTGATAAAAGATAAGTTTAGCTTCCCAAAGTAATTACTGAAACTGCAATTAGACATCGAATCAAATGTATTGTTCTGTGACCAAAATTAATTGCAAATGCGTGCATGTCATTCTTGAAACAAAAAAGGATTTTATCACATTGTTTTGTTGAGTGTAAACCCACATCAGTCAATCATCAATGCTATCAGCTGCTTCGATTGTATTTTTACTAGTAAGCCGTTAACTCCAACATGTAATTCATCTCAAATATGAGAATGAAGGGATTCGGTTCAAGGTCAGAAAGAGAGCAATGGAGGCCAGAGGTCTGAAAGCGTAACATCAACTCAGATGATCAAAAACACTGTGTCAGACAAACGATGAATAATTTCTTACCATTTGGGCCTTGATTCCATCTTTAAGTCAATATTTAATGTCCCTCACTAGCAGGACAGATTGGCTGTTCATCCAAGTCCGTAAAGCATGTTGGAGCTGCTTCGCTACAGAAGAGCCATCGAAATATTAAAAGGAAGGAAACGCCGTAGAAGAAGCACACATACATGCTGTGTGGGAGTCTGTTTTTGTACGTATCCATGACCAGAAAGTAACCATCACAAGGTCAATTAAGCGTTTCAGTTTGCTGTTCAGCGGTCAAACACTCGTTCAGCTGCCTCAAGCTGAATTGTTAAGTTTTTCCCTCCGCAGGCTCTATGCTAAAGGATGGTAGCATATGCTAAAAGCAATTTCTGTTGGAATATTTATGCACCAGCACCACATTTAATGTGGGATTAGCATTTTGTTTGCTTCATTGTTCTGTAAATCAGTACCAAGCAGTGATGAATAAATGCATAATACATTTAGTTAGCCCATGGTACATTAGCCTTAGAAGTCCCACAACTTACTACAGAATTATGAATACCCACATTCATTTTTTATACAGTTTACAACTGGCATCTCAAATTAGAGTCACTCATTCAACTTACTTGATCTGGGTCATATTTGACTAAATTATGTATGAAAAGTGTTCGTTTATTTAATCGCTCCTTTATTTTAATTACTTTGTGTGGTGTACTATCACCTTTATGTAAGCTGTATTACAGTACACACATTTGGATGCAACCTGAATAACATAAATATAAATTATGTGGTTCATGATGAGTGTATGCACATGGTGTTATTTTATGTGTATGTAGGCTGCCTACAGTATGTGCTGCAAAAATACTGCCAGCAGGAATGATGATATGACACACCGCACTATGTCCCTTAATTAGGCTGTTGGCATGCAGCAGATTTGCAGGGATTAGGTTCATGTATGTACAGTATTTATAATGCTATTCAGCATGAACTCAAATGTCACACGCTCTCTCTATTATATCTGCACTATGAAACAAAAGCTATTCCACTGTCAAATGAGCTGCTGCATAAAGCCCTGCAATCATTATGACAATGTCCAAGAACGGCCTGAGAGAAGAGAAATCAGCCCTCTGTTTCCATAACAATCCATAAAAGAGTGGACACCAAAAGCTACAAAACGCTGTTATGGGCGATGGAAAAGAGATAGGTTTAACCGAATCGCCCATATTAGCATTTTAACTGCAGCGTATGTCTTACAGTGTGTCTTTGTCCACACTGCAGTGGTGATTATTGAGGAGCATTGCTCAGGACTTGGCAACAATAAAGCACAGTGTGTTTTTCTAAACAGCACTTTTTGATATCCTGTGCATTGAAGATAAATGTAAAACAATATAATATGACAGCAGGGGAGAGTAGTGACTGCCGTTCCTGAATTTACTCGTCCGTTTTATTGCCAGTGTTTTCACATCGTGCGTCTGGTCAAAAACTAGTTCCCCGAGGAAGAAATAGGGTGTGATTTGAAAGTTGCCCCATATTTGGCTCAGTTGGTTTCAAATGCAGCCTGTCAAGTTGTGCCGTGTGCTGCAGCACCTCTCACTCCGTGCGCCTGCCTTCCTGCCCGGCGGCAATCCACGTGGTCAGGTGAGTTATTACCAGAGCTGCTCCTTAAACACCCCCCACACATACACACATGCACACATGCACACCAAGTCATCTATTACTGTGCCTGTCAGCCAAGCGTGCAATCAATACTCCCCCTCCGACAGTATGCATACATGTGATGGAAGGCAAAACGGAAGGAGAGGAGGAGGACATAAAGGGTAAAGAAGGGGATGTTGAGGAGGGTGATGAGGGAGGAGAGGGGCAGGATAGGCTAGGGAGGAGGGGGTTGGACGGGGGGGGGTTAGGGCTCGGGGGCAGAGGGTGAAGGAGGGGGAAAACAGAGAGATGACAAGAAAAATGTCCAGAGAGTAGAGACAAACAACAAGAGCAGTAATATATAACAAAACAGAGAGATAGAGTGAGTGTGGGAGTAGGAGATGGAGGACAGAGATGAGGAGTGGCAGAGGCAGAGGAGAGATGGAAAATAGAGGGAGAAAAAAAAAAACAGAAAATGTGTGTGTGTGAGAGAGAGAGAGAGAAAAATGGAGAGAGATTGTGGGTGGAAGAGCAGAATGCTATATATAATGGCAGAGGTGCAGGAATAGATCAGCGATTGTGTTTTGTGATTACCTAACACTCACATCTGCAAACAGTAGCATCCACCAGCTGACATCAAAGACCACACACACAAATACCCTCTACACACATTCATTGACACACACTCTACACTCGGCAAAACAACGCTGGCACACGCGGCCAGCAAACCTCATCTTCATGCTAAACTGAACTAACTCTCCACTAAAGGGCTTCTGTCGTCTGGCCTGGATTGATAACGCAAGCAAACACTACCCACTCACAAACACACACTTGGACACAAACACACTCTTGCTGTGCTACGAACACATCTCATATACATAAAAAGATTCATAATCGCACATGAACACACAGACTTGGCTGTATTGTAAACACTCCAACCAAGTAGCTGTGCTCCTATCTTGCCACACATGTAGTCACACAAAACACTCACATTGGGATATGCATTGTTTGCGCTACAAAAAAAACGCATTTTCCTCTATTTATACAGTAGAGCAGAAGAGGGGTACCAAGAAAGGTTAAAACTGATGGTTAGAACTGATTATTCAGGCTTCCCACCAAAGTCCACCCTTCCACTTTAAAGTGAGAAGTACTTGAGGGTATTTTAACCTCAATTTCACATCAAGATACTTCTGCAAACCTCAGGATATAAGGCTATAATGGTGGTATAACTGGATGCCCTTTTTTTAAAGTAAACTGGAACCTCAAGGTTTAGTTGTGTGCAGTGCAATACATAGAGAAATCCTATGTAGGTGGTTCAACAGAATATTCAGATAATTTGGCTTCCAGTGTGTGTAGAACAGACAATGGACCTAATGTTACAGCTCATTATTCAAGAAGCATGCTTGTTATTGTTCTTCCAATCAAAAGATAAATATAAAACACCATTTTGCTGTAAACGAGACCTATCTCCGGTTTTTGCATACAAATGAGTGAACAGTTTCAGAAGTATTAGTTTTAAAACCACTGAAAAACATTCAACCCTAGTACCAAGCAAAGTACAAATACCTTCTTACCGCACATGTATCTGTACTTTACTTGAGTATTTATTTTTCTGACAACTTTTTACTTTTACTCCCTACATTTTAAGACAAATATCTGTACTTTCTGTTCCTTACATTTTCAAAACAGGCATGTTACTTTAGTTTTAATGCATTTGCGTTTTGATCATTTTGCATTATTGCACATCTTCCCAACATTAAGACTGATTTCAATCTAAATGGATCAGACAATAACGCATAGAAAAGACAATCCCTTAGTGCACATCACACATGACAAACATAAAAAGATGAAAACAATCTAAAAGGTGCAACACGACAAAATGGAGAAGAAAAGAAAATTGTCATAATGTTTCAAATAGTTGAAAATTGATAACTCACTTCACATGTTCACTTCATGTTCAGTATTTTAAGTTTGGTTAATTAATAAAGCATGAGACTCAGTTAGCTTTGCACAGAAATAACTGGTAGAAATGTCCTCCAAAGGGCTACTTTTTACTTTTGTGCTTTGAGTACATTTAAGAGCCTGTACTCTTCAATTCAGCTCAACTGTTTGTGCAGCCCAATATACACAACTCACAGATTCACCTCAATGGGCTTTACAGTCTGTACAATATACAACACCCTCTGTCTTTCAGCCCTCGGTTCAAGCAAGGAACGCTACACACACACACACACACACATGCATCACACACAGCAGTGTTGTGTGTACAGAAATTTGCACAAATTTTATATGCAGAAAAATTGAGACATATGTTATGTACAGCACCGTTAGTGAACAGAACCTGAGCCTTACACCTCTGGCATGGGGACCTAGTCACCAGCCAGAGACAGGACCAGACACTCAGGAGAACTCATCACACTTTAGGTAGGTAGGTAGGTAGGTACTTTATTGATCCCGAGGGAAATTTAAGTAACCAGCAGCATATTGAGCATACATTTAGTTCAGTTGAATCAGTACTCCTACTGTTTTACACAAGTATCTGTACTTCTACTGGAGTAAAAAAAGTGTATACTTCTGCCACCTCTAGTACCAAGGGATGCACATGTGTGTATCCCAAACAGCTTCCTAAAGCCTCAGGAAGGGCTGCTCCCAGCTGGCCTAGTGTTCAGCTGGATACTGCTCCTGCTTTGATTCTTGGCAATAGGGAAATTAAACAGTTTCTCTCATGTGTCTGCTAGCTTGTGTGTATATGAGCTTATGCCATATGTCCACGTTTTGTGTTTTTGTGTCAGTGTCTATAGTGTTTGTGTATGTGTATGTGCTGTGGAAACATCTGCATGGCACAGCCTCATTTGTTTCTTTTCAGTCTAAGGCTGTGAAAAGAAAAGTCGGAAGGCTCAGAGGGAATGCTACAGCCGGGGTGCAGGAGGAGTCTCTTTCCACTCTACTTAGACATAAAAATGTCTAACAAAGCCAACTATCACTTTGTGTGTTCTTATCAAGCTGTGGAGTCCAAGAATATCTGAGTGGGGAGATAGGTATGGAGGTGCTCCAGTTTCATTCCTGCATAGAGCGGGTGGTGTGCTGCACACAGCCAAGGTGATCCCTGCCAGCCATTTTGCCCTGCATTTAGTATTCATTTTCCAGGCGATCAAACCCACTGCCAGGAGGTGGAGAGTGTGTGAGAGAGTATTAACATGCTCGCACAACTGAGTGTGTGTGTGTTTGTGTGTGTGAAAGTGCATGTGCATTAACAGACACATTTACACATAGATGTGGGTGTGCTTAGCACCCTCTCAGTTTTAAACATCACAAAAGTGTCTGTGCACACTAATGAATTTTCAAACACATGCATATAGTGCGGCAGGGCTGATTGGGAATACAGGGATGAAGCCAGAATAGGCCAGGGGCCAGCAGACCCAGCTCCCTGTACACTGCCAGAGGACTAAACCTGGATGTGCACAGCTTCCTGCTGGGGAAGGATAAGGCAGAAAGGGGGAACACAGGAAGTAATGAGAAGGGCAAGAACAAAGGAAGCAGTAAAGAAGGGTGAAGCAGGGAGAAGGAGGATGAGCGGAAGAAGTGGGTTTGGGGAGAAAAGACAAAACAGCGCAATAACAGGATGAGCAAGAGAGAGGAGGGGAAAAAGTGATAAGGGGCAGAGTGAGCAGAAAGACAAAACTAAAACGAGGGTGAAAATTGTTGTGCTGGTGGAGGAGGAGGAGGAGGAGGAGGAGGAGGAGGAGGAGGAGAAAACATAAGAAATGGGGATAGACGACAAGAGAAAAGGAGCCGAGCAGCAGTGCCCTGGCAGCATGCGGTGGAGACAGGCAAGATGGCTGCAGGGGGACACAGCACCCGGCCAAATTTGGTCATCAGGACCCAGCTCTGTCCTACTTTCTCTAATGGGCTAAACCAGAGCTTGGATGATGCAGGAAGAACCATATATGGTCAGTGGGCAACAGTGGCGACTTCTGTCTCTTTGATGTGTCTTGCTGGAATGAGTGATGCAGGACTTGGGCCTAATATACAAACAAAGCCCTACAGCATGTGTAGACACACACATACTCATCACTCCCTTTCTTTTACAAAAGAGCTGCTTGACACACCGACCCCATCTACAAACCGATGATGAGGGACACTTCCATGGCGTGTGAGAGCAATGAGCACAAGTACAAGGTTTAAACACACTGGACCATAGGCTGCAGAAAATTCTTTTCACGGACACAGCCACTGTGACGTCAACCATTAGTTTATGAACTATCATAATGAAGCTTTGAGTTTGCATTTTGGTTGTCACCATCTTGGCTTTTTGGCCAGAAGTGACCATATTCGGACAAGAGTGTGGAGCTGGAGAAGCATAATGTGTGATGGAATTGCTAAAGCTATTGCTGAATTTACGGAAAACACTGACTGAACATATTGCTAAATAGGAAATGTGTTGAAGTAAGTTCAGCTACTTGCTAAATCTTGACACATTCAGTTGTGTTTGATAATAGTAATGCCTACTGTATAAGCATATTAATTAGCATGCTAGCTGGCTAATTAGCGGGTTAGCTGACAGACCACTGTAACAGGCTGAAAATTGTAATTAACCAATTCTAAACTTCACAAAACATTTGTGTACCAAAATCCTTGGTTTTGTAATATAACTTTTTAACCACAAGCTGTCTGTTTGGAGAAAAATATCCTTTTCATTCAATAAACAGAGGCTCTGACTCAGACATCTTATCAGATCTTATTAACAGAGTACTTATTTACAGCACCAGTACACTTATTCGAGGGACAAAATAAAGCAAAAAACACTAAAAAAATATTGACTTCTTTTTTTTTTTTAATAGGAGGCTAGTGGAGCCAGAATTTCTGGAGCAAAGTAGCAGCCATCATTGGTATTACACTACTACTATTATACTTCTACATTGGCTTCAGTTCAAGCCATGGTTGTTGCCCCTACGGACATTAGAGCTTCTCTGGGCACATGAGTGCATGGGTATGTGCCTAGTTCCTTATATATGCATGTGTCAGCTCCCCACCCAGGGCTCCACTGAGCTCTGTGAACATCATCAATCTATGAAGGCCACCCTCAGGTTTCACTTCAGGCTACTGTGTAATGGACTGAAGACGTGCACCATGCACACACCATGTGTCCAGGTCAGCAACCTGCAGCTGCAGCATCTGTGCACATGCCCGGCAATCAGGAATGTACAAACATAGATCAAGTGAGGGCACTGCTGCAAGTGGATCACCTCTCATTTGTGTCGTTTTCCAGCTTTTGTGCAGCTAAAAAAACAAAGGTAATGGCCTCAGATAAAGGCAACAGTGTGTCTATGTTTTAAACAGTATTTTTCTTTTGACTTATTCCAAGTCCTAATTAGATTCTTTTGTCCGCTGTGTTTTTCTTGGCAATGTTATCTACTCCAGAATGTGGGGACAAACAGACAAACACTGATCACAAACGCATTGCCAAGGCCAGCAGATAAAGCATGCCAACAGTAAAGCACTGCCACTGATTCATCTCATCTATTTCAGTTGTCCTACGCAGGTCTTGTTGCTATGTGAGTTGCTATGATTGACCAGCGGGCTTACATTCATACACACACAGCAAATTGCATTCCTGACTAAATTAAACCATTATATGAGAAGCAATTCTTTAACAAATATGTCTCTTTCATTATGGATTCTATGTTACGAGCTGCAGAAACAATCACACACCTACAACTTAAAAAGCTCATATAGTGTATAATAAAACCAGTCATGCAGCAAGAAATGCCTTGGTGAGATAGCTAAAATGTGACAAAGTGAAGTCCGCTTTTACTGCTCCACATATGGACACATGGAGGGAGGTGTCACTTTTGCCCTCACTGAAGCGAATACGTTTTAAAAGATCCTGTCAAAAGACCCTGCAGCCTTAAACACACACACACAACAGCTGACAAACTATATACAAGCTGTTACAGAAGCCTAGAAGTATATGAATTCAGAGAATTGTGACTACATTATTAAGACTCAAAAGAGTGAACATATATTTGATGGAGAAACTGAAACATACACCCACATTGTATCTGCAGCACATTATAAACAATGGTGCAACAAAGACATGTTCAGTACAGTGTGTTTGTAATGGTCCACATCCAGATGTACCCATTATCATCATAGAATATGCCGACACCTCTACAAGTTTCTCTTCCACCCAGAAAACACTACTTTCAAAAACAACTCTGGGAATTGTTCAAGTGTTCAAATGTCACTTGCATTCTTTTGCAAGGCACCATCTTCTTCATCAGCTGCTCATCTGCTGTGCATTTGAAACAGGCCCCAGAGTGGGGCTTAGTTCCTGTTCTTCCTGACAGCTACATTCACAATGAGGCCTGTTGGCATTACAGTATTGGTTAACATTCAGCTACAATGCTGCTTAACAACTCCGCTGTGGCTGCTAAGCCCCGTATTAAAGCATAGATAGCACGCCAAAATAGTTCTCTGCATGCCACGTTAGACAGGCATGCTTTCATTCAGAGTCCTGCTGAGCAGGAAAAATTGCAGACTCCCAGTAAACAAAATACACCAACTTCCACAAAGCAATTACATGTCCAGTGTATCCTGGCAACTGCTTTTTAATTCAGAGGGAAGAAAACTACTAACAATCCATCAGTAGTTAGGTGTGGCAGGAAACTGGATAAGCAAGAGAGACAGAAACAAGAAATGTGTCAGTGTTAAGTGAGAACATGTCAACTTCAGTTGAATTTAAGTGCTGTGGTAAAGACTGCGCCTCAAGACAGAAAGGAGGAAAATGGGATAGTGCGGATGGAAGACGGCCCTCTGCTCCTGTCAGGTGATCTGACACACACTCACAGTTTCTGACAGTATTTTATTATGACTTTGCATAACATGGGCACTCACCACTGGCCAGTGGGAGAACTGACGGCGCAGGAAGCATGTGCATGCACATGGGAGTACGTGCGTGTCCGGTATTTGTCTACGCTTGCAGAATGCCTAATAAAGACTGCATTAAATATGCAACTCTCTTTGTGTGTGTGTTTTTGTGCACATTTAAATATGTGTGTGTTTGTGAAGGTGTGTCTGTGTCTGTCAGTGTTCTGAATGCAGCCAGCAGTGCGCTGATGGCTGAGCTGCGTGGATGACACCTCCTGTTGACAGTGGGCTTGGAGCGAGGGCGCTAGTCATAACACAACAGCAGGAAGGTGGGAGGACATCACCTCCAAGCACACACACATATACACAATGACACACTATGACACAGTGTTAAAGTCATATCAAGGTCCTTATTTAGATTGGCTATCATCTTTGACCTCTCTCTCCATCCTCATTAGTCGGACTAGACAGCCTCTGCAGGCCTGAAGCTGCCGCAGGCCCACACACAAGATGTCACATCGCTTCATCAGTGCTAGAGTAACTAATGCACACTGCCTGTAGGTTTCATCCTGCTCGTGGATGTCTTGTTGTGCCATAAGTGACCGCTTGATTGACATTCAGTCCTGTTCTTCATGATAGCCTTTTTGCTAATCTGGAACTTGTTAAGGTTTTGGCACTGTTAAGGTTTTAGGTTTAGGAAATTTGAAGACTTCTGTTGTCATTTGAAGAACAGTTAGAGGTGCAGAATGACTGGAGAGGAAGGCATAACATGAAGCCTGGCAATGCTCCAGCACTGACACGAGAGGCAGAAATGGGTTCAAATCAGGCCTGCGTCACATTTCTCTCTCTTCACATTTTAGTTTCAATGTACTGTCCAATAAAAAAACTAATAAAATGCCAAAGTGAAGTCTACTACCCACTTCCTTTAAATGTCAGATGTCAAAATGTCAAATGCCCCTTGAGTACGACCTTAAAAATCAAAATGGAGGTTGAAACTAGCATTATCTAAAGACGTCCTCTGCCTTTACCTAGGGACCCCATCCAGGCTATCTAGCCTTCAATTTTTAATGTAAGCATGCATGACAGAAAAAATGGTAAAATTCACAGACCTATACCGTGGCAGGTTTTTACCTGCAGGACAAAACCTTTCATTATCTCTGTCTTTCTATCCTTTGTTCCTAACTCCATTTCTCTTTCTCTTTTTTTTCTACACCTCCTCCTTTCTCTGCATGTCTCAAGTCAATTCGGTTCAGTTCAAAGGGTCTTTATTAGCGTGACCAGCCCTGTGGCGATGTGCCAGCTCACTGAGAGGGAACGCTATGATGGAGCATCAGCAAACCGCAGGAATCTTAGCACCACTACGTAAACACACTCATCAGGTGAAGGACAATGAACATAGAGATGCGTCTATGTTTGTGTGTGCCTGAGTCTGTGCATTTGATCCAGTCTCGTAATCCATGCTTATGTATATTTAGCAGATCAATTTATTTTATTAAGCATACATGAAAGGTAAATATGCAAACGTTCCCACCCACACACGTCTAGCATTGCTTTGATTGGCACATGTATTGTGTGTTCTTCGCATTAGTCATGTCTGCAAGGACACATCTACAGCATGCTAAACAGCTTCTGCTGGAATCAGACTCAGAGAGAGAGAGAGAGAGAGAGAGAGAGAGAGAGAGAGAGAGAGAGAGAGAGAGAGAGAGAGAGAGAGAGAGAG
>JAPQRN010000009.1:7663618-7712131 GCA_037367275.1 Coranthus polyacanthus
GATGGACAGATGGACGGACGGACGGTGGATGGCTAATTGCAGGTGTTTTCACAGAAGTAGGAGTGTAAAATACATGTTTGACATATTTAATTACCCACGATCTTCCAGAGATCGTGGGTAATTAAATCTGTCAAACACATCAGACGTGACTCTACTGCTCTCCTCTGAGGGTCATCACACAAGCACCACGGCAGCTCTCCTAACTGTGATATTTTGTCTTCATTTTTTCCACAGCAGCATGAAACAACCTCATGTGATCTAACTTTACATTTAGTCTCTTTGATTTGGACCGAGAGGAGAGGGCTGCGTAATTTTTGCCTCCTGCAGCTTTATAATTTGATAAACAACAATAAAACACTGCCTGTTCAGAATACAGCACATTCTGTAAAAGTGTTATAATGATCTGTCAAACTTTGTGTGCACTTACTCATTTTGCAGGCGTACATGTCACTTTTTAAGAGTTGGATAAATAATTTAAGAATAAAAGATCTCCTTTTTTCCCCCCACACATCACCTTTCCTTCTCATCTCCTCCTCCCTCTTCATACTCCTCCAACTCACCCTGCTGGTAGCAGCCCAATCCTCTAGCCTCGCTGACATATTAACATGACAGCCGTCAGCACCTCTGTGCAGCGTGGCCTTTGCGCTCGGAGTCTGTAAGAATGCGTGGATGGGTGTGTATCTGTCAAGATGTGTCATGGCACGTGTGGTTCAGTCAAGTGTGTGTGAGTTGTGAAGGCAATCGCACATGCATGAATACTTATTCGTACTGTCATGATAATGAAATTTTAGTTGACGATTGTCAAAGAAATAATTTAGATTGCCGATTGTTTGAGTGTTTTTTTGTTCAATTTATGCTGCTCATATAGTATGAGTATAATAACTGTTCTTTAATACACATACAGTACATCTAATGAAGACAAAGAGCATTGTATTGGCATTGAACACAGGGAAATATGACACAAACAACTTAAAACCCCTATTACTGAAATATATTAAGAAATTACTGATAATGACACGTGCCAATAGAAGTTAAATGAGTAGAGATCGAGGGGGTGCAACAAGATGACGTCATTAAAAGTCAAATCTCAAACCAGCTCGGTTTATACAAGTGAATGGAAACCATTATCACAGTTATGGAAAATAATTCCAGTTAGCTCAGATAATAACGTGATTATGTGATAATTGGCCCCGATGTGTACAGTATTGTTGGATTTTAGTACATTCCGCTTTTCATCACATCAGTTTATTTGATCCTCTATTTCATACTTTTCAGAAGTAAATCTCTACTAAAAATCTGCAAAATAAGTACATGTGATGCCTTTGCTGGTAATACATGTGAGCTTTTAGTTAAAGGGCCAGTTTGCTTAAATTGTAAAACACAAAAAAACATACTGTATTTGTTCACTTTTCTCTCAACTTAAGCCAACATCATTTTGACTTTTACCAGATGAAGAAAGAGCATTTTAAACAAGGGCTGTTCCCCAAACAGATGAGGTAAGACTGATAAAAAAAGGTAAAATTGAATTGAATGTTGTTTTGCTGTAAAGTTGCATTGTTGTGAGCAATAACAGTGAATTCCAATTGCCTCTACTCATATTAGTGGAGCTTATCTGACAGACAGATCTAAAAACCTTTTTAAATTGGAACAAAAACGCAATCTTCACTGTAAGATACCAAAAGAGATGAGAGAAGAGTTTTTAATATATCCTTCAGTAAAATTTTGAATGCAGGCCTTTTGTTTCTAATCTTTTATCTTTAATTTTACATTGCTACTTTGTTCAAGTGAAGCATCCAAATACTTCCCTGACCACCGCTCGCTGCCATGTATTACATTGGCAAGCATCACCACAGCAACCAAATCCAGACAGGCCTCCGCCTGATGCCGACTTTTATTGGTCCAATAAAGCTTGAACAGCGCTCCGTTGGCTGCAATCAGCTGCTATAACTAAATATGAGTGTGTGTGTGTGTGTGCGGACGTGTGTGGGTATTAACGTATTTGTCTTCTGTGAATGAGGAGAGAAGATAGTGTGTGTGTCTACAATATGTATGTCTCTGTGTCATATCACATTTAACGCGTCGCTTCACTCGGCACCCATTGTTGCAAATTCCTTACTACCACCATGCTCTGCGCCTCTGTCTATTTCTCACTACCACTTCTTTTTTTTTTTTGTTTTGCCTTTTTGCGCTATCTTTCTCACTGTGACGCATTTACCCCTTCCCTCCCTTAAGCCTGTAATACATGCATGCTCACACACACACACACACAAACGGACTGCGGATGTGCTGACACAAGGATATTCTATCTTCCGCATGAGCCTTATCCTCTAAGCTTCAGGTCAGGATAGTGCACACAGCATCCACACACCAGTAACAGCTTAACGACTAGATTCCAGTGTTTCTAATCGACAAAAACAAATAAGCACACATACACCAACACATGTGCTGCATTTATTTATTGTTATCCTTCACCTTCTCTGAAAAAAACCCGCTATTCCGGCACAACTCTTGCTAATAGTCATCTTTCCCTCCCTCGCTCCCTCCTGGAACAAAGGTGAAGGGCACAGAAAAGAGCAGATGAGGGAAAGAGAGGGAGACTCTAATGGTGATGTTTTTCAATTGGGTTGATTTATGGCTGGCTGTTACCATTATTTTACCATTTACTCCAGTGGGCTGGAGGAACCGGGCTGGACAGCTCGAGGTGTAGGGGTGGGGGTGGATATGAAAGAAAGGCCAGACCAGAGCAACAGGAAACATAGAGTAGGTATGACACAATGAAAAAGCACGCAGCCAGGTTGGATAAAGACAAGAAAACAAGGCAAAGAAAGATAGGAGAAAATGAAGGAACAGTGGGAGAAAGATAAAACAGAGCGCACAGGGGGCTTAATGAATGTAAAGGCTATAACAATGAGGTGAGGTAAATTGTCCATTAACTCAAGAGTTTCTCATGCGTGTGTGTTGTCTCACCATAACATTCCAATTTAGTATGTTACACTCCGATGCTTCCTGGCCAGAGAAATGCAAAATGTCTTTAGGATGCTGCACGGAAAACGTGTGGCTGAATTAGACTGAAGTGAGACAGAGGAGAGCGATTGAGGTGGACAGATAAGAGTCGAAAAGGAACTGTGACAAAGAGGGGGGAACGTATTAGGGAGGAGACAGAGTAAGACAGAGCCGGCAAGATGGAGGAAATGTAGTGGTGAAGGAGAGATAAGAAGGGGAGATAGGAGAGCCAGAGAGGAAATATTGAAAGTTGAGAAAAGAGAGCAAGAGAGGGAGAAAGGATAATTCAGCTGGAGAGGAGGAAATTCACAAGGGGAGGGAGATAGCATCAGTTCTTCAGATACGGAGGGAGATAGCCACTGCAGGGGGACAGGATCGAGATTTCAATACAAACCCAAAAGGAACAGAGAGCACTGCATTATCACACAACAAGAAACACCATTATTACTTTCAACAGCCCCTGAGAGAGCACAAGAAAAAACAAAGAGTGCGCCCGGGCAGTCATGACGCTCTGTAAACGACACAACAATTCAGTGGCAGAAAGAGCCGAACTGGATGGGAGGTTAATCCATTTTAATTGGTCTGTGCAATCACAGTGTGCGATGAGGAAGATAATGACGGGAGGGACAAAATGACTTCTTCCTCTGTTGTAGCCTAACTGGCTAAATTGAGTCTGTCACATCAGTGTTATTAAAGTGATTGGACAATGGATATCAAATGTCAACACAACAATTGATTTTTAATTCAATTGAAAGTTGAATGAGCGTGCAGCAATAGATAAAGGCACCTCATCCTAAAGAATATTTGCACACATCAGTGTTGGGCACTAGTGATGGCAGGTATTTGGCAGCGTTTCCATACCATAAACCAAACACGAAGGGACACCTGTCATTAGCACTTATAATGAGTCAATTTGGTGACTAAATAGCTCGTAGAGCCAGGCCAGGAATAGTCACACACTCTGCTTTAGTACCTTCGCCGCTAGCGTTACTTGAAGTTCTGACCGGGGTCTTGGTCGAGGGACAAAAGTTGTCTGGTCTGAGCAGTTTTGACACATGTCAAGCCAAATGATAAGACGCATCAAGAATATATCAGCAGTTTAAAGGTCCTTTCCGTTCATAAGTTCAGCCAAGAATGCAAAGATGAGTGTTTATTTAGTGCTTTTGTTAATAAATGTGTAAATATGTGTCGCTTGTACATGTGGTATATTTGTGTATTTGTTTGGATGTTGCCATTGCGAGTAGGAAAGCAAGACAGACAGACACACACTGTATAAAAAGGATTAGCTCACTATTATAGAGGAGCTGTCAGATGCCTATAAGACCAAAACACATTTCCCCTCCCGTCTCCTTTTAACCGATGTTGCTTAATCTCCACCCCGATCCGCCTCAAAAAGACTTAAGGGCTGTTACTGATTTCTCTAATGCTTTTAGATGAACCCTGCGCTCTGACATGCATTCAGTTAGCTAGAAAAAAAAACCTTAAAGTGCACAGCCTGAAACACTGATTGAAAGGCTTTGAAAACTATGAATTTCACCCAGGGTAATTTGGGGGAAGGGTCGGTTATGCAGAGGGTTATTCATAACCAGCAGCCTGCCATACTGGAGGCTATCAAACTCCAGTGAGTGTATGAGCAGTTCACCAGGCAGGGTTTCTAATCACACCACCGCCACTCAGGGCTGCATGGGCTTATAAGGTACTGGTTCATATTCTCAGCCTTGGGGGAACACTGGGTTAATATTCCAAGTGCCTATGGATGAGTTATGATTTGGAGTAGAAGTGCTGGGAGAGTTATGTAATTTGGTTTATCATTATCAGCACTAACAGACATTATCTTCAGTTTGTTTCCAGCAACTGAAAAATGTGAGCCTATCTCTAAAGTAAAACTGTAGAGATTATTATAATACTTTTCCTAATACATGTTCTGACAAAACAGTATAATTAGGTAGGTGACAGCATAATTGGTAGGTATTTTTACTGGGCCATGGATAAGAGAATACAGTAGATGATGGGAGATGTTTTCATGTGCACTTCAGGATCAAGAATTGTTCCTTTTAATTAGTGCCTCCGTTCTTAAATATCAGCGCATTCATAGTTAGATGAATATGAAGGTTAAGATGATAAATACTACAAGATGAACTTGCAGGTCTTTTCTTTTCTGATCATGGACGCAGGTCTTTAATCAACATGGCCTCTTGGTCTCTAATGAGCCTCACACCTTCAGCCTTGCTTTGCTCGAAAGCAAACATGGCTCATGTTTATTCATCATATGCCAATATGAGCCACTTCAAAAGATTGTCCGGTTGGCACATTCAGGGGAGTTGCTCTCTTCCTCTCTCTCTAACTCCATCTTCCCTCGCTCTCTCTGAGTTACAGTAGCTCTCCTTTGGCCCAGCCTGCTGCACCTGTCTCCCTGCCAGGACTCGAGCTTTATTTACCGTAAAGCTTTCACGCAGATAAACACACAGCAACTCGGCAGCTGTCGCGCATGCACACTTGCATACGCGCACGCAGACATATGCACTTGTGCACTCCAACGTTCACAGATTTTGGCTTAGGATCAGAGCAAAACAAAACACGGCTGTTCTGGGTTCACCTGTTTGTTTGATTCCTGTCTCTTCTTTTTGTCAACTGTTGCTGCTTAGCACACTCATTTTTCTTCCTCCTCATTCTCGACTGCTTTCTCACATCCTCCATCTTCTTCTTTTCTCATCTATATGTTCCCGTGAGAAAGCAGTGGCCGGAGCTTGAGGAGGTGGTCAGAGCGGGTGCAGGCAGAGAGGAAGATATGGATAAAGTTAGTCCACCTTCCCCTTGGTCTCTCCCCCCACCTGACGGCTAATCGATGTGTTTGGGTTTCCCCCTGTGGCTGTGGCCCAGGCGGCTTGAAAGGTGAGTCCAGCAGAGCTTCCCCCCTTCCTCCACGAGGGCACAGAGAAAACCAGTCGCCCTAAGCCGGCAGATTAGTGAGACACCGGAGGACTTTACACCTTTCTGCTGAGCTATCGCTTCCTATCCCCCCACCCCAACTCCCCTCTGCCTCCAACATCCCCGTTCTGAAGAAGCCTGAGAGCACACTGTTGTACACACACGTTTCCCTTTATTAGCATATTTCTGTATTTGGGTTTTCTTTTAAAATTGATAATTGTACAACAGTGTTTTAATATCAAAGCCATGATGGGAGAGTAAATCAGGTTGCTGTTGTAATGGTTTGCTCTCTTTGAAAGCTACCTTATGTCTTTTCTGCTTCACAGCAACACTGAGTGAGATTGATTCATAGAGGCAACAAAGATGATGACCCACAGGAAGGCATTTAGATGAATTACACACACACACACACACACACGCATGCACGCTCACAAAATCAGACATATTACAATAAGCCAAATAGTACATTGATCTCTGCAGCAACCTGGCCCAACGGCTCTGATTGCAAAATGAAAACAAAGGCTGCATGTTCAGTGCTGACACACACCATCAGTCACATATAGCCTGCGGTCACAGTGATTACCTGCTCTATGTAAATCCATTGAGCAATAAGGCAGGTTATCCCCTTATGAGACACTGTTGTTATTATCAGAGACAGGCTATCACCAGCAAGTGCCACCGGCCAACTGCTGGCGACTGATTACGTCCCATTGAGACTAGATGGTGAAATTGGAAAATGGTGATATCCGGTGGTGAGGTTATGTGGCTCTTCAGACAGTAAATATGATGACTCTGTTCTGCCCAAATGTGCTGGAGTGGGCAAACACCTGACACTGTCAGTAAACAATTAATATTCACTGGGGAAACATCATATAATTGCTAAACAGCTACCTGGAATACATTGGCTTTCCACCATGCAAACAAATTACAACCCCGGAATTATTTATAACTGTACCGTTAAATAAAATTAAAGTCATTATAGCACCTGCATGTAATGCCTACAGTCTATTCCTAATCCCCAATTTGTGTACTAATACCCAATGCTTAAGTGCTTGAATCTCACAGCTTTTAAGTAAGACACACAACATGTTGTGTCCCAACGTATCCTGCTGATTTTCCTACATCATTTTTTACTACCACTGACCTGCAAACAGCAGCGCTGAGGCTGACTGCAGGTGCTAATAGGCTGGTATCGGCTGTGCGCATCTGTGGAGTGTGTGTTCTCTCAGCCCGTTTTATTTTGGATCAAAGGCTGTCTCATGAGCAGACTGAAATCCTCCGTGTCTCTCAGCGTGACCACAGCTTCGCTTGTGTGAAATACATCGACTCAAGCGTCTACCGCACACAAGTGACTTCCGAGAGATCATCTGGAAAAAACGTGTTCACATGCAAAAACAGAAATAGCTTGTTAAATTTCTTGTGTTCAAAAGCAGGTGATCATGCACAGACATATTCCTTGGTGTGAAACAGAGAAGCACACACTGCACTCGGAGATATAAAGAAAAGCACCAGATGAATGGCTAGAGCTTTAGACTTTGATTCCTGAGTAACTGAATCACTCAAAAGGACTAGAAATAAAAAAAACACTGGTCAAAAAGTGTGCAGAACCAGACTCAAAAATGTTTTCATTCAATTGAATGTCTTGGATGTGCTGCTGTTGTTTAGTTTATGTGAAGTAGAAATATATAACCCCCAGGAAGATGTCAAAGCGTTTAGAGTTAGTTTGCTTTTGCAAAGCATTTTTACGTTTTGTCACGCACACCTCTGTACAACCCTAATTACACTCACCAAATTCTTCCCTGGGTATCTGAACTTACATTATTCACAGGCTACCATTTCCCATCGGTATTCATCTGAAAGTTAAACCTCAAAAAGGCAATGATGCAGCTAATATTCTACTACTTTGTGACATTTCTTTGTATGTGGTGGCAGTAGGAGGTGCGAGATTGTCTCAACGGCTGAGGTTCGAGACAGAAAAAATGCTGCCATAGTTTTCCGACCCTCCATGTGTTAGTGGAAATTTAGAGCCTGTAAAACCAGAAATTGAATTACAGATTTCTGTCATATTTTTAAATTCAGTTATAATGCCATGATATGAGACCATTAGAGTATTATGTTTCATTGAGACAATTAAATATTCAGCAGTTAGAAATCAAGCAGTAGCCCATAATAAACTGCAGTTTCACCATTTGGAGCGAGGCGGCTGAGCTGGAACTGAGTGGCATGTTAATATTTCTGATTGGTGGAGCTGATTACAGACTCTTGACTCAGAATCTCAAAAACAAACAACAAGACAGAGAGCAAAACATGGAAATAATGATGAAATTTGGCCTTAGCCTGTAAGAATAATATTTAAAAACAAAAAGCAGAAACAGGGCACTGTTGTTAAGAGATGATAGAAAAACCTGGCAGGTCGACTCTAAATGATCTAGATAAACAGGTAGAAGTGCCAAAAAACGACAACTTATTGTTGTAATTTAACAGACTGTGGCTTATTTGGCCTGGTGTTTTTGCACCGACCTTCCTGAATTAATGAAGCAATTTGTATGATGAATTAATTTTATTTTCAAAGGAGGTTACAGGGTTATTTTCATGAACACTCAGTGCAATTGTACACTACAGTGCAGACCCTTTAATGAAGAAAGAATTTAAACTAATCTCAGTGTGTACTGTTAACTTAGAAATGTGTCGATTGAACAGTTTCTCTGAAGACAAAATGCTTTGTTAGTCATGTGATTGAAATTTTAATGTTCATTATACAGTATGTTGATTAAAGGGCTGTCCTTTCTATTAACACCGCCTTCATGTTTAACAACTTCTTCTGCTTGGATGATAATGGAAATTGTTGTGTTTTAATAAAGGAACCTTTTTGTGACTAATTGTAATTATCAGAAAAGGAGCTCGGGAGAACAAAGTTATTTGTTTGCAATGTAGGAAGTTACACTTTATTGTGACAAATGTTGTACATGCATGTGGGGTTGGTGCTCAGCTGCACGTCTGTTTATCAAGAGTTCATTTGTCCAAATACTTTAAATCAAATCTGGGGTAATTCTTTTAAACCAGGTCTGTCGTGGAGTCGTGCAGAGGCGAGCTGGGCTGAGTCCTACATGTATTAATGATCAGCTTCAGAGAAAGGTGATACCTGCAGATATCATGATGAGGGCCATTATTACACTGTCAGGCAAACTGCCGCTCAGCATGAGCAGCAGAGAAACATTAAAATGTAAAATAGACTCACTAGACCAAGGATGACAATTCTGTTACCTGAATGACTTTTCAACAGTTTTTTTTGGACACACAAGCAGTTGTGCAGAATTGTACGACAGCAAATGAACAGCACAATGCTGCATGGAAAGTGCTGTAAGTCAAGCTATATTGAGCTCATCTAAATATGGGCAAAGCGTTTTGTAAATATCATTATCAAAATGCTCCCCAAACAATAAACATATAATTTCAAAATCATTAAAATAAACTGTAATGAACTGAGCTGCTGTTCAACTGTGACCACAAAGCTGTGTAATATCGCAGTGACAGAAATGATGATGAAATCTCTGATCAGAACAGTCACTCTTATAAGACACCCTCAGTATCTTTCCCCAAAATGAAATAACAGTCAAATTAAACCAGTGTTCCTTATTTTTCAGCATGACCCTCAGGCCCCCTCAGGGTTTTACAGACAGGTTTGATCAGTGATTGCAGTATGACGTCCCCTGCTGAGACTCTATTTTCCCGCTACAGGCTTTGCCTGCTTTGTAACTGATTAGATTAAAAGGTGTGCTCTTTCACTTTGAATTTTTTTGTATCTTCTGATACATGGGCCGACACCATCTGACATATAAATATGATTGCTACCCATGAGGCCAACTAATATTTGGAGATTGACGGTCTGTAAACAGTGTAGTAAATACACCTTTATACTTTCTTGTTATAAAAATATTTCCAGAAAGTTGTACTCCACTCTGAGTGGTCTATTTAAACACACAGTACGTCATTTCTGCCACTATGGGTCTCTCAATCAACACAATAATAAAAGACGTTCATACTATATGACGTGAAGCAGCGTGACATCAGAGGAGTTGTTTTCATCACCACTGCCAATGAAAATCTATCTGACGTGTTTACAGAAGAGGTAATGTTATGTAATTTTATCCACATTACGTCAAGCGAAGTACATTCACGTTATGTAATTTCGCTCTATTGAAATAGCTGCAAGTAGCGTTAAATGTCAACATTAGGGGGATATAATGCCATTGACAGGCAACCAAACGAAACAGGCTGTTACTTTGAACAAAATGATAGTTTTCTCTGAGTTTTAGTATTGTTGGAAACATTTGACTTAATGTAATTTAATGTAAGTACACAAGTCAACAAAATATTTAATATAGGCCTGGTCATTTAGATATTTTTGAATATATATAGCTTTAAAGGGGTTTTCTGTAACTGAATTCAACTGTACTTAAAAACATGATGAGCATGGTGACATAAGTGAACCCTCCGGTAAGAATGAAGAAATTGACAGAGATTTAATGAGCAGTCATGCCACCATGAAAACAACACGCAACACTTCCCATAATGCCTTTCGTCAGCCCTGCCATATTCTCTCAGGGACAGGTCCTGAAATGACCTCGAATCACGCTTATCAGCCTTTGTCACTTCCACATTGACACAAAGCAGTGGCAGTGGAGCAGTGAAGCATTGTAGCTGTGACTTTCTGAGCCTCTGTCAGTCGGCTGATTAGGACAGGCCGGGTCAGGACTGATCACCTGAGCCTCAGACCATATTACAATTACACTGATCGAATACTGACCTTTTCTACTGATGCTAATGCAGGAGAGTGTCACTGCGGCCTGGAGTGTTGTCCTGGGTGTAGCTACTGAAGCACTAAATAACTAGAAACACACAAAGCGGTTACAGTAACAGTACACATATACAAATGATCACACTTCCACCCGGTTCACACACATTATACACATTGCTTTTATCTTCTTGCAATCCAATCTTAATGACTCCATTAACTGAGAGGCCATTAGCAGCATTCACTTTATGGGCAGCCAAACAGCCCAGCCGGGAGCGCATTATGGAAAGGGCATGTGTGTCCTAATGTCCATTTCTTGTCACCATCCTCCTCACACAGACACACACACTCAATCAAATTTTTCCCCCAAGGCCGGCTAGCCTGAAGCAAGCAGGACTGGACAAACGACTAAGCAAACAGGGCCATTTTTTGTGCTCCATTAGGCAATAAGGAGCAAAGGTTTAGCACCGGCTACAGTGCCTCGCGCTGGTGGACGAGCAGCTGAGGTTTGAAGTCAGAGGAAGCTGAAGTGCTGCTCAGCGTTAGAAGAGATCTCGAATCCCAAATTAGCCTGGCTCGCTTTGGCGCAAGAGCATTTGAAACACTTCAGAGATGAACTGCCATGCAAGAGGCATCACAGGCTTCTATAGCAAAAGCCAATCACAGTAACCGCGTTGATAAGAAAATAGTAGATTTACAGTATGTAGCAGTCTAACAGTTACCTAATCCTGTTTTAAGAATAAGTTGCATTTCTTGCCAAAGAGCAGTTCAAGAAACAGCTGCTTACTACCTTTGAGGAAAGAACAGCACTTCCCACCAAAGAAGTGTAAAATTAATAACGACACAAAATCATCACTGTTAAGCACAAAACCAAAATAAGCAAACGGAAAATGGAACCAGCAATTAGAAAACATAAGCCCAAGGCTTGATGGGATCAGTGATCTGAAAGGACCTAACTGGTACAAACAGGGGCAATGGGAAGCTCTGATACTTAATGTGAAAGATTATCTCATGAACCGTGTGAGTTTCAGCCACAATGCAGACCAACTGGAATGAGTGGAGCATACTGTACCGACACAGTTTAGTGCTGTGTTGAAATGCTGTTTAAAAGATAAGAGCAAACGACACCTCATCTCCTTACTGCTTTTCTGTTTCTGCTTGTCTGCGCTCACTGAGCAGAGTGTATGTGTTTCAACATGGACACTTTTTGACTGGTTCTAAAGAGTGAGTCAGAGTTGTTTTGTGACTATGGGGCTCAGCTGGGGAAGGCCAGGGGTCAAAGTTCACGTGGTGTCAGCAAGGCAAAAACACTCCATGACATAAACATGAAATCACCAGCAAATGACAAAATGTGCTGCATAGAAACAGAAAACGAATGGTTGCCAACATCCAGTGGTTTAGGGCTGTTTGAAGCTGCATGTTTGTGCTCTGTGTCATATTTCATTGATTTCGTTTTGTGCCCTCACTCTGGGTTGTTATTTATTATTCTTACACTACACAAGCACATGCTAAATGTGTTTTTTCTATTTCCTACTCCAAGCTAATCTTTAGCACTGCAGGCAAATGGTTACTCCTGCTGAGAGGAGAGTGAAGATACTTCACATCTCATAGGAGGGGGTTTGAGGCAAGCCCAATCCTCATATTAGCTCACTTCTCTCAGAGCAGTAGGTTTTAGATGGTTGTACTTTACCTCCACTGAGCAGGACCGGACAGCGGTTTCTGCTGCCTGCTTGCTTTTCCCACTCTCCCGGGGGGTGGGAGACCATTTATCAACTACCAGAAGAACATGTATCGATGTGCAACATAGCCTGGGAATTCAGCTTTTATTACACTTTAAACTGCAAGGTCAACTTGGCAGGAATCCGTGTCAAAGCTGTCAAGAGCAGAAACATGAAACAAATAACCCACGCAGAGGAAGTGGTGTAAAACATCACGATAAGGGGCAGACGTCTCACCACCACAGCTTTAGTTTATGTTTACACAAGTGAAATCATATAATATACAGACTGTTCTCCCTGTTCATGCGTTTTTTTTCCTTTTCAGACATGTCAGTTGTACATTAAAACTGGATGAAAGATAAGGACAGTCAAAATTTATGTCATGTGAATGCATGTTACCACTTTTCCACCAACGTGGGACAGGTGCTGTTAGAGATCCCACACCTAATTTTGAACTGCTTTGAACATTTTGACTAAAAATACATTGGCTCAGACCCTGGAAAGTGGGTTCCCATTTGGATTTCCCTTAACCTGACGTGCAAACATGAAAATATCAGTGAGCATGTCATATTTTGCAGAATGGAAAGAGACAACGATGAAACCGGCAGAAAAAAGAGGTTGCAGTGGTCTGCTGACAAAACGAAAGAGCTTGGTGCCAATTTGGTCACATTCTGAGTTTCAGAAAAGGTAGGAAGTCACATGAGAAAGAGTAAGCCATAAGCCAAACAAAAGGTGTGGACATTTCTTGATACAAAGATGCATCGCAGTGAGGGAATCATAATCGAATCGTCACAATTCTCCTTGTAAACCAGTGCAAAAGGATTTATATTTTGCTTTTGTAAAGTTTACATATTTAGGTTGGTCACACAGACACTGGAACTGAAAAGATGCCACTATTTAGATTACAGACTGTTGTAGTACAATGTAGTCTTTTGATAACACTTTCTAAACAAAAGGGAGTTCACATTTATCTGGCTGCTTGTATTAATTAATGAAATAGTAGCAGGAGTTTGCCAAGACTGGTTTCACTCAAACACAAGAATAAACAAACTCATCCTAAATTGCTAAGACTCAAAAAAAGAGTTGCCAAAGACTGACAGATTAATATGCTACCATGTTATTATATTCAGTTATGCCTTGATGACACATCCTTGGTTTCTCTGAAAATTGGCGGAAACGTGGGCTGGTTTACTATTAGATGGCACCAAGTGTCCTGAACCGGTTCAAGAACCAGAGCTACTTTAGCGGATCACAACATCCATACAGGATCCTTTTATAAAGTCACACCAACACTTCAGACTTTTTCTCATCAGCAGTCAGAGAGGCCGTGCTCTGAAGCATGAGCTCTTGACTGTGTAATGTAGTCAGTACAATCATGCCTTTGATGCCATCATATGCCACTCCTCCTCCTCTCTTCTCTGGGTTTTCTGACAGTGACAAAGGGGATCGGCAGCAGTGTGTTATCAGTGTGCAGCTGCAGTAATCGTATTATTTAGTAATCTTAATTCTGAGAGGCTGACCAACAGTGTGAACAAAGCAGGGCCTTGCTAAGCCCATCAGAGTGCTCCCATGAAGCAGAGGTCTTTTCCTGCTCCACGGCCCCTCTAGACCCACGCACTCCCTTTTTCCTCTCTGTTTCTCACCCTCCCTCCTGTCTGTGTCCTCCCCTCTGTTGCTTTCTGTCTCAGAGCATCCATATCTCCTCTCTCATCCCCCTCTGCTGCTGTTGTTCTTCTATCTGCAGAATGGTTTTCATTCACTTTCTCTCTCTCTCTTTTGCTTTTTTCCCTCCTCTTTTCCACCCTCCCAATCTTTCTGTCTCTGCAACGCTCTGAGCTGGGAGTTTGTGTAATGGCGTTATTCACAGTTCATTGGACTGTTTGAAGGGACTATCTTGATTGAGCGTCTCCCGGTGCAGGGCCTGGTGACTGTGGGAGTGTATAAAGATGTGGATGTGTCCACGGAGATAGATGGGCTCAGTAATATGCAGGACATTGCAGAGGCTGAGACTCTGTATAGGGTTTCATCCAAGGCAACACACACAGAGATAAAAAAAAAGGAGGCTGGAATGATGATATGCAGCCAGAGTGTAATGCTCAGGGCATTAGACGTGAAATGGAGGCAACAAAGAACTAGTCAGAGAATCAGAGTCATTCTCATTAGCTGGTTCACCCTCTTCAGTTTTAGCCCCCCATCCTGTTTCCATCTCACCCTAATGAATACAAGTACACTGACACAGAACCAAAAAACTGCTCTAAGAAGCAAAAATGCTCACCACTAATTAGTTCAAATTAACCTCAGGACCAATATGTAGGCGTGCACAAACACACATCTGCACACACACACTCACACACAAGGCACCTCCTTCGCTTCTTTCAGACACCACTCTGATGCTGTTGTAAGCTTGGCTGTAAGATCAAAATCTCTTTCTTTGGCAGACACACACATACACACACAAATTGCCTGGAGCAGAGGAAGCACAGGAAAGCAAATCCGCTGTGAAGACATACATAAAACCAACACTGCAGAAAGACAGACCACGTCTGTTTTTTCTGCATACATGAGCTGAACGCATGCTAATGACATGTGGTGTACATGTGAACAGACGCACACACACAGGAAGAGAGAGAGTCCTACTTACAGAATGAATCAGACGGTATCAGAAGCGCTGTGCCATATTATCGCAGTAGTAGTGAGTCAACACAGGCACTGAGATCTAAGACCACAGGATTTTAGCACTTCAGCCAAGTGAGAGGCCGTTGGGGGAGTCAGAGGGGTTCACACACTGTCACTGGGGGTGAAGACATATATAGGGAATCAGGAGGATTCCTCAGGTTTATAGGCTGATGAAAAAAATATTCCCTTTAGAACAAGAAAAGTCAACAACTGATGAAAGGAGAAGCTCAGTTCTGTGTGCAAAGAAAATGAGGGATTGATTGGGCCGGTGTTTTTCTTCTTTCAATCTTTTACTTAAAGAAAAAAAGACAAAAAATAGAGCCTGCCTTGACAAACAAGAAAAGGAATAGGTGAAAAATGATTCAGTCAAACTGGGTCTCTACCTTTCCTTTTATGCTGTCTCTTTTCTGCTTTTGTCTGTCTGCCCACCTCTTGTTTTCCTCAGGACTGTGGAGGGCCTACGAGCGGAAGAATGGCAGCATCAGAAAACCAATCACCTCGCCAGACGACGAGAGAACATAAAGGAATAAATGACAAGCAGATGAAGGGGAGGATTTCCGACACCTGCTCTCTCCCTCTGTTTCTCTGCCTGCCGCCCCTCTCTCTCTCTCTCTCTTTTTCTTTCTCCAACCTGTATTTCCTCTCTAGTAACAGCCCCCTCCCTCCCCACCTGTTTTTTTAGTGCATGGGCTTTGCCACTGTTTACACTAAGGTGGATGCAGATGGAGTGAGATTCTCCAGAAGCCACAGACACGGGGATGCTCCTCTTCTTTCTTTCTGACTCTGCTTTCCTTCCTTCTCCCTCTGTCTTTTCCTCACACAGTGCATAGAATGACAATGAATCGGACGCTGTCTACTGTGCCGGCGCTGAATGTCTGCCTGGCTCTCTGCCTGACACTTGGAACGGCTGTTTACCTGTCTTCCTGTCGGCCTGTCTTCCTGTCTGTCTTACCAGCCTCAGAGCTTGTCTGTCATTCGGTATAGCTTGTCTGTTTACCAGGCCATCTTTCAATCTGTTTTCCTGGCAAACACTGAGACACAGACCATGCAGGTGCAGGGGGACATAACCCTTCTCTCCTGCTCAAGTGCCCCCCCTGGTGTAAATCCTGACCCCTCCCCTGAACATTGTGCTAACTAGCCACCAACACGTCCCAGATGAATCAAAAAGAGACTCAGAGTCTCCGAGAGGATTTCAAACAGTCCGAGTTAATTCTGTTTTTCTTTTTTTCCCTCTGAAACTCACTTCCTTCTTCTTCCTCACACTCTGTCTACCTGTTTCCTACTATTTTCTGCTCTTCTTTTCTCCTTCTCCTCTCCTCAGCGCCTGTCTCCTCGCTCGTTATCTATTCTGGACAGTCTGTCCCTCCTCTCTCTCCGTCACTGAGGGAGGATGAAGAAGAATGGTGCTGCTTCATAATGTATTTCTCTGCAACGTGTGAGGAGATGGCGAAAAAGAAAGAGGGGAAAAAATAGATAAAGAGGGTTTCTTTTTTTTTTATATTGCTCCTTTACACAAAAATATAAGCCCTCCTCTTTGACAACAAATCAAAACTGAGAGCCTCTCGAGGGGGGATTTTCAATTACTCGCTTTTGCCCACAAGCCAATCTGGAGAAGTGGCCCAGCTCGGAGGTGTTCACAAAAGTGTCGTAATCTCGATAGAATATCCGGCCGATAAATCCGGACATGTCCAAAAGCTCCATACCATTGCTCAAGCATCACTGCAGCCTATTTCATTTGTTATAACGTCTAAGCTCGGCCGTATGCTCAACAGGTTGATTGGTTTGTTGTTAGTCGAATCCTCTGAGGCTTCTGATTTTCTCGACTTCCTGGTAGACAGCTTCAGGAATTGCAGTTTGGCTCGTCCGGCCTCAACTGCGCGGCTTCAGCCCGCGCTGCAGTGCTTCTAGCTGATGGCTGAAGATGGTACAGGCAGTTAAGTGTGGAAAGCTAGTCGCTGGAGGCTGCGTGTTGGCTTCCATGTTGCCCATTTGGTGTCCATCTCTGCGAGGCTCTAATCTGGAGGGAAAGGAAGAAGAGAAGCAGAGAGGAGAGAGAGTGAGAGTGCATGAAAGGTTAGCATGGTGACATTTGTGTCACTCTCCTTTATCACGTACGTCATTCTCCTCCTCATCACACTCCACCCTGCCTGTCGTCCTGCTGTCTATTCCGTCCTTGTCACTCTTCTTCCGACTTTGCTGCTTGTTTGCTCCTTCCACCTCTCCACTCACTATATGATTTGATCCCTTCACTGTCTCCCAACAAGCTCATCTTGAAACGCTCTCCTCTATCACATCTCTCCTCTGTTCTCTCTATCCAATTTTATAACTACACCTTTCTTGCTTTCACCCAATCACTTCTCCAGTCTTTTTTTTTCAATTCCAACTTAGCTGTCCATCATTTTCAAAGGCAAGTCACATTTGTAGGAGCAGACTGAAGGACAGAGAGAGACCTGACTAGTGAGGTGTAATGTGCCTGAGGCAGGTGGACAACTGAAATCCAGGCTCATAGCATTGGTCTGGAGAAAGTGGGTATACTTAACCGGTGCGACAGGCCTGACTTTGGAGAGTCACCCCTCAAATTGGGACCATTCACAATACAGGAATCAGAATGTAACAGTTTGATAAAGTGATCCTTTTAACAGGTTATTTTTTAAGACAAACTTACAATTCTAGCCTCTCATTTCCCCCTGTATACATAAAATTGTGTTTTCAAGTTTTGGGACAGTTTATGGTTTAGGTTTGCAAATAGTAGGAGTGGAATCTCTTGGATTCACTTTAAGATTTTTTACTACATAACAGATGAGAACAGCCTAAGGAGAAAAGAAGGAAATGTCTGGCCTTGCTTAAAGTAACCCATTTCCATTCTGCCAAAATTACTTCACAAAAACTAATTTTAGATTCACACTAAGACAGAGAAAACCTAGTAGCTAGTAGTCTACCCTTATGGGTCTTTTTTCAGCTTCACAATGCATAGCTCAAACAATTAGTGAATTAATCTTTAATTAAGTAGTTGATCAAAAGACAATCACTGACTGTTTTGACAAATCAGTTATCTTCATTTTTCAAGAAAAAATGCCAAGTATCTTCCTATTTCATCTTCCCCAGTGTGATTTGTTTTGCATTTTTATGGCTTTGTGAACCAAATTTTCTTGCGTTTTCGACTGTTCATCAAACAAAAAGCACTCTAAAGACATCGCCTCTGCCAACAATAAAGTGTTTCATGCGATTTTCTGGCATTTTAGAACTCAAACACTAAATCATTTAATCATGAGAATGATCATGAGAATCGGTGGATTTATGAGTGATCAAAATAATCATGAGTTCCAGGCAGATCGGTATGTATGTACACGACCGATGACAAAAGTGATGTTAGCTTGTATCATCCGTGAACAATGTTCTTTGTGCTTGAAAGAGAGGTAGAAGTTGTGTGTGAGACACTAAGCGTGAAGAACAAGAGGAGTAGTTTATCAAAACATAATCACCCAATATTGAAAATTCAGTAGCCATCATTTTTCGAGCAAAAATGGAAAACATATCCATATTTCAGCTTCTCTAATGTGAGTATTTGTTTCCCCCTTTTTTATAGCATTATAAACCACACTTGTTTTAGATTGTTCATCAAACGAAACAGCCCTCTAAAGACATCCCTTCTGCATACAAAAGTGTTTCAAGTAAATTTCTGCCATTTTATAACTCAAACAGTGAGTCGCTTGATCATGAGAATGTAATCTGTAGATTTATCAGTGGTGAAAATAATCATCAGTTGCAGGATTTAAATTATGTATTCCTTCCTATTGTGCCACAACAGATTTTTTGCAAACTAACAATATTCTCGGCAGACAGGTATGTATGTGAATGACAGATGGCAAAGTCTAATGTTGGACGGAGCCGACAGATTTGGCCGACTACTGCGTTCCCTTTTTTCATTCTCTATTAAATCATAGCGCCTTTTGTCAAGTAGATTACTTAAATCTAAAAATAGCTGCATGTTGTCAAATCTTAGCTGCCCAACAGGTAGTCGCCTCTCAGTTACTATGCAACAGTTTGTACCTGTTGAATATATAAAACTCATTTTTGATCAGGAGCCTTTCAACGATTAATGAACACCATCTATTTTCAGAACAATCGAATGCACTTCTTTAGAAAAGAGATGTCGAGAACGCGAAGCCACGGAGTGACACAATCTTTTCTCACGTGGGAGAAGAATAAAATCATTAAATAGGTTTGGTGACGACTGCCTTTTTGCAAGCCCGGTGAGATGATAGTCCATTTAAAATGAAACATTGGAGCCTATTCAGTGGAGCAGCTCCAATCAATAGCACTATGTGAATAGATGTGACCCCCCTGTGACTCTCATATCCTCTTAGGACTATTTAGGATGAGACCATGTGTGTATGTGTTGGCTCACTGGTTAGTGTCCGTGTCTGGGTGTCTGTGTGCACAGCATTAGTTGGCACCATTAGCATGCTATTGTGTCGCAGGTGTGAAAAGATGTGGGTGGGTGAGAATTGGTGTGCAGAAGGTATGTCAGCAGTGCAGAGACGGAGGTAAGTGGAAAAGGAGTGAAAGTGTGTCTGTGTGCCCCTGCGCACCTGCATGTACATATTACATGTCACGGCTGTCATGCCTGAAGCAATTAAATGCATAGATCTACTTCATAACCTTCTGTTCCACCAATGCTTCACGTCACACCTCTGCCCTTTCTGCATTGTGTCACAGGCGCTCATGCAACGCAACCCAAATGACTGACAGGTGCAGAAATAGCAGTTCCTTCACACACACATCCACATCCACGACATTTCCATTCATTGTCTGTTTCAGGAAAGACGCTCAAAACGTCTTCGGCAGTCTGAAATCAAAAAGAATGTAGAGAGGAGCATGAAGAGACCAAAAAGAGGGATGGAGGCAAGGAAAGGGGGAGGGGTGACACAGTCAAAAAGGAAAAATAAAGAGAAGAGCGAACTGGGGGAGAGGGGGCAAGAGAAGCAACAAATTGAAGTGAGCCATTCAGATTTCTTAAAGATCCATCAAAGTGGACAGGCCTGTTTATGTCTCGATGGGGGTAAAGAGATGAGGAGGGATGGATGGTGGATGAAAAGAGGAAGGAAAGAGGGATGGGGGGCAAACAGGTGGGGGAGTGGTGGCGAGGTGGGTTGGACAGGGTGAGTGGGTGAGGTAAAAGCAGCCAGAGATGCTAGGAAATGAAGGGAAAACCCAGCAGAGGTGAAAATGCTGTGAACATCGCTGCAGCCTGAAGAAGAAAAGGCAGTCAGAGAGGTAGAAAAATCAAGAAAAGCAGAGTCGAAAGAGAATGAAGAAGGGAGGAAAAAAGGAGAATGAAAAGGACGGACACTCACCCATTTCAGTGGGCTCTCCACAGGCAAGTACAATCCCTGCTCTGTGATCCCATCCTGGGGAAAGGCGCAGCGAGATCCTGGAGCTCCCTCCACTGAATACCAATGGGGCTGCTATTATCAGCTCAAACACACACTCTCACATACACACACCGGCACTGTGGAGGAAAAGGCGCAAACACATAGAGTCAAGTCTGGGGTAGTTGTTTAAATCAGAAAGAAAAAGGTGTTCAGTGATGCAAACAGCATATCACAACAGAAGAGAAGAGGCATTGCAGCACAACTGCATTTGCATTCCCTTCTTCCTCTCTTATTTTCTCCCTTTTCTCTTTCTTCATGAAAAAAGCATCAGAGGCAGTGCACAAGCCAGAGGCATCAGTCCACACAAACACACAGGCACACTTGTACAATGACATTTGCAGCCTATACAAATACTTACAGAGCATATATTCAATCCCAGCCAGTCCCACAGTCGACTCTATTCTGGCTCACAGCTCCACAGCTTCCAAGGGTGTTAGAGAAAAATGAGTTGTCCGCTATTTTCCTTTCAGTCCCTGTGGGTTCCTCACAGCAGTATCTGATGCAGAGATAAAAAGGATATGAAGGCAGATTCTTTGTCCTCCCTTATTTTCTCCACGTATTCAGTGCAAATCCAGTTTTTTCTGTATCCATTTGTTGATTCAAGTCCAATCCATCAGCCTGCCGGTGGACTTGCGCTGTGATTCGGCGACACGCGACGGCAAAGCTGCATTCACTTAGTCACCCTCCCTGCTGCCTCTCTCCTCTCTGTCTCTCCCCTTGCTCAATAGTATACCCGTACCTCCTTGGCTTTCTCCAATCTAATCAGCTCTCCCTCTCTCTCCCTGCACCCTCCCACTCTCTCCCCTCCCTCCCTTCTCTTTCCCAACACCCACTCTATTACTCTCTCTCTCTCTCTCTCTCTCTCCCTCCTAGGTATTTTTCTCAAAGATGAATATCAACTCACCCCCCATCCTCTCTCTTTTCCCTGTCAGTCTCTGAGATAAGCATGTGAAATAAGAGGAAAGGCAAAAAAAAAACTGGCCACGAAGAAGAAAAGCCCACTATCTTAGACAGCCACGTTTGCAATACACACAAACACCAACAGAAAGAGAAGGGTAATCATACAGATGTGTTACAACCCGAGCCGGGGTAAACTACCCTGACGGAGTTTGACATGGCTACATGCTCAGGGTGACAAACATTATCACACCATCACATGACTCAGCTCATACCCTATGACACACATCGCAGGCTGACAAACACACAAACTTATATCAAAACACACAACTGGGTTAAGTACTGGGTCACATATTGACTTTGTGTTCCTCACTGCACACACGCAAGCGTGGGAAGTAGAGGTAAACACACACACGGGCATAAATCCTATCAGAGCATGAGGTTACATCAAACATGTATGTAGGCATACTGTACACACAGCATTGTATACTCCCACTTTTTTTTTTTTGTTGGGAAATCATCCCCTCCTCCTCTCATCGGGGTACTGTGCCACTTCATGTGGGACTCCCTTGAATGGAGCTGACACCCTCCTCACTATTTATAATGTTCACTCCTATAAGTCACAAGCCCACTGCAAGCAGACAGCAGTCTCTAGAGAAAGCAACTCACAATACATAATGTCACATCTTCTCTCACGCTATCCGTGTCTCATCCCCACTAACGAAACTTGGACGTTGGCCTTATGATGACTTTGTTACTCTCTGGTGCTCTGGTCGGGAAGAGTAGCCTTTTCCAATATAGATCTTTTTGGTATCCTTACAGCCCTAACGCTCCAGTAGCATCTCATGCACTCCAAGACTATTAAAGTCACCACAGCGTGTTGAATCATTGATTTTGTCACTCTGCATGAGGTGGCTCTGTAATTGCTGGTGACAATACAGTGTTGCCTTACAGTGATGTTTTGTAAATCGTGTTTATGAGACTTTAAACGAACTGTTGGGTTACCGTGTGGCTTTTTCTTATTCCACCACTTCCGCTAACATTTTGTTAAAGTAGTGTGTAAGGTTTAGGTGATATAATAGTCGTAATAATGTTTTCATTAGTGTATGAATGGCATGAAAATAAGAAGTGTTGTGTTTTAGTTACCTCGGGATGAGTGGTTTATACGTACTGAGGGAGCGGGTCGCCTCGGAGTCCGCCATGTTGCGCCGCCATGTTTTTACATTAACTAGGTCTTCTTCTTCTTCTTCTTCTTCTTCTTCTTCTTCTTCTTCTTTCCGTTTGGCAGGTATCGTCCGCCGTTACGTGCATTACCACTACAAATATGTTTGAATGTGGACCAGAGCTATTTTCCCATTAACCAAAAAGCCCAAAACGGACAAACCAAACACCGTCTCTAACGAGGTTCCTTCCCTTCCGTTAAAAGCGCCCGCTGTAAGGGACGGTTGCAATCTGCAACTTGACCACTAGGTGCCACTAAATATCACACACTGCACCTTATATTTTCGTTTTTAATAGACTTTTTAAAAAAAAAGTTATTAATATTCAACAGTATTCACACACAAAAATTGCAGCATATATCGGTCCTAGACAAAAAAAAAATCTGGTGCTGATACAGTATAGAAAATATAATTATATGAAAGCAAACAAACAAATCAAAATATACAAGGAATAAAAGAAAACAGGGTCTTAATCAAATAACAGAAATAAGTCCATTAAACAAATGAGTTTCAGTGCACCTCTGTTTGATGTACTGTACATTTGAGAGATTTGACAAATCAGAACCAGTCTATAATATGAATACAGAGAAAAGTTAGATTTTAACACAATGGCACAATACTTTTCCTAGTTATCTTGATAAATTACAGATTTTACAGAAGAAAGTTATACTTGTAATACCATGGTCCAAGGTAAATCCTCCCATGATCCTTCTTTTACACAGCTACTTACATTTACTGAATGAAATGTCTTTCACAGTGCTTGTATAACGTTGTATATATACTCAGTGACAGACTGTGAGCGTATTCAGAGTTACTTTCCCTCACATGCATATAAGACTAGGAAATACATCTTATAAAGGGAAAAAAAACATTAAATGTGAAGGCTTTAGTGTGGTTTTCAGGGGTTCACAGGTGTGAAATGAAACTAATATGTTAATACTGTAAAAATGTCATTATCTTTATTTTCAAAAAGAGCTCAAGGCAGCAGTTATAACTCAAATATGTTACAGCTTGAATGCCCTACATGCCTGGGGACTACTTGAAATTCAATTGAAATATACTGTTAGATCCATTTATCATATGTGTCTATTATATCTTACCTATTTTACTAATGTTTTGCCTGATGGAACAAATGTCTTGGGACCACTTAGTAATTCAGAGCTTAGGTTAAGAAAGATGTAGGTTTAAGGTTTAGTTTAGGGTCTTTTGTTAGTGTTAGATGCCTTTGTGGATTGGGAATATTAGAGCTGTGTATTTTTTCAAACCTAGACATGTTAGTAAATATACATTTTTAATTATATTTACTTCATTTGGACCCCTCTTGTTAACCTCCACATAGCTTATGAGGTGTCCCATTTAACACGTTTCCTTTTGATCTTACATTGTACTTGGTTTAGCTTTAACTTTCTGTGAATAAATAGAAACGAATAACTTGCAAGTATAATGCTAATTTAAGGTCTATTTGTGTCTGCCATATTGACTAATACCCTCTGTTTTGAGCCTTTGGATACATCAGCTCTGGTATGTCCACTAAGCTGTCCCCTAATCAAGTAAAGAAGCAAATATCGTATGTGACAATGCTGAGCTGTCTCCTCTGCTTTGGTCTCAAACAGCCCCCTCCCGTCCTCTCACCCCTACCCCCCGCGCACACACACACCCAATGCTCCATCATGTTTTCACCTATTCACATTGTATCTCATAAAATAATGTGCATCTCAAGATGTCTTTGTCCAGTGGGCGGACAGTGCTGGAACACCTATTACTCACTCATGCTTGAGCCTATTAGACTGCCGCCATGTCACGCCAGAGGTGCCCTTAGGCCACGGCTTTTTCATCTATGTGTGTGTGTGCCTGTGTTGACAATGGGATATGACTGTATCTGCATCCGTCCAACTTGCAAATTTAACATTCTTTATTTAGGCTGTGTGACTCTGTGAATGTGGTTTGTGTGTGTGTGTGTGTGTGTGTGTGTGTGAGGGTTGGGAGGGTTGGGAGGGTCGCCTTCACAGCGTTACCCCTGGCTGTGACCCACAGCTGCAGTTTTCAGGAAGTCAGGAGGAGTCTCCATGTGCTGTCTCTCCCATTCCATCACACACACTGACACACGCCCCGCAGTCTCAGTGTGTGTGTGTGTGTGTGTTGTCTAATTCACCTCTGGTCTAATTTACCCCTTGGTTTTCAGCAGTGTCACTGAGTCTGTTCCATGAGCTGTCTGCATATAATACCTCAGAATACAGATAACATGTTCTTTTTTATGTCTATTCATTGACACGTGACATTCAGAAACACAATAAAACAATACGACTTAATATCAGTGTTGTTTTAGTTCTCAGTATATCCACTGAAAGTCTGCTGTCACTCTGTTTCAGTCTCTCTCCTCACTCTAAATATGCATTCAACAGCTGTCTCTCTCTCATCTCCATCCCACACCACTTTGCTCTTGACAAATTGATGTGGAGCGCTTTTACATAACAACTACGTTTCACACACACTCACGCACACACATATGGACACTTAATAATACCGTCCACAGACCAAATGTAAACCTTGCCTAACCATTTCACATACATTCTCCTGCAGGTGTTAAATGCCCCTTATGTGCAACACACACTGCAAATGTGTGTTTTCCTTACTTTGTAAAACACAAATGTGTCTGCCATATTAACTATTGCTAGGAAAACATGCAAAAGAGGGTAGGAGAGGAAGTCGAGGGGTGTGTGTGTGTGTGTGTGTGTGTGTGTGTGTGGTGGGGGTGGGAATTGACATTCTGCCCAAGCACTGCGCTCTGCTCGTGGAATAATGATTAGCTCCTCAGTATTCTAGTCACATATGCTTCACTACCTCTCTCAATGAGAGAGAGAGGAAGGAGGAAACATGAGGGAGGGGCTAGAGAGGGAGGAGACAAGCACGGGGGGGGGGGGGGGAGGCTAGCAGGAGAAGAGGAGCAAACAGGGAGAAACAAGGTGAACAGCAGAGCAAAGGATGAAAAAAGTGAGGGGTAATGGAGGACAAAACAAAGCAGTATAGTATGACATAAGCACTAGCTGCTAGTATATATACTGCAGTGTGCTGCATGCACTCACATACACGCACATGTAAACAGATGTGTACTGCACGTATTAAATGTTCATGTTAAACACTAAACAGTCATACAAGTCTGCAAACTAAAAATTAGAACTTCATGCACGCAAACTCTTTTATGTTCTTACAGTCATACACAAAACGATTAATAATCGCTCACAGATGGATACATGTTCTGAATGTGCACATTAAACAAACATTATACAAAGTCAATTGTGCAAACTAAAAATGAAGGCAGCGCATGCACACAGACTCTCCTCTGCCCTCTTTGCATCATAATATGTTAATATTACACATTTATGTACACACACAGATGCATGCCGCATGTACTGAATGTGCTCATTAGACAAATGCAACAGTCACGGACATTTGTACAGTCAAAATGCCAAAAAGCAATGCATTTACACAAACTCCGTTTTAGCACTCTCATAATGTATACACGCAGACACAGAGATACACTACTACACGCATGGAGACTACTTTGTCAAAGTCACAGCAGGTACAGCCACCTCAGCAAAGAGAGAGACAGAGGCTATGTCGCAGGGGGAAGCGAGGGGGGGGAGGCGACAGGACGAGGGAGTGATGATGAAAAAATGAGGGGAAGGAGAAAAAGCAAATAAGAGAGAAGGACAGAAGGTGCGGAGAGGAAGCATGTGCAAGCAATAAATATGTAATCACAAGGCATGGAGAATGATAAATGTATACCATTACTTAAATAGGTCAATCATACATTAATAACCACAATATGATAATAGAGTTGGGAAGTCAGCTGTAGCCGACTGAGTAAGTTTGCATAAGTGCACTCGCTTAGTCAAACACAAAGAGCTACATCATGTTTTTACACGCCCCCCCAACTCCAACTTTATTTTTAAGACGGATTATTGTAACGCGAGAGAAATGCTTTCCAGTGATCTCTAATCGTAAATTAAAATATTCCATACGATTAAGTGTAATGTCACATGCGGAGGAATGGAAATAGCATCATTTAGTGTAATGTTTAACGGCACTGTGTAACAACAAGTGACGCTTTGATTGTAAGAAGCCAAAACACTGCTCAAAATACAGACTTAATTAACTGCTACAAGAACTTAATGTTACAGATTTAATTAGATGATGATAAGCATAAAATCTCCTGGGCTGCATGTGCAACAGAGAAAGGATTATTATTATAGTAGTGCAGCTTGGGTAAACTGGGATGAGTGATTTTGACACAGAAACATAACAAGCACTGAGCAGAGGTCAACAGGGCCATGTAGGATTTTGCATACATTCCTGGTATCATATAAATAAATCTTTTTTTAAAAAAAACACTGTCTGTCTCCTTATCTAGAATACATTTTCTTTCAGGGACACGCAGCATTTTGTAAGGCTGCATGTAAAGTACACTAACCTTAATATGATTCATGGTATTTCTCCTATAGTGTTATTATGTGATGCCGGTAACATTTTCTGACCTTTAATGTGAGCGTGAGAGTTTCGCTGCAATATTTAATCTTACAGAAACACACTGCAACACTACTTATGATCTTGTTCTGTTACAATAAGATGAAATATTCGCCTCTGTGCCACACTTAAATAATTGAGACGGGATTTGCATGAAACGTTTACAGGCAAATTTATTAGTGTAGCACGCAAACATGCTGAAACAATAAATCTGTGAGAACTGCTCACTCCGCATTTGAGTCACTGTATAGGTAACACTGAAAATAAAGAAATGTGTTTTTATGGTTCATTTTCCAGTTTTTTTGGGGGGGAGTTTTTTTTTTCTTTTTTTCCCACCATCATGAAATCTTTATCAATCGACACGATTTTTCTTACCATGTTACCTTGGAAACAAAGCTTTGCCCTACACTCCCATCTTGCCGAGGTGTCAATAAAACCGGCATCAACAAAACATGACTATAAGACTCCTGCGGGGACTCGGTGGTCAGTGGGTTTACAGTGACTGTATACAAGTTTACTGTTGGCCCATATTATTTTTTATTTCTTATAGTAACCTGTAATATACCATCAGGATATTCCAGTTAATCTCAGCACTCACATTTGCAGTGTGTCCTTCAGATTATAGCAGTACTATAGACTGGAGCTCTTCATATAATTGCTCTTTGTTAGTGGGTATAGATTGATTACCAAAGGCTACAATTAAAATATACTACAACTTGTGATGTAACTGTACACGTATACTGCTCCTCTACTACTGTTACCTGGAGGTATAAGCCAAAAACCCGAGCTCCTGGTGTCCTCCACCTGCACGGGACACTGTGATGTCAGCGAGTTTACTGCTGTGAGAGCTGAATATGCACATTCTCTCCTGAGGGTCACTTGGGTATTTTTAGTGTTTATGATATAAAAAGAGGTGAGAATCAAAGGGATGCCCAGGGTTAGAGCAGCAACTGCATGAGCACATTTGTCTTTTTTTTCTTTCTTTTTTTTTTTAATTCCAACATCTGATGCTTATTTAAAGCTCTGTACATGGAGATAATTGGCTATTTCATTCTGTTGTACTCAAAGACAAACCCTCCATTCGGTGTCTGCGTTAACAGCCTGTAATGCTATAAATAATTTAAAGATGTAATTACAAAAACCTTGGCACATGCAAATAAGTAGTTTATATTCCTCTCAGCTGTGTATGTGCGGAAGAAATGATTTCTCTGAGCAGAATATGTTTTGGGGATCAAAGGTGTCCTTGAAAGTGTTTTAAAAAGGAAAAAAGGTAACAGCTCTGAAAGTCATTATGACTGAACATCTCGACAACATCAGATTACACATATTTCTGATAAATGACCAGACTGACACATCATTCTGCATTCATTTTATGTTTAATTTGAAGCACCTCAGTGCATCAAAGATCACTTTGGTCTGTTTTCATTAACACCATGGTTATTGCTCTTCTACTGCTAAATTAATTTTGCAAGACGTGATGACTATTAATATTCTATGTTCATAATAAAAATGAAAAATAGCTGGATCCATCTTTAATGTTATTGTCCTCAGCTGTTAGGAGTTCAAATGTGCATCGCAGTTGGACTGGACATCATCAAACAACCAATATGCACAGAGAGTAAGAGAGAAGCATACATTAGCAAAACATTTTCACAAAGAAAATACTAAAGCCACATGTATGTATACTCTATATGGTTCATCAGTGTGGGAAGAAATCACAAAGAAAAAAAACAAAAGCCCACGGTTAGATCTGAGCTGTAGAGTGAACAAAGTGTTTTCTGTACAACAAAAAGACCATTACACTACAGTCAGACCGCTTCCCTTGAGCATACAAGTCTCATGGTTTCACCGGCAGCATCAACAATTTTATTCCACACCGGTGTGTTTGTTTTGTGTGTTTTCACTTCAGTGTTAGTCAGCAGGTATGATAAACGGCACTCAACCGGAATATCAGCTCTCAAGATTTGCTTGGAAGGTTAAAAAAAACATGTATTTATCGACTGGTTGCCTGTTGACTCTCTCAGAAAAGCAATGAAGAGCAGCTGAATTCTTGGCACCGGCTTCTTTTTGCTCCTCAGGAGCCCTCTATTTCCTGATATGCTTCTCTCTCTGCAGAAATGCTGCCATTTCCCCATTTCAGTTCCCTGCACAATCATCAGCATTTCTCCCTCCATGACATGAAAACAAACTAAGACTGAGTGGCTCTGTGTGTGTGTGGTTTTAAACCCCCTTGTCAGCAATCACTGGGTGGGAGACAGCCATAAACTGGGCTTTAGAAGCCTATAATGGGTGACTGCAGCGCAGGCAAAACTTATATCATATAATACCTCTTCCCATTCAGACACAAATAGGATCATTATTTTTGATAACTATACAGCGAGTGCTGGATAATTTCATTACATGACTTGCCACTGCATAATGCTGTATTTCAGCTAAATCATCATAAATCTTTCCATATCCCTCTTATTACTGTATTTAATTACAGTGCAAAACAGTCAATAATGTAATGCCCTACAAATTATTGGAACATTAGGATTGATCTAAATAAACAAATTGACTTCATTCTGTCATTAGCTGTGTGCACATGACAGAGAAATAGAGGAATAGAGAGAAATCAATGTTTCATAACCTGCAGTGGCTTTTGCAGAGTATTTTCTCTGTTTAGGACTAGGGCTCAATGATAAAACAAAAGGTCGTGATTATTTTGACAGACACTGCAATCTGAGTCACGATTTTAGTGGGAATGGTGATTTTTGTGCTTCATTTTCACTGAAAAATTAGAAAAATGATGTGATTTTTGCTGGGGTCTGTACCAAACGAGCATCTTCCCTTCCATCTGGAGAATATGATTTGTAGGCCGGGGCATTTCTGTAGCATCACAATGCTTCATTTATAATGGTATGGTGTGACACATTTAACCTTTATCAAAAAACTGCAGCTCCTGAGATTTGGATTGTGCAATTCTCGATAATACATTGATTAATTGTTCACCCTGTTGAAGAACTCATTGTCAAAAGGCAGAGGTGGCATTTCATAACAGGACTTACTGTGTTCATCTTACGCCATGTCATACACCTTATAAAAACACTGACGCTCACAAATGTGACCGCTGAAGCTTTTTATTATAAAGAAAGCAGAAGACATTTCATGAGCCAACATCAGTCAATCAGGTACTATAAATACAAGCCTGTGTACACTTGATGGGCAATTTTACAGCACGCTTTTCAATCACTTTCAAAGACTAATTTTTTAAGCTACATTCTGTTTCATCGTTGCATCAACCCTTTTACATTAACTCACATTGTTTCAAGAAAAAGTGGTAAAATTGTATGTATTTCTATGTAGGATAGAACTTGGCTATGCACATAAGAAAACAATAATTGTGTGTCCTTCAATGATCAAATTATTCCACTTCATCAACAGCCTATATTGTGAACTAATCAGTGTTTTTCTAATATATTGCTCTTTTTCTCATTTCTTTCAACAACAGCTGAACGCAGCAGCCTGCCTTCATACTGTCTCCTCGACAATGAACTCAATAGCATGCTGCGGTGACTGGCTTGCCTCCACCATTGTAATTTCATTGCCATCCATTGTGATAGTGGGAACAGTAATGGCCTGAGTTCCCAGAACCGAGGAGGGGAGAATGACGACCTGTGAGGTGCCCTCCATGCCGCTGATCTGATCTGATGGGATCATGACCGTCTCAGTGCCTCCTTCGGCCCCCTGCAGAACGTAGATGGTCTGCACAGTGCCGGACTCGACCTCTCCTGTGGCGGCCAGGGAAGACAGGACCTTGGCACCCTCTAGCACCTTCTGGACGTGGGCTGCCTCGGCCTCATGCACAGCCTGCTCGGTGGTTTCTAGAGGCAGGTCTCCATGTAGCCGGATGTGTTTATCCAGGTTGGAGCGAGAACGGAAGGCAGCTGGGCAGTGGGGACAGGGGTAGGGCTTCTCGCCACTGTGTGTGCGGGCGTGCTCGGTGAGTCGGGCGGCCACGCTGAAACTCTTGCCGCAAATCCAGCAGCAGAAAGGCCGCAGGCCGCTGTGGATGCGCTCGTGGTCCTGCAGATGGGGCAGCTGGCGGAAGCGTTTGCCACATGTGGCGCACTGGTGTAAAGGAAAAAAGGAAAAAAAGTGCACAAAATAAAAATAGGAAATAAGATGGCAAGAAAGTACAGAGGGGTTCACAACTCACAACAGAGTAAGTGCACAAACTCAACTGCAATTAATATTTTCTGGGACTTCTCTTTATATTTTTCTGCAGATGCAGCTCTTTTAGCTGGGGTAGAGGAAAAGCACAGAGAACAGGGTATGGTGGAAGACAGAACGGGAAAAGACATACAAAGTAATACAAAGAACAGAAGTTTGCAAGGGAGAGTATCATCAGTTATACAGTGGACACCAGAAAAAGATGTTACCAGTGAGGTGAGATCTAAATTATTTCTAAATAAAGCAATCACAGTACCTGCTCTGCTACTCTAATCTTAGCTCTTTCTTTGGTCCCATCTGAGAATAGAAAATTAACTACAACTAGATACATGATTAAACTTGAAGTGGTACAAAAGAATGGCTATATTGTGCTTTGCTTTGATTCCCACTAGGGACACATTGTGATTGAAACAGTAATCCTTGCCATCTGTTTTGCTGTTTTACTATCTCTGCACGATACTCTTTAATAACATTACCTTTCCTGTTGAGCTCGCTCTTTATATACTCAGCAAATACAGGCGCTCCTTCAGGAATATATGTATTTGATGTGAATTAAAATTCATCCACGTTACAGCCTCTGTGTTTGAGGACCAAAAGGTTCCTTCAAACTCCAATCCTAAGCATACCTGATAGATGTGGCTCAAAGCAAAGCCACAAAGATTCAATATATTTCTACAGTCCAACGTGCTCTGATGGGCTTGGGTGGGTCTATAGTTGATGTCCTGCCTCGTCACCAGAGCAGCAGAAAGAGAGAGAGAGTCCCAGAATAGTAACAGGCACAGAGGGGAGTTGACAGGCCCTAACTCAGCCCTGCCATTAATCACAGGTACACAGGGAGGGAGGAAACACCCGCAGGACACACACTGCTCAAACGGCCGTGGTCCGGAACCACGACGACGGCCGCAGCAATGAACGGGTGTAAACATGAGGGCTGAGACTGTGCTGAACTTGATATACAGGTGTTACAGGCATAAGCAATGTATTAAAATTACGAAGGCAAATTAAATGCTTTCTTTTTATGCACACACAGCCTCTTCTTACCTCAAAGGGCCTCTCATCGGTATGTGTCCTCATGTGAACATTGAAAGTGGAATTGTAGGCAAATTCCTTGTGGCAAATCTGACAGCGAAAGCGGGGTCGGTTTTTGGACTTGCTCAGAGTTCCTTGGAAATGGGCCAACACATGCTCCTCCAGGGTGCTGTTCGAGGTAAAGCGGCGGCGACAGGGCCTCACTGGGCATTTGAGAGGCGTCTGGCCAGTGTGGGACAACCGGTGGAGGTCAAGGCCCTCTTGGGTCATGCAACGGTGGCCGCACAGGTCGCATTCAATCTAAGAGAAACATAAAATGAGGAGGGAGACAACAGTAAGGAACAAGAGATCAAGTCAGAGACGGGAAACAAAATAAAAGGCATGGAAAATATAAAAAGGGATGCCATAAATGAAAAGAGAAAAGGTCTGTTCAGTTCATGACTTTACTGTGATGTAAACATAATGTTAAAGTTCAAATCTGCCTGGGGACCTTTTTCAGATGTCATCCACTAAATGTCTGTTACCGCACCAAACATTATATACAATTTTAACACTTTTTCTGTGCACTTGCTTTATCCATCTTAAATGATCTGACATCTGAAAAGACATCTGACACGTATTATTTATCCAAAACTCTCACTCAGTATATGTCTTAAAGCAGAGAAGTAAAGCCTTTAAAAAGTTAGGTTTAAAAAGCCTAACCTGTCCGGTGCACCGCCCTCGGCCCTGGCCCCGTCCACGGCCGGTATTTTTCTCCTCATCTGTCGTAGGACAGCGCTGCAGGTGAATTTCCAGCACTGCTTGGTTCACAAACTGGGACGGACAGTGAGGACACATTGCTGGCTTCTTGTCTGTAATCAAAGAGTTTCAGGTTTTACACAGGTGCTCACTCTCATACTACAAGCTACTACTGGCAGATGTGAGCTTATGATGTGAGCTGTCATGCCAAAAAAATCCTGCAGTGACAAGTGGTACATGTGCAAATATGCTAATGATGGGCATCAGTGTCCAAGTTTTTGTGTCAAAAAACAAGGAGCTTAACCCAGCAAATGTATGAATGTCACAAAAACCTGAAACATCTTGTCATTTCCTCAATTAATCCACTGACAGAAAATCAATCAACAAAAACAAAATTCATATTCTCAAATGTGATGATTTGTTGATTTTCTGTTTTACATACTAATATTAGTTGTGAAATTTTCAAGGTTTGCACGGCTAGAGAATACATTTAACTCTACATTACCTGGGGCTCCGGTGATGTGGAAGGGGCCTTTCTTACAATTCAAATATTATAGACTAACAAATTAATAGAGAAAATAAGTGACTTAATTATGAAAAAAAATAACATAGTAATATATAAATTAACAATAATTTAATTATTGATTAAATCTGCAATAATATCAGGTCACTGCAGAAAAATGTCCATCACAATTTCACAGCTAATCGTGACATCCTTAAAACAACTATTTTGGGCAAACAGTGAAAAACCCAAAATAATTGAATTCAATATTATACAGACATAAAAACAAAATCACTTGAAAAATGATTTAATAGATTGTAGTTATCAGTTAAAATGGATACCAATGACTTTTGTTGTAACTGACTAATGGATACAGTAATGTTTTTAGCGGTAGTCGGCGCTAGTTTTACTTTGGCAGAGCAGAGCACACCACATTAACACTAGGTTGCTCTTGAAATCCTTGCTGGGAAATAGCTGAAACTGATGGTTCATCAGAATATCCAGAGGTCGTCATCCAACATCTTGCAATCTGCAAACCATCTGCGGTGTATCCCAGTGGGGGTGATCCACTCTGCTTCCTACTGGGACCCTCTAATTAAACCTTTAATAAGACAATCTGAGCCTATGGCCCTGAACTGATCAATGGATCAATCTCTCCAATCATCTCTCTCAGAGGAGCCGCGTACCTCTGACCCCTGCTGCATGCTGACTCTTCAAGCTTAACTAATGAGGTTGCCGTGCCAATGCCCCCCTTGATTAAGATGAAGTGTCAACATGTTGACCCAATTCATTTACCTCCACCTTCCTCCTCCATTCCACATGGGGCTGAGATCAATGGAAAGTCATTGACCTAATGCATCCACAGAACAAAACACATATAACATGGCTGAATGTTCGCAAATAAACCAGATAAGCCACCCGAGCAAGTTGATGGGGCATTTATCGCCGACTTTGTTCTAATCAATAGTATTTACTGCCTGTTGTAGTGATAAGAACATCATATCTAATTGGCCTGCATTACAACTAGGCACAGAGGGACGGTTCTTTGTGGGCATGATCATTAGGCGACCGGTTCAGATTGTTACTGCTAAACTCTGACCTTGATGAGTAAGTGAGTGAAGGTCGAGGTCCTTTCTGCGTTTGAAGGCCTCTCCACAGTCAGGGCAAGGGAATGGGTGGCTGGTGTGTAGCAGTCTGATTAGAAACAAAAAATGCACATATTCACACAGGCACAGAAATACAAAAGTACAAGTAGGGTTAGAGCAGAAGTGTGAGGCCAAAATACATGCATCAGACCTCATCTGAAAAGGAACATCTTCTAGTTTGTGTGTTCAACATGTGACTAAAACACAACCTAAACTACATCAGTTCAAACATGACTTAATGTAACCCTAACCCTTACATGGACTGCCAGCGACCCGGTGGACTTTCAGAGGTGAACCACATTCCACTAGGTTAACACTTTTTTTTTTTTTAAACAAACAAAACCCACAGAAACTTCCAAATGGAAAAAGGCCTCAATAATCAGACATACTATTAAAATAATTACATAAATAAGTCCCAATAAGAACAGGCAGGTGCCAAGAAAAATGAAAAACTGTATTAAGAGAAGAAGTCATGTTTTGGTTTAATATACAGTATGTGAGGTAGATTACCAGCAAGTATGCGCTTAGCTCTTCTTCAGATTCACTAAGTAGTATTAGCTGAGTGTGTAAGAGCTACAGATAAAAGCGCACCAATAAACTGGGAGGAGTCAGAGTTAGGACATGAAAGACTATATTTATCTATTGCATAACGTTACGCTGGATATAGCCCAAGGGGAGGAGAGAAGTGTTAGAATGTGTTCACCTATTGCTGCATCAGGCCTGCTTTCACAGGATGGAAAAAAAAGAAAATGCTAATAAAAAACAAAGACTCTCTGGGCAGCTTTTCATAATCAGAACAACTAAAGCTAGAGGTGATGTGGGAAAAAATACATTTCAAGATCATGTAAGAGGCCAGGCTGTTTCTGTTCCCAGTTAAACAGACAATAAAATCAATATTTCTGGGACAGCTGACCCTGAGGTAGCTGGGAGAATTAAAATGTGAGCCAGGGTCACCTCTCCCCCCAGCCAGACACTCTTTAATGAGTAGAGTGACAGTGTACATACAGTACAAAGAGTGCTGCAGGTGTGTACTGATTCCTTTGGTCTACAAGAGTGGTTCACTGTTTTTCGGTGATCAGTGACAGAACAAGCACAAGTGCAGTGAAAAGTATTTGAACAGTGACAAATTCTGGAGGCTCTGGCTTTTGTATCTGGGTTTTCTTTTTTCCTCACCACCACCCTGGATATCAATAAAATAATGATAAAACAGATGAAGTGCAAACTTTCTGATTTCATTTTCACACCAGAATCAATGTCCTGCTGGCACTTAAAGAGATGCAGTTTCAACCCTCTTTACCCAATTTTAACACCCAATATTAACACTGTCAAATGTTAAAGCCCACACTTTAACTTTATAGATGATGTTTAAATCATGTAATATACTGGAGCCAAAACCCAAATACACACACTGTACCCGTTGCTCAACTATGTAGCGCAGGAAAAGGCTCTTCGTCTGGCCTGGACTGTTATCATTCTCATCTTAATTTACTGGGCTTCTGTCTGTCAATCATATGTGGCTGAGGCTCAAGGGCACCCAGACATCTAAATCAGTGTTTGATACACAGCTTAAAGGTCTTCCTCAGTAGTTGGACACGGCTCAGCTACTACAGCTCTTTGCTAGGGGGGAAAAGTTTATCTAAATCTCTTTCAGGTTTCTGTTTGGAACTGTGGTTTAAATGTAATTACATGGTAAACAAGGTTGGTAATAATTAAATCAAGAAAAAACAAATATATCTGTGGTCTGCATGTACATACTGAGAGCAAGGTTGAGCATCAACAATAAAATATGTGATGGATGTTGCTATAAAAGCTGCTAAATAACTAACATTACTAAAGTGCCATTGTATTATTACTTGTGATGATTAAGCTGATCTTCAGTGTTGAACCGCGAAGGACAGTGAGGACATGGAAAAAGATGAGCTGCTCCCTCGTTGTCCAAAGTACACACCTGCATTAAAGGATGCAACAGTCAAGTCATTAAAAAGAAATTCCACAACATGCTACAATATGTTAAGAGAATCTAAAGTTATCTGTACCGGTTTGCGTCCTCGCTTGCGCCGAGGCTGTGTTGACGAGTGAATGCGTTGGTGTCTCTTCAGTGTCGCTGCCTGGGAGAAGTTTTTGCCACACACATCGCAGCTGAAGGGCTTTGTGCCTGTGTGGCTCATGCTGTGGCGCAGCAGGCTCTGGGAGTTAGTGAAGGACTTTTGGCACACCTGTACCACAACAATAATCAGGATTAGTGCTGGCATTTTCTTTTTGAGAGGACTTCTTTTTAAAGTTGCATATAACAAAATTTGCTGCATTCATAATTTCGAAACAATTTCCTTTGTCAGAGACAGCAGAGAATCTGTCAAATATAATGAGGCAGAAGGGCTGTCAGGCTGTATTCTTACGTTTACCATAAGCCTTCAAAGCATTACATCATGTGTTCGATGTCTGCTGCACGACATTCAGATCAAAGCCAATTATCGCTCAGACTCTAGAAAGGACACATTTTGATGCAATTTTGATCGGCACCTTGCATGTGAAGAGCTTTTCTCCAGTGTGGCTGTAGACGTGCGTGCGGAGGAAGACGCGTCGAGTGAAGGTTTTGCCACAGTAGGGACAAACATGGGGCAATGGGGTGCGGGACCAGTCCTGCAGCAGCTTAGCAGGTGGAGGAAGGTTGGTGGTTTCTGAGTCAGTAGCTGTGCTACCCTCTGATTCCTCCTTGTTTCCTGACAAACAAACATAAAACATAAAGACCAAACATCCTGCCACATTTGCCCTGATTTTTTCCCATGCTTCAAAATAAGCACTTCCACTTACCTTTTTGTGCACTGCTCAGGATCTTGAAAGAGGGCCTACTTCTCTTCGGAAGGGGAGAACCGGACTCAGTAGCAGAGGTCGGTAGGGAAAGAAGGCGCTTTGAACCCTGTGGGATATCCTGAGGTTTAGTGGTGGCCGTTTCATCACTAGCTGTGGCTCCATCTGCTGCCTCTGTCCCTGATGTGAATCTGTGCTGCCTGCGATGGTACAGGTACTGGGTGGTGTTCATGAATCCAATGCCACATTGAGAACAAGTGTGTACTGGCTCCTGCAGGCTGTGCTTCGCCTTCCGATGCGTGACCAGCCCAGATTCCTCGCTGAAGCTCTCCCCGCACTGGGTGCACATGAACAGTTCCGGCTGTGTAAAACTGGTAGTGGCACTGTCGGGTTGGGTTAGCACATCGGTTCCGTTGGCCTGAGTACACACTTCCTCTGAAATCTCTACAGGAACCACTATCTCCACCTTCTCCTCGCCCTTCTGTCGGTGTTGCTTGCGGTGGTAGAGAAAGAGAGTGGTGTTAAGAAAGCTTTCCCCACACACAGAGCAGTGGTGCAGGGCTTCCTCAAAGCCGTGTTGGGTCTTACGGTGCGCCACAAGTTCAGATACCAGACCAAAGCATGAACCACAGTCCACACAAAGGAGCACTGGTTCAGGCTTAGGCTTTTTGTTAGCTCCTCTCTTTCTGGGAGAAGAATCTTCTGGATTAGAGGTTGAAGCTGCCGCCTCAGAAACAGGAGGATCAGAGCTTTCTGCTGAGGTGGCTTCTGTAACTTGCTGCCCCTCCTCCACGGCTGCACATTTCTCCACCAGTTCAGGGTTAAGATTTTTGCCGGTGCTATCCTTGGAAAGAGAAGAGTCGTCTGGATTTAGAGTCAAAGTTGAGGTCTGTGCTGTTGAGGTCTCCGGCTCAGGCTGTGAATCAGGTTTTGACTTGCTCCCAGAGGTAGACTGCTGACATGACTCTTCTTTACGGTGTAGCTGCCAAAGGTCCAGGCTCTTGAAAAGTTCATCGCAGTCCCCACACTGGTAGAGGATCCTAGGCTGGTCAGAGGAGAACTTTGCGCTGGCTACTGCCTGTTTGACTGTGCTCTTTGGGGGTTGCACAGCTGAGTGTTCTTCTTGGACTTGAATCAATGGAGCTGCAACAGTCTTTGCTATGTTTATTACCTGTTGCTGTAAAAACAAGGGAGAGAAAAAAGGAAACCTCAGATTAGCTTAGTTTTACTTGTTCTTTCCATTTATGTGTGCAAGAAAAATCATTGCTTCTAATAAAGATAAAAAAGCTGCTTCAACAATTAAATCTGTAGTGTTTTTCTTTCTTTTTCTTTTGTGGCAGATGAGAAATGAGAATCTGGTGAGGTGGTGTGGTACTGAGGTCAATTAGTGCAGCACGTATGTAGAGCAAAGGTTCCTCTGAGAGCTCCAGACAACGCAGATAAGGCCGCAGCCCAGCGATAAGTATCAAGAGGACCATCAGGGTCGAATGGGTCATTCCTGTGGGTTTTTACTTTTGCTCCCTCCATCCATTTTGATGATGAAAACAAAACACATGGAAATTGTATTTATCTGAATAAAGGGTGTGGCTGGTGCTTTGCATAGGTATCGTTGCAGAACCCATTTGCTTTCCTTTTGCTGTAACTATGTCATGTTAAAGGACATTTGCTTGTATTATTGCTGTAAAAAAAATCCGTAATAAAATCTAAGTAGAAAAAAAGAAAACAAAAAACATCAAGGTCAAGGTTAAGGACATCTGAAACCGTCTAAATCACAACAGTTCAACACATCTCATATACAGTAATGACTTTTAGGCTTTTGTTTTAGTATTCTGGGGTGAAAGTGTTGAATAACACCTCCAGATGTGGTGTGACTGACTCAAACGTGTTATGACTGCATTAACTTATGGTTTTATTATTTTATATATATATATTACATATCAACACCAGGTCAAAATGAAGTAACAGACAACACTAATTTGGAATGCTTCATTTTTGTATAGACAAATATTTGGTCTATTTGAATAATAATGAAAAAAAAAAGTAAGTAAATCACATTAAAAATACACACAAAAGCTTTACTTACTCTTTTGTTCACATGCTGTTAATAGATTCTGGTTTTCCAATTAAGCCGACCGTTCTCCTATACAACAGTGAAGTTAAGGGTCACTTGGCTGATGCGAAAATGTTTATTATAAAGGAGGTACAGAATATACCTTTTAGCTCTAACACATGTTTGGGCAAAATACTTTTTCATCTCAGTCACTTAGAGATGTAATAGAGCAGAAAGTAAAAAATCAATCAGATCAAGACTGACCACGAGTGCAGTGCTTTAAAATCTCTGGTAGTTGTGTAAAGGCTGCACTCAGGTTTAACAAAAAGAATAAACTGTGCAGTGTTACACAAGGACAAACTTTGTTCTTTGTATAACTCAAGCCAAGTAATTGAATTATCTGGAGGACTCTAAAATCAAGAAAGCCTTATTCGTAGAAACTCGCTGCAATCCATAAATGCATTGTTTTTTTTCACATCCATCTCTTGAACCATGACGGAGAGAGGTGATTAATAAAATCACAAAGAAATTTTGGTAGCGAGGATTTGTGGGAAAAGCTTGAATGTGTTTTGTCCGTACCAGCGATTGTATGTTTGTGTGAGTGCAGTCTCACCAAAAACTACCTTCACTCAGACAACTGTGCAGCTTTGTTAGAATTTTTATACAAAAAGGGGCTGATTTAAAGGCTTACATCTAGACATCACAAAGGGGTTTAAAGTTGTTTCCTTTTTGTGATAAGTGACAGGTCTCCAATCTGAACTGTGCTTTTTATACAGCGTAAGGAAAAACCTTAGACTTCCTTAAAAACTGAGGTTTAACATATAAATGGTGCTTTGCCTCCATATAATACTCTTATTGACTTTCTCTTCCATAGGCATCACAAAAGGTTTTCATATTAAGTGACGGTCATCACATCTGCCTTAATACATGTAATTGAATAATTATACATAATTGTTACTGTAGCAGTTTACACATTTCATAATTAAAAGGAAGGATTTTATTTTTATATAGACAAAGATACGCACAGAGAAACTACCTGCCACCGAGTATTTGACAGTTGATTTATTGTGCACACAAGGTTAGCGGTGTCTTTCTGTCTCGTTTCTCTTATATTGTGATGGATAATAATATTAAAAGCTTTTGTGCTTAGTCGTAGTACACGGAAATTAACTGTCCTAAAAGATTAGTACTGCAGATGCTACATATTTATTGCTGAACTGAGGTACTGAGTGTTTTAAGATTAATATATTTTAATGTTTATCACCCATCATAAGCAGACAATGTTTTTGTTAAAGGAGCTTTCTGACATTTTTTTAATGCCACATATCATAATGTCACAGTTATGTTGTTCTAGCTAATGATTGGATGATTGCAATATACCAGCTTATGTTAAAGTCTGGGCCAGGAAGCCAATACGTTCTGAGATTTTATAATGTACCTACAGTTGGTTCATCTATGAAAAGGCCAGCGTGGCACTGATTGATGCATTTCTCATGCTACCCTTCCTGCTGGCAACTCAGGATGCAATCTGTCTGTCATGAGTGTCACCATGCTTTATGGACGTGTTGAAGACTGTTAGAATGGAAGTCTGAGCAAAAGCGCAAGAGCTCAGACAGCCATGCCCTACTACTAAACAAGGGTCAATGACTGGTTTTAACCCCGAGGGCTTTCCGAAGCCGTCATGGAAAAGGCGAAAGTGCCAGTCACATTAAGACTTGGCTCACTATGTCAAAGTACTACCGACCCATTATACAGCTTTAAAACACTACCATTTAGGTAGAATTTATGGAAGTAACAGAGATACATCTTAGGACAGACATATGTCCTAAAATTATTTATTCCAAACAGCACACAAAGGTGAATAGTATCGAAAACAACACAAAATGTACAGATCGAATTTACTATGAGCCAAGCAAGAGAATAACAGCAGCAGCACAAAAAGAAAGTTACCCATCTAAGAAAAGGGATTGTGTGCACACGAAAAAGAATAACTGAATTTCTCATCCTCTCGAAAACAAATTGTTCATTATTATTGGAGCATAAGGAGCATTCTGGTGACTCAGCTGGCCTCTGTGGATACCATGTAAATGGGCCATCCTGGACCTCAATCTGGTCTGCGACCTTTATTGCACGCCATTCCCTTCTGCTCCTCATCTTTCCAATTATCCTCCATTGCCATCGTCACAGTAATCAAAATGCCCCAAAAATTGCACAACATAGTAGTGGCTTGTTTGTATAACACCAAAAAATGGGTATGAGATTTTAGACTGGAACACTATCTAAAATATAGATACTTGAACTCTCTGTGCCCGCTACATCTGTTTGACTCACTAAAGTGAGCGACGTCTCTAATAAATAACATAACAATTAGTTATTTTGCCATTACTTTCCACAATGAGCAGCTCCAAGTAGCACTTAAATACTTGATAGATTCTATTCCCAGTCTATCTGGGTAAAGGTTAGGGTAAAGCTGCACAATGAATTGCAAAAGACTGCAATTTAAAGAGAAAATGTAAATATGGGAACATGACAATCTATTTGTTGTCCTACATTTTTATGTGCAATAACTGATCAGTCTCTGTTTAGGCAGTGAAGCTTGTGCAGTGTGTGGTCTCGTGTCTTGTGTGTGGACCAGGGGCCTGTATCACAAAGGTTTGCAGTATCATGAAGGTGGTTTACATCTTACCGGGGTAATTTGTCATTACCCTGCAAACCTAACTTGCTCTGGACCGGGTTATGTTCAAAATAGTGGATCAAAACGTGTAAGAGTAAGAGCAGTGTCTTCTGATCAATCAATTGTCCTAGAAGATCCTGCAGAAGGTCTCTGAAAAAGGTACAAGTTACAGACTGTCTCCTTTGGCTTTCCTTATTAGAAAGATATAATATACATTCTTAAAACAGAGTTATTAAAGCACTAAAGCTTTGGACTATCTTTACCTTCTAAGGTTTGACAGTCCCAGACCATTTCAAATTGTCTTAAACGGCATAATAATACATCTGAGCACTGCACTAATTTAACAGAATACACTATTATAATAATTACAGTCAGATTTACTGGCACTTAATAATAATATTAAATTATACATTCACACAGTGAGCAGTTTGTCATCTGCTTCAGTTCCGGGCATTGCCAGCAGCAGCTGTGTTGCTTTTAGCATGTATTACATTTTTTAATTCTTCATATTTGGTTAAAATTGTAGTTTGTTCTTTTTACGAGAAATATTTGTGGTTGGTCGTCTGGTGCCAACATCACCACTGTCACGTGAACGCACTCATGGGTTGGCAGAACAAGTTGATAACCACCTTTGTGATACCACTTGGCACGACTGCGATTGTTAGGTTTTGTTGAGCCAGTTAATGGAAAAACACCATGCATCTGTTGAACTTAGTTTGTGATACAAACACCAGGTGCAACAAATGCCAACAAGCAGACCGAGGCCGGAAAGCTAAAATGATATTTTGGATTCAGTGACACTAACATTGACAACCACCCAAGTAGACTCATGATTCCATATGTTTATCAAATTTTTTTTTTTAAATCACAATATCATTGTACACCAAATCATGCAGCCTTATTTATGGGTCTCACAGACGTGCTGATGTTGTCCTTTGTACAGATTGCAACAAGGACTCCAGTTTGACTAATTTTGGATATGTTAAGATCTTATTATTATATTCACAGTCTATAGCTATTCTTGCAAATATGAGGGGTTCACAAGTGTCCATGACAGTGTAATCTTCCTTGTGATGATGACTAATGTTGCACAGCAATTATGCCACAAAAATAAAACACACTTTTGGCTTAGATTTAACAGATAATTTTCCATCCAGGTTTAACCATCATCAGTATCACAACCAAGTCCAAACACCTACCAGTTATTCTATTATTAGAAATATGACATCAGCATGTATCTAAATAAGATTTTAAGAAACACAATAGCTTTCAATGCACCAGTAAATCATTACAAACAACTCAGTGTTAAGTGTTGTGATCAAGGTCATTCTTACTATAACACCATAACTCACTTTGACCGTGACTGGTGCTCCTTGTAATGTAGTTTTTATGTAATATTAATTTTAACTGCCTGTTTTGTTGGCTTGATTGTGACATGACATGTTGTGTTATGTTTTTATGTTCATATTCGCATGCAGGCCAAAATGTCTGCCTTTTGTACACAAAAAGTAGACAATAAAGTACTGTATTTCTATTCTATTCTATGATGAGCAGGACAGCACTCAATTTGTGACTCATTTTATGATCTCACTGCTGATCATTTCTGGCCACAACTCTAAACAGCCAAAAAAACAGATGATAAAAAAGGGAAAATGTTGACTATATTTACATGGGTCTGTAGCACTGGAACAGTGACAGGGGTGGTTCCTGATGTGTCTGGCTGCACTTCATCTTCAGCTGTGCATGTCAACTGGTGCTTGAGCACTTCTTCCAGAGTGTTAAATTCCTGGTAGCAGGGGAAGCACATGTACACTGACGAACTCTCCATGGCTTCTATGGATTAGGAACAAAACAAATCTCATTAAAAAAAAAAAAAAAAGCAGCAATGCAGACCTGGTATAGATTAAAGGTTTGACAGTTCACAAAACTCAGCATGCTTTGAATATAAAATGTAATATCACAACATGAGGCTTACATAGAGGCCCACCCACTGGTGGATTACATCTGAAGCTAGATTTTGAACATTGCCCTCTCCTGATGAAAAGAAGCACCTGCATTTATTATCAAGACAACAGCTTGGACACAAGTGCCAGGAGGCTAAGTTCGGGGTTGCCAAGATGACTCACCATGCGCCGAGTCTGGGCTAATTGTTATTTTGACCATGCAGGTTGCTGCTCAGGTAGAAAACGTGCCAAGGCTTTCTCTCTCTCCGCTATTTAATCGACCAGGCTGACGTTTAGCTCTACCATCAATTAGATATGGGCTGTAATTGGACCCACTGGAAGTTTTGTCTTGCTCATGCTGCTTCTGAATGTAACTATGATCAAATGCTGTGCAAAACATCAGAGTCACTGGCTTTTGGCAAGACCTCATACTGCAGCAGTTTTCAAATGTAGAAAAAAACCATTAAAGCAAAGACAGACAGTAAAAGTAATCTATCACTAGCTTTTGAGAGAAAAATATATAAGGTACTCTCGAACAGATAATTGTAAATGACAGTCAGGGATACAAGTGAAACAGTGAAGACATAATAATGCCCTACTGCCCCCTGTTGGGATGATGGATTAATGAGTTGCCGGTTTGTGAGTGGCTTTCTAATTAGGAGAAACTACACTGGCAAACAAACCGCTGGGTTGGTGCAAAACTGAGACATTTCAGTCTGGCAGGGTTATGACGACTCTGATTTGGCACTTTCTCTGCGACAGCCAGTACTCATTTCCCTTCCCAAGAACAGTTTTATTATAGAGCCATAGGGACAGCAGGATTTTAAACTTCATACAATGGCATGAATGGTGGAGGGTCACCTGACGTTAGTTAATACTCATCGTAGGGTCTTGTTTACTGCGGACGTAATGTCTGTCCGATATTGAGTTACAAGCGGACAATAAGGAATAAATACCAACAATGTATGACACATTCTGACGGCGGAAAATACCAAGACCCGTTTTAGCGTCTTTCTTGAGAGTCTGACCCCAGTTAGTACGAAGGACAGCTCCACAGCTAGTCAATGCTAACAGCTAGCAGCTATCCAGCTGTAATTTCCTAACGAGCACTGTTACTGCTAACATACATCGATGGCCATCTTTCTAGCAAAATGGCTAACGTGTCCCCGGCGTGGTCGCTAGCTCTTTTAGCTAGTCGGGGATAAAAAAAAATCGACTGTTAATTTATTTGTTTGTTGCAGCCAACACCGCCAAACTAGCAGGTGAGTAAACCACGTTTACCACTTGGACCAGTGGTGCTTACTTTCTGGTACCAAGGAGAAGAAGAAGAAAAGACCGAAGAAGGAGGGCGGGATACGCTTCTTCGGTGGTATAATGGCGGCGACAGACTAAAAGTTAACATTAGATGTCTCCCCCCGTTGAAATCCTCCATACATTGATATCGGTGCGCAATATGGCACCGAAAATGTGACACTCATATAAACTAAGTACAAAAAATCAACACAACTTACCCATTTCATAGGTTACCGTTGGAGGAAATAGGACAACAACTTCTGTTTTTTCTGCATGTTAGAAAACTCGCTCTGATTGGCTGAGTCTGTCAATTCATACACCAATAGTAATGCACTACACAAAACACTGAGGCAGTTTGGAGATAAAAGCGCGCCAGGCAGCGTTAGAGGATGACAGCCAGCAGAGATTAAAAAAGAAACAAGATGACAAATTATCGAGCGATACTTATGCCTAAAAGGCAATATAATACAATAAGGGCTTTTTATTTATTTATTTATTTTACAAGTAATACTGATATATTTTTTCTCCACTCAAAACATGCAGTGTTGTCTCATAAGTGAATTATCCATTAATATGTTTTACTACATTTATCACTTGTTTTATCACCAGAATGATACCAAATGCCACTTTACTGAGCCCTAAAATGTTTTTCACATTATTTCCACATTGTATGATCATCAGTTTAACTTGAACTCTTGTATGTCACACTATTTGTGGTTAGGCTCAAATTCTAATCGTACAAAAGTATGTACTTGCAGGTTGTTTGATTTATAGGCTTAGACTATTGTTATAGTAGCTTTTGCTTGCATTCATTAAAAAAAAAAAAACAATATTAAAAAGTGCAGTATGGATGCATTTATTGACACTAATAGACTTAACCCACTCCACTCATTTCCCAGAATTACACAGTGGCCGGGGTGCCCCATTGGATGACTGGGAAGATGAGCTTCTCCTCCTGACTGCTCAACCTGACTCCAAAGTGGTATTAAAGAGCCGGCTGGGCGTTCAGCCAGAGGGACCGGGATGCTCAGGCTTCACAGAAACTGTTCAGTCTGCTTGACATATTGTGGAATAATATCATTCAACCTTGACATGTCATATCAGCATGGTGAAGACTTAGCAGACGCGCTTTTAACTGAAGGTTATGGTTCACATATTGAACACAGTAAGTGAAGAGTGAGGGCTTGGATTGTGCAGCACAGTACATGGTCTTCTCATGGTCATTTTTTTTTTTTCTCTTGCTGTTGTTTTCTCAGCATCTCATTCTCTATTAAAGCTGGTAATGTTTCACTGTTAACCAAAGCATTTGCCGTATTTCTTTATTCTATAATGGATGTATAAATTAAGTATAGCACTGTATTAATCATATTGACCTCTTTTCTTTGAAAAATATGTTTTTATCTAAAGGGCCTTTTGATGATTTTGTTGGCAAATTACGACAATGTGTTCTCCGTTATATGTGTTTTGCATATCAGTTGTACAAAATATATAAAAAAAGAAGAAATGTTTACCATTACTTGGAGGTTACTGATAACAAACGAGTCCCCTTGAATGAAAAACATACAGGTGTTTCAAGTGTGTTAATATTTCCTGTTCTTTTTTCAAACATTAGCACGCTATCCAAAGGGTTTGTTGTTCATATTAAATGTACTGTTTATGAATATAGATTAAGGACAAGCTGGATAATACAAGGACAAAGTACTAATTTAGCAGAGCTGAACCAGAAGGGCATCTTAAAGGTAACTAACAAAGTTTAGTAAAGCGCTGGGCAGCAAAGGTTCTGCCAGAGCCTATAAATATTTTCTATTGAACACGGAGAAAGACGAAAAGAACAAAGTTCACGGACACCCTGAGACTTCATTAAATCCTATTTTTGAATTCTGAGAAGGTTGTGTGGTAGAGACCACGTTGGTCCTTGTTAGGTGGTCATGAAGATATTCTGCTGTGTTGAAAGCGTGTGCTGAAGGTTGTTGAAGTCACGAAACCGAACGAGACCTGAATTCAATGTGATGCTCAGACGTCTTGAAACGTAAGTGGGACTAGTGTATGTCAAGAGGAGAGATCGCTGGAAGAAAATTCCTTGACTCATACCTGATAAAGAAGTTTATGATGTTCTATTAAAATTCTGAATGAGTATCAATCAATCTCTACAAGGAGAAAAGGGTGCATTCGTATATGATTAAAAGACGACTAGGAACGGAGTCAAGTGTCAGTACATGTACACTCAGGTAAGAAAACAGCACTTTATTATCAGAGGTTTGAAAAGAAGTGACTTGTTGACACCTTAGCATTAAATTAACATGTTTTGTCCTATTGCTGATTATATGCACTGTGTCATGAAAGCTCTTCAGGCAGTAAGCGTATTGAAATTTCAAGATTTATCAGTTATTTCCAGCTCATCTTTGTGATTGGTTTGATGAATTTGCCACAGTTGTACAAAGAAATGCTAAAATCCTTTATGTTCTCATCCACAATCATGTGGCTTTGAACATGCCTCTTCATTTATCATACTGAACAGAACTGTTGCACAGGGATTTATCTAGTATGGGTGCCTTTGCACTTCATACCACTGGTGGTTTTTCTTTCCGCTGTCTACATGGGCCGCAGCCAATAACCATTAAATGTGCTTTTAAAATGTCATCATGACTCATATCCCCACTGTGATCTTGTTAACATGGATTAATTATTTAGATATAATTAAATGATAAATGTTAGACAAGAACAGTTTCATCACTTTATTAATGAGTTTAATTATTTATACCAACAAACAAAAACTGTCTCTCTCCCGCCATCCCTCTCTTTTCATCATCTCCTTCATCCAACTGCTCTGTTCCCGACAATAACATTTCACTCGCAGACAAAGGTGATAAAAGAGCAGGGTCACAGCAAATTTAAAACAAAATGTGACAAAAAAAAAAAAAAA
>JAPQRN010000009.1:7712231-7734771 GCA_037367275.1 Coranthus polyacanthus
AAAAAAACAAAACATTAAAATAGCACATTTAGTCAGCTTTTTGTTTAGGAAAAAAGTACAGATAACATCTGCCAGCACGTGTACAAACACACATACATTCCCTGCAGCTGTGCTCAAGAAACTCACTAAGTATCGGTGAAGCATACATACTATTGAAGAGGTTAACCCCACTGCACTCATACGACAAACAGAGCAAAAACAGTCAGACGAAGGAGATGTTACTCGTCAATGGACAGAATCATTTTTTCCCCGTCCTCCAGACACGCACGCACACACACATTCATTCATAAACACACACAGGCTGATCTGTGCTCCCTCCCACATGACCCCAAAGATCCAGAGGCTTGTAACATTCCCTTCACATTGAAGTTAAATGGAAAACTGGAGTTCCACCTAATGGCTAGCATGTGCATCTGCATACATACAAGACCGGTGACTGGAAACACACTCCAAACGCCTGGATCAGAGTACAGTATCTTGGATGTGAAATCATTTTGCATGTGACATGGATGGGATAAAATTTGGAATAAAAAAACAAAACAAAAAAACCCTAATCCCTCAATTTTACCACCCAAGTGGAAAAGTTTCCCAACCCCAACCCCCAAGAAACATGATACAATAAATAAAAACAGTCATGACAACATTTATGGGGGAAACGGGGAAGTCATGAAGAGAGAAATGGAGGGAGAGAGAATAAAAATGAAACATTTTGTTCTGTTTTTCCCTCCTGAACCAGGGACTGAAATGAAATCGTATTTACAGACTGCGACTGAGGATAAACAGTCCCGCCGCTGCTGCGCCGGTCTACTAGAGAAAAAAAATTACAAGAACAACAATATAATAACAATAATAACAAAAATAACAAAATAAAATAAAAGGTACTTGATATTTACAGTGTAGCAGTGAAAAAAAGAGAAGAGGGAAGCAGAAGGCAGAAAGGAATGGAAGGGGAGGCTCCAAAAGCTGTCGGGTTTCAGGGGTTTGAGCATAATTTCTGGTCAGATTATTACTTATATTAGTGGAAGTAATACAGTGTTGTACAACTTGGGCTGAACATGCACGTTTGCTCGATGGAGGAAACAAAATGAGTCCATGCAGACAGTGGACAGTTGGCTGCATAATCATTCAAGACCAGGTCCTACCACCGTTACAGAACAAGAACATGATATGAACGTCACAGGCAGGCTGTTTGGGAACGGGGGAAAGAGGGCTTTGACGAATCTACCTCGCAAACAAAAGTCAGTCGACACACATGCACATGTATGTTCTCCAGTACGATAACTGTATCCACTAGCTTCAACAACTCCAGAGACCCAGGTGAGCAGTGATAGCAGCCAGTAGTCTCTGCACTTCGAGACGGTCTCAGTCCCTGCATCTGATGTCGCTCTTAAACATAATCAAGTTGATATAAAACTGTATACCGACATAAATAATGAGAAGGCCATTTCCCCTGCAGCGTTAGGGAACTGTATTGACATACAATTGTCAGCCCCACACCAATGGCTTCCTCTGTGTAAAGTTCTGTTGACAGCTGGACAGTACACATAACTTGCCCTTTTACTTCCTCATGCTTCCTTTTGAGATGTGCAATAACCACTTGAGAATTAATGTGTGAACCGCTTGATTTACAGCTTTATCAATGAAAATATAAGCTTATACTGAAGAAACTGAAGGATGTACACTCTGCTCAAACAAGGCTCCCTCTCATTCACATAAAAAGGTAGTTATGGAGCTAATGTTCATAAAGAAACAGTAAAGACAGGCTGCGGTGCCCTCACCTGTAATAAAATTTAAAATCACCTTGTATCTAAAACGACATGGACGAAACCAACCATATTTTCTGTCTGGTATCAAACAGGGACATTTTTTAAAATCCTTAGCGTTTCTTCATCACTGGACTGGGCCAACTGACGATACTTTAAGTTTATGGTAGGAAATTGACAGAAAAGCCACTACTCTACACAGAGGGCTGTAGGATCAAACACTTTGTACAAGTGTGTCATTTTTGACCCCACTAAAGATGATTGTCAATAAAAGTCAGGGCCTGCGTGTTAACTCCAATCTGGACCCCATTCAATGGCACTGTGGCCACACATTAAATGAGCGACTGCAAATAAAACGAACATAAAACACAGGGATAAAAGTGTCGGATTATAATTCAGAAAATACACACAACATGGACCACCCCCCTCCTCATCTCCCAAACATCCTACCAAAGAAATGTAAAGGCTCTTTATTCTAACAGGCCAAACAAGAGCCAGCCTGGATTTAGAACTGCAGCTTATATTAAACCCAAACATGGCTACTCGAGTGTCCTTAAAAAACAACCCACACTTTCCTGAAGCTAGCAGCCACCAAAAATTGCTTTCTATTGGAAATGGTTAACATTCAGGGAACATAGCGAGTGTTCATGTGGGTGTGTATAGTTTCTTTTTCTCAAGTTTGGAGCCGGAGGGGAGGTTGAAAGGGGAGGGGAGCAGAGAAGAGAAGAGAAAAGGAAAACAGGGGAGAAACAAAAAGAAGGGATGACAGAGGGATGGATGCTCAGGTGCTGTTGCTGATGGATCCAGGTGCTGAGCTGGGCTGGGCGGTACTGTCTGACACACTGCCCTCTGCAGGGGAAAAGAAGGATTACATGGGTTACCAACAAACTTCAGACATGTTTTTATAGATCAGATGAGAGTTGACATTTAATGGACAATCAAGTCACTATAATGTGTCTTCAAAATGGTAAAATTCATCACATATGGGTTAAAATTCATCCCAGGGATTTTAAAATGGGTCAGGGTTCAGACTGATGGCTGAGCTAAATTAAGGGAGACGGTCAGAAATGCATCGTGCAGGCAAGATATATTACTTCTCATAATACTTATTGATGCCTGATTGTCAAGGATCGCTGAACAATCCAAATTAGTTGTGTACATTCAGTGAGGTGTGGGGACAAACAGCCTAATAAAAACGGTCAGAATCAGTAACCATCGAATACCTAATACCTCTCCTTAACAAGGTACTTCAATAAAAACGACATACCATGTGAGGCAGGTGATGTCTGTGCACGAGCGTGAGGAGGAATGAGTGTGGTGTTCAACTGGGGTTGAATAGACAGCTCTGAGGGAGCAGGAAAGAATCAAAGCTTTAACCACACATAAAATACTACAAACTTGTTATCATTTGAGGTCAAGCTTCAGCAAGCATTTAAATGATGGTAATGAGAGGTAAAAACCAAGGAATACATAATGGAGATAAAAATGGCAGAGAGGTTAACTAACCAACAGGACTGAAGTTGAAGAGGAGCGGCAGTTCTCGTCCACTGGGCAGGCGGGTGTTGGGCTGGCGTAGCTCATCAAAGAAGGCGTGCGCACATGCCTCCAGGGGAGACAGCCTGGTCACCGGTGTGTATTCCAACAGTCGAGAGCAGAGAGCAATCGCCTCTGGTGGGGTACGAGGCTTGAACACCTAATGAGAGCGAAACCCGAGAAAAGACATTATTTAAAGTCCTGTATTAATCAATGCTCACTGGTTCATTCAAATCTGGTCTTCTTTTGATACCATGCTGTGGCTTTTCTACTATCCAACTTATTCCTTTCTGACATAAGTACTGAGACTTCACAGTGATATGTGCTCGACTGCTATCGGTAGAGCACGACCCATAGTGGATCTTAAAGGCCGTTATAATTATTATGATAGTTTGGAGCACAAAAAAAGACGATAAATTGTTCCATATATACCTCACTCAAAGCGCCATATGCATGTCTGAAATTAACTCTCCCTCTTTATTAGTAACCAGATACCTGCTGAACTGAAGATCTAGGACAAAGTAATAAATATCCAAATAAATCTTAATTATTTAACATCAAACTAACAGTAAAAATGATAATCGTCTCAATTCACCTGTATAAAATATCATTATATTTTTCATTATTTCCACATTATATTCCATCATTTGACTGGTGTTCTTTCAATGGTGGTTTATTTTGATTGATGGAATATATCAGTAATGGGCTTTGTATATTTAAGTCATTTCTGCCATGTTCAGTTTTTTATTAACAAAAGGCAGACCGAAACATAATCAATTGTATGTTACAAAATTATATACCAGTACAGTGTGTCTTCGTGAGCATTAGTGTATGAGCATGAGCAAACTATTATTTGACTTATACAACAGTGTCTAATAAAGTTAACAGAAAAATATTGTTGACCACATTTGTATAAAGATCTATCTATATTACAATTTCCAACTCAAATTTCAGTATCATGACAGCTCTAGCAATTATTTATTAATAATTATTAACTATTTTCCTTCAAAGTCAGTATTTCTAGTTTAGAAGCTTAATATTAGCTCTCGGCCACTGTTGGCGCCAACTCCAGCCGATACCGATAGTTTGTAAAACATCATGTTATCTCTCTACTGTCCAGCATTGAAATTTTTGATTAGTGGGAACAAACCTTTGTCCAAGGGTGTGCTTTGATCTGTGGGAATTTGAACTCTGTGTAGTTAGGGTTCATCTCTCGGATCTGCTCCCTCGTTGGTGTGCCCAGAACCTGATAATTGAAGACATGAGTATTTACTAGTGTACTATGTATGAAATGTCTGTACACAAAAAACAAACAAACAGTGGGACGACTGTCAGCATAGATCATTGCAGAATTCACAGTTAAATGTGAAACTGTTAATTGATGAAGTATAAACTTTAGGGAACCAATGCACAGAATCAAACATGATGCATTTTGCCTTGTTCATACAAATAGTGTCTTGATTCTAGGGCACAAAATATGCACAAAATATTACAGGATTTGCCCTTATTCCAAGAAACATAATATTCCTACTAAACTGTTTACATGGCTAATGAAAATGAATATTCCACTGACATGCAGCCATGCACAATAACAAATAGGACTTTTAAAAATGTTTTCCGACCCTGCAAACACAGCCTCCTTCTTTCATTCCTTCAAATACCTTCTTAAAAAGGTCAGCATTGCAATATCTGCACAAATCCAAAAACCTGTTGGTATCCAAGTCTTTCATAATGCTTCAAAGTAGGTGTATTTCTCAGTCCAGAAATGTGGGCTTTTCCTTTGGGTATTCACCACAGCCTTGCAAATCCAAAATCAGTGTTGGTTTGTGTACAATGCACAGAGTTGACGGTCAACAGGCAAGAGGCTGAGAGAGACCGGTAAAAACCCATTGTTGAGATGTATTTTCAAGAATGCTCCTAAAAGCAGAATATTGCCATACCCCACGTCTAAACTGGAAAATGCTACATTCACAATAAGGTCTGATTCAAAATATAGTGTTTAACTGACCCTGTCAAATTTGGAATATTGTCATATCTGGAATAATAATGGAATATTAGAATGCATGTAAACATAGTCACTGAGTTTCTCAACTTTACACCATGCCTCACTTTCTGAAAATCTCTGACTTAAACCATCTGTTGGCTTCCCTCCACTGTCTGCAGCTTCCCCTCAGTACCTTGATGATTTCTACTAGCTGGTCCACACCGCTGTCCCCAGGGAAGATGGGCTGGCCCAGCAGCAGCTCAGCCAGCACACAGCCGGCTGACCAGATGTCGATGTTGGATGTGTAGTCAGTGGCACCAAAGATGAGCTCCGGGGCACGATAGTACCGTGAGCAGATATAGGACACATTTGGCTCCCCCCGAACTAGCTGCTTAGCACTAGAAGATGGAAGAAAAGGAGATGAGGCAGAAAAACCGACAGTTCAAGCGGAGAGTGGCATTCAACATGAACCCTTCATTTCTCAGGGTATTTGTTTTCCCAAAACAGGGACACAAGACGGCATATGACAGATGGGCACTGGGAAAAGAGAGACGGAGAAAGAGATGGCTATATAGACAGACAGCCAACTACACATGCACTCTGAAAAACAGTCACCACAATGGAAAGAACGATTTGAGACAAACGTGTCCGCAGGCAATGTCTGGTACTGACCTGCCAAAGTCACAGAGTTTGAGAATGGCGGTCTCTGGGTCCACCAGGAGGTTCTGAGGCTTGATGTCTCTGTGACACACGCCCTGGGAATGGATATAAGCCAGACTGCGGAACAGCTGGTACATGTACACCTGAGGGGGGCAGAGAGAAGCATAGTGCACACACACAAGTGTTTAATAACTTCATCATACAGATATAGGAAGTTGCAAGGACACCCAATTTCCTAGCATCACATCTATTATGCCTTTTCACTACTTTCAGGCTTGACCAGGTGACTGATAGATGTCCTCCAATAAATGCAAAGATTATATTCAAATATTGTATTTTGTAAGAAGAAACTTCAACGCCCAGTATGAAATTTCTGCCGCTAGGGCACTATAATATCTATAATAAAAGATGTAGTAGTAGATGATGCTGACAGTTGTTTTGCCACTGTGTGACACTTGCTGTGACAGAAACTTTACAGACAAGGTAATGTATTAAAGTTTTGTTCACATTATGTCATTTCACTCTAAATAAAAAGCTGCAGGTAATGCTAGATGCTAAATTACTGATTTTCTTTTTCTGAATTTGAAAATTGTTGGAAACATTTGATATAATGCAAGTACAGAAGTCAGCAAGTATATAGCAATAACATTTTGCAAAGGAAATATGCCATAAAATATCAAGCTTTGACTTGTGTTCTTGTGTGTCCTTAGCCAATCTTACCTTGTGGTTACTATATTACCCACATAAAATCTAAAAAGGCATCAAGGTCTTTTAATCTAATTATTTCTTTTGTAAAGGAAAGCATAACCGATGTGTGTTTATTCTGGCTAAGTTACTTCTACACATGCTCTTAATTGTATTTTTGGCACAATGTGTAGGTGCATGTAGAAAGAAGCAGCTGGATGGTGTCTGAGGCAGCCTGGAGTGGAATGTTTCTAAAAAAAACCATAAATAACTAAATAAGTAACACAGAGGTGGAATGCAGATCCTTCCTCATCTGACATTTGTCTGCATATCCTCATTCAATGACGACATCCTGGAATAAAAGAATAATAAGTCTGCAACCATTTAATGTGTCTGTGGAATGCAGACGGTAAGCATCTCAATGTGACAAATCATGGTCATCATCACAGTTATCATCATTATTACCCACATGATGCAGTGACAGCAGGCTGGCCGCAGATTACAAAATGATTACAGACAAGATGACTGAGGAATGAGAGATGATGGTTAAAAAAAAGGGGACAGAGAGAGAAAGAAGAGGGACAATGAAGAACATGATAAAAACTAGGACCTGAGGGACAGTGAGGGGGAGAAAGACCCCAGACATGCTGAGATGGAACTGTGTCATGGAGAGAGAGAGAGATCAGTATGCATGCCACAGGGGAGCGGCAGGCTGAGGTAGGGAAATGGGCCATGAGACAGCTATAATGTCCTCTCTGCTGCAACAGACACAGTAAACACACAAACACTGTCTCTAAAATAAGCACCCTTTTAGACAGGGAACCAAGTGTATTGCAAACAGATTAATTCCCATGAGACCATCTCTCCCATTCTGCTTTCATAATCCTTAAACAGTGAGCCGTCTGTGAAAAACACACGGCAACAGTACTCGGCTGTTTATTACATCCACAGGCAATTACTGAACAAAGTTTTCTATTTTTTTTTTTACTGAATTCCTTTAAAAAATTTAACAGTAAAATGAAAGTCAATACAAAGATGAAAGATTTTATCTATTCTTTTATTATTTGGCACAGAGAGAGAAATAATGAGCCAATATGGAAACCGCTGCCCCATTGTGAAAGCAAACAGTGCAAAGTCAAAGCCAAGCCATGAATCTAAGCACAAATGCCACTAAAACTGTAGACTGCACCTCACATCTCACCTTGTTAAATGAAATATTTACAGTAGTATATATATTAGAACTGAAAAGCAACAATCTGCACAGTTTTCAGCCAAAGATGAACAAAATCTCACACTTGTAAGGCAGCAGCGTTTCTAACAGATTCTAAGTGTTTATATAATGTTTCATCATTGTAAAATAGTGAGACAATGCTGTTCGGCAGCATAAACGTCAGGACTGATGAAAAGTAAAGAATGCAGCATAATCGGTTATAGATAAGATGTGTTACAACAGCACTGACCCCAGACCAATGCCACTCTTCTGGTTGTTAAGAATGCACGCTAAATTCCTGTTGTCAGCATTTTAAGATAAACGTTCAATTGTGAAAATGTGATCTCTACTACCTATATTGACTTGAATTTGTCTGCAGTCAGACAGCTTGGGCAGTGTTTATGAATGAGTGGGTGAAATTAAACTTTTAATGTCTACACTGATGTGAATGCTTGAACAAACCCATCCAGGTTAACACAACTCAGTTTGTGCGGCACATGCATCTACTCACCTTAACATAGATGATGGGGATGGTGGTCTTGGCCTTGTTGAAGTGCCGAGCGACCCTGTACACTGTCTCGGGGACATAGTCCAGCACCAGATTCAAATACACCTCATCTTTCTGGAAAGGGGGAACAAAAAAAGGATAGTATAGTCAGAGGTGGATGGTAAAGATCATATCAGCATAAATCCGACACAGCAAGAAGACTTTTCAAAACCCACAATCTTGTGGTTATAAGCATAACCTACAAAAATCAATCCAGTGAAGTGTAAATAAGACGAGTAAGTAAAAAAAAATTTCTGTATCCATAAAAACAGTGATTAGTTACAGATAGGTGGCAAATTTGAGGATAAACCTAAATAAATAAGTGGAGGAACATAATGAACGCAGATGCTTCCACATACACATATTGGACTTGTGGGCTAACATCGACCGTCAGCAAATAAGACGTCATTTCACCAGCAGCAGTGGCAGTACAATTATTTGAATAAATAATTGATTTCTTTGTTGGCCTGGCCCAAAAGGGGGTATAAAACTAAATAAATACTGTGAATCCCTAGTAATTAACATCCCATCATGTTCTGTGACATGTGTAACAACATGGCTTTGAATCAAGATGACAGGAGGAAAAGTTCTAAGTGACTTTGAAAAAGGGTTCACTGTTGGGGCACGGATGGCAGGACTCGAAGGCCAACTCAGGACGTGATCAGAATGTCAGCAAGAACAATCTGTCCACAATTACATACAGAGGGATATTATAGTAGGCCTGCAGTGCATAAACCTCTCATTACAAAGATGAATGCACATTTGAGAGTTCAGTGGTGCAAAAATCATCGGCACTGGTCTACAAAGATGTGGAAAAAAGTAACTTGATCAGATGAATCATCCTTCACCATATTCGCCACACGTGGATAAGTGCATGTGTCGCGTACACCATTATTTAGATCCTCTGTAAATGAGACCAAAACCCTGCACAGTTTTTTTGTGCTGCATGACTACCTTAGTACAAACATTTACCTGCCAGTGTGCTGAACAGCCCTCCGTGCTTTACTCACTTACCCACATGTAGCAATTCTGTGTCCATATCGAGTGAAAATGTCAAAAGCTCATCACCGTTATTGCCTGTGATCATTATCATGTGATCACCAAGCCCTAGTTCATAGGGAAATGACTATACCTTAAAAACTGACTGTAAACAATGTGAATAGATTACAGAATTTGACAAAGGATTTACTCCGTAGTAAATTACAGCAATCATCAAGAGCATCAACACAACTGACAGTATGGACAGGACAATGGATTGTTAACAATGTTTAACTTAGATACAGAAGGTGGTAGTTAAAATATACAAACATTATATAGCAATTTTATGTCTATGGGAATATTTTGCTATGCAACCAATGAGATGATATAGTGACAAAAAATGTGGTAGGCATTTACCATTATAATTTATAATATTCAACTGACATTTTAGTAAGAGCTTCTAAGTGATGCTGCTTATGCTTTACCACATGCACTTTAAGGCACACATAATGCCAAAATAAAAACCTATGCAATACAGCAAACATTCATGGACACCAAATACTCAAAGGAAAATGTGTGAACTGAACCTACAAGAAAGGCTAAGTGCTGTTTGAGTAAAGCATATGAATCATCCTTGATGCATGTACTATTAAATAGCTGGGTGTGGAGGCAGAGTGCTCCATGCAGTAACTTAACAAGTCATGTCAGTGCATACACACCTTCTCTCCGCTCGAGTAGAAGAAGTAACGTAGCCTCACAATGTTGCAGTGGTCCAATTTCCGCATAATTTGCAGCTCTCTATTCTACAATGAACAAAGCACATAGGAAAAAAGCAAAAGAAAAGAAAAGCAGGGGATGAATTGTGGAAAATCGACATAGGCCTTTAACTCAAGTAAAATACGGAATCACTGTCAAAAAAGTTTGAGTTTACCAAAAGGCAACTTTAGCTTTACTGTAAGTGCAAAGTGGGATCTACTAGAGGAGTGTTTTTTGTTTCACACCATTCATCTGACAAAGCAAGCCTGCATTAGCATACCTTAAACCTTTTGTCTTGGAGAACTTTCTTTATTGCCACCATCTCCTGGCTGTCGATGAGGCGAGCCTGGTAGACCACCCCGAAGGAGCCATTTCCTATAACCTTTATGTCTGTGTAGGACACTTCCTGTGGGCGGTCAGGGCCCTGGCCAGGTGTGGCTACCACCGTCGTCACTTTGCCACTGTCTCCTGTGGAGGAGTAAAAACACATGAAATCTGAAATCATGCACAGTTAGTAGCTCTATTGAAACATACTATAATGTAATCAGAAAAGGCACAAAAGAAACTACAACATTGTGAAACAAAGTGACATAACCCCTCTAGTTCAGCCGTTCCATGAATTTCCCTGAGGAGAAAGAAGCTGAACATCAACAAACACTACCTCCTTCTCTAAATGGTTGTGACCTATGTGGTGGCTCCCCAGATACACTCCACTGGCTGGTAATGAGCTCCTGATACTTCCCACAACATTTTCCCCTATTCCATTGGGGGGAAACTAGCTTTAAACTCCTTTAATTCAGGACACACCTATGATGATGTTGGTCTACTGAAGCTGCATTTGGCCTGAGTTTGACCCATCCATAGGACACTCCTGTCTGAGGATTTATTGTCGTTATCAAAACTCAGACACCAAAGCATGCAACACTACTATATACACATTGCTGCTAAAATACAGAATCCCATCATCATGAATTTATCAAATAAAATGTGTTTTCCCTGTAGCATTTTTAGAGACGCTGGTTAAATTAAAACAAATGTAACAACAAATTCATATGCATATAATATAGTGATGCCTGGAGTTGGATGCTGACAACGACTCCAAGACAAGCTAGGTTGGGTGACCTGCTTGACCTGTTCAGATTGATCCCTTTGCAGCTTTAACCCATGTCTCTGTTACAGTCTGAATTGGGTGTTAGGCTCCATCACATTTCCAGCATTGCACCTCTGTAATCCCAATCCCCTCAGTGTCCTCATTTCAATAATAGATCAAGAACTTCAGCCCTCAATCAAAGAGGATTGTGTAGGAAGAAAGCAAATCAAGGTGCGCATCTTAAACGAGTCACTGTCAGGTTATGTTTGACCTTGCAGATATCAGGGAATTGGTACACTTAAGATCTAACAGTAGCTGACAGCTTTAGTTAGGGTCAAGTAGCGGATCAGTGTTTTACGCCTGTGCACGTGTTGGGTCAAGAATGATTTGACAAATCAGCACCAGAAGCAATGACACTTGGAGGGGAGGAAGAGCGGAGAAGAGACCCATTGCCAAAAGGCTTGTCAGAGCCTGTGATAAAATTGGGTGGACAGTAGCACACCCAGAAGTGCTACCATTTCCTGGGCTTGTTCACTTCGCTTGTCTCAACAGGACCCCTCTTGATCTCTAGCAGGTCTCTCAAAATGGAGCCGGCTTATACAGGAGTTTGGTTGACTAATAAATCCTATTATATATTACATACAGCAAAACCTTTTGAGGGTTAGCCGTAAACCCCAGTTGATATCATATCCACATCACTAGCCTAAATCTATACCCTCAGGTGTGCAGGAAATATTCAGTTCTGTGATTCCTGCACATTCCTGTGTTTTAGTTTCACAATACACTGTTCCACTGTATTGCCTTTTAGCATCACTTTCACAGTCTTTTTAAACAAGTTAAGTCAAGAGGGGAGGGCATTAAATATGAAGCAGCTGTGGCATGATAGTCCTTTGAATAATGAATGCAAAAATGAGCACTCTGCCCAGCTGTCAGTGAATAGCTTTGGTTTCTGATACGTCAATGCGAGCCTGATGAGTAAGAGAAAAAGGATGAGCAGAGTGACTTTCAGCATGCCCGCACTTAAAGGCAAATAGCTCAGAGCGTATTTGTAAGTATATAATCCAAACAAACTTTGATTTTTACTTAAGGCTAAATGATAAAACAAGCTAAAGTTTGGTCCTTTCAAATTTATACACTACTCATTTCCCCTCCTGCACAATAGAAGTTGTTTTCATTGAATGGATGCTGACATGGGGTCTAGTGATACATCTATTTATGACTTAACAAGTCACTAACACATTCATTAAAAGGTGCATGGTGCAAGTTAAATATTGTGCCTAAACAGTTATGATTAAGTAGGCTATTAATCTGTTTCCAGTCTATCTCAATTCTAACCATCAAAATGTATCAAAAATGCGTGAATGCAAGGGTTTTAAGAGGTGATGAGTTATAGAGAAGAATGTTAGTAATCTGAAATTGGGCAAACATTTAAGAGAGATGGTGCAACACCAAGAGTACAACCTACTAGCTTGCCATCGAAAGCAATTTTAAGCTAATTCTTATAACTGCATATTTAAAGAATTTTTTTAACATTTAAGTTAGGCGAACATATTTGTATTCCTTAAAGTAGAGTGTGTATGTATATATATATATATCAAACTAAATCAGCCCTAGGACAAATTCTCATTGGCTGTGGGTTTGGCCATTTTGATTACATTAAATCTGTTGGCATTGGTCCTAAAAGCTTTGGACAGATAAAATGGCTAAATCTCTCCTTCTCTTTCATCAGCAAAAAGCCAAATTATACATCACAACCCACGCCCAGTGAGAAGTGATGGACACATAGATTAGTCAAGGAGTATTAGCTAGTTAATGTCGCATCACCTCCTTCTCTGCGCAATCACTTATATTATGTCTCAATTTTGTTAAACACTGAATTTTAGTTTTTCCTGTTTCAACTTATTTCTTTATTGCTGTAATTTTAAGTATGAAATTAAAAAATATAACATAGCAGCTTGTAAATTAAAGTAGTTACTTGTCTACTACATAAAACTCTTGATTAAAGTGGTCTGATAAGATTAAATACAGTTTACCAACCAAACCTGTATTTATAGTACTGGCATCAAAAGGTTTTAGTAACACTAGTCAAAGTAGAGGAAACAGAAAGCTGTCTTCTTAAGATTATGGTTACACAGCACCCAACCATGTCTGAGCAGGCAAAATGCTCAGTTTTTGTCAGTGCACATAAAAAAATGAGCCTGGGGTTTTCAATTTTTTCCACTATTGGGAGCCTATTTTTGGGTGTGAAATTTGGACAAACTGCTGTGAGGTTGGGTGGGGAAATCATTAAATTTAGCCAAGTTAAGCGCTGATGCAATACTTAAAAAACACTTATTTTAATATCTGGGGCATCCAGGTACCCCTGACTTTACATATATTACACAGTGCACGAGTTCCCAATGAGACCAAGACATTCTATAGACAGAAAAAGGAAAAAGTCAACTTGCATTCAAAAGCAATTAATATTAATGAGCCTGGCTGGCTGGCTGCATGTACTAACTTTGCAAGGACTGACTACCAACAGCTTGAGTAAACTTGGATCTGACTTTCATCCATGGTGTTCATCAGCCATTTCATGCCCCAAACCTCAGTATTAGGCTCTGTAGCTGCCTGCAAATAACCTCAACTGCCACATGCATGACCTCTGGACATTCTGCGAGTTCTTGTAATCACAGAAACAAAGCCAACAGAAAGGTCTATTGGTACAAGAGGGATTCCAGCTGTGGCCTCAAATGGCAAAGGTTGTGAGCATGGTCAACTATCAACATAAAACTAACAAATGGCTTCCTTTAAGGAGGACCTTCCATTTATTTCCACCATACTTAGCAATTACAATTTCACTGTACAAGAGTGGATTTTAGAAGTCTTAAGACGGATTTAAATACTTGATCTGATACCTGATCGTATGCATGGATGTGCACATGTAAGCAGTAATGTAGGCATCAAGGGTTCAGTTAAATATGGATATGGTAGCATCAACATTTGCTGGTTAGTGAGCAAACATGAAACCTGTTTAAGCAATTTTCGCTAAAAATAGCTTGCGGATGTTTCGGCTTTGGCACAACATGTACCACCTTTTAAAAATAGTGGCAAAACAAATTGGGCTGAAGGCCACCGCCTCAAAACTTGGACCAAATATTTTTCAACTCACTGTTTTCTAGTGTTAGCAAGCTAGCTAGAAAGCTTCCACATCTGGCACTAATGACGAATATATTAGTGTGTCGGCTAACATAAGCGCTGTACAAAGCTATAATTATGGTTGGGCATCGTTGCCCAATAAATAACTTATTGTTATTATTCATCAAAAGATCATCGGTTTAGATTAGTTCCGAGCCTGGCACAGCAGCTAACGATAAAAGCCTTTGGTCGCCGCGGTTCGCTAATGAAAAACACAGCTAACTTAAGTAAGCTAACCAGTTAGCAGCTAATAGCTCGGTGGCTACGGTTAGCAGCGCAACAATGATCGAGATTAAATAAATGCCGACACTTTGTCTGAAAAATAGCAAGCCACCAAAGCATTTGTAATACCATGTAACTTTGACTTGTAATGGAAATATAGTAGAATACTTACGGGGCAGTTTCAAATTCCCAAAGCTCGTCGTGCTGCTTCCACTGGCTTGTGAAGCCCCAGTTTTTCCTGTCGAGCTTCCACCGGCTACAGATGATCCGGCACCGGCTGCAGCGGACCCGGGAGCTCCGGGAGGCTCAGCGAATGAGCTGGTCCTGGGCCGCCCGCTGCCGCTCATATTTGTGTGAACTAAAGCCGGGGCAAAGGTTAACGTTATTACCAGCCAGACGGGTACATAACTAAGCTGTACGTTTGTATTTTAATATGTGGTATAAATAAAAATACACTTACAGCGTTCTGTATAGGTTGCTCGTCTCCCCCTTTCTTCCTCTGTAGAACGGTGATGGTGGGGGGACTGGGGAGTTGACGCACAACGACGTAAAGCTCGCGTGTGTTCATGGGAAACGTAGTCTTCCTTATGGCATACAGTCCACCCACGGTGGAGTCCACCAAACAAAATCAAAGTAAATAGGACAATAAATTAACGACTATAGAGCACAGATGTTTTGTTTGATTCGCTGATGTTGTTTGAAACTGGTTATGGACATATACTCAGCGTTATTGTAGCAAAGTCGACATTACAACAAACAAGTATATGTGGGGGTAAAATCATTTAAATAAACATGACATATACCCATGGAAGTCCAAAGGTATCTAAAATTACAAAAACACAAAAAACTAAAATCACAGGTCTTATGATTATCTCGAAAATGTATTTTTTAAACGGTATCTTTAACACATAATCACTAATGACAGAAAAACTACAAGATCCATAAGGAGAGCGCACTTTCTGATTGACAGTCTTGCTGTCCAATCAGACATTTTGAATTGTTTAGGGCTACCGCATTGGGCGGGACTTCGTCTCACAAGAATGGAAGCGATCGGCGGGTAAACGTTTCATTACACGCTTTGAAAGGTATTTTCCTACGGATCCTCTTCATTACTATGATTTCTGAACCACGGCCGATGACAAGGGGCTGACAAAAAGACATACGGCTGGGGGAGCGAAGAGTGATGACTACAAAAGTGACCGTCCAACGAGAGTAAATGAGAGGTAAGGGAAAGAAGGGCCCGCCGTGGCAGCCGGAGAGCTTCGGGGAAAAGTGGGTAGCGCCGCCTGACGACCGCCCGACGAACCGGGTAGCCGCTGTCAGGAAACCGCGGTGCCGAGAAATAGGTCTGCAGTATCGAAGGGAGCGCCGCCAAGAGCTCTCCATATGCCATCACACGCTGTAAACAATGATAGGAAGCACATTTGACACGATTAGTTTGCTGCTTTTGAGCGGTGGTCGTCAAACTAGAACGAATAGGAACCGTTCACTTAACAGGCGGCTGTAAATAGCGACGTTGGCGCTCGGCATTGTTGTACATTCTTCCATTAAAACACTGACATTATACAGATAACGACATGTGTCGCAAACGTTTGCTTGTTCGACAAAACATCTGACATTGTATGTGCATTAACTCTTGTTTGGTGCAGTGGCAGTGCTCGCAAAGAGCTAATGCATTACTGATTGAGGAAATATTACACAAAATTGATTATATTTTTCCTTTTTTTTATTTACTACAGGTGTGCTCTCATACTGCTTAATGGACGACAGAAAAGTAACCATCACTGGACGGCAGTAAAGTATCATCATCTGTCATACGTAGCTTCTGTTACACCCTTTCATGATACACTTAACGTATAAATAAAACACTTAACCCACCCACCCACACACACACACACACATCAGCATGGCTGAACAGCAGGAAGATGCAGAGGGTGTTTATGTTGAACACCAGTACATGTGCAGCGAGTGCCATCAGCTCTTCAACACCCTGGAGGATGTGCTGATCCATCAGCAGATCCACACCGGCCAAGAGGGAGAAGGGGAGGGGGAGGCAGGGGAAGCCATGACCATCCAAGGTGTTCCAGAGATGGGGCAGAGCCAGCAGTACCAGTGTCTGGAGTGTGGAGCCCTCCTCGTGAACCCGGAGGAGCTGCTGCAGCACCAGGAGATGCACATGAGAGAGGCCGGGATGGAAGTGGAGCAACAAGGTCAGAACAGTATCAACAAGAGGTTTATTGCTAGGTCAACTTTTAACAATAAAGGAAAGGAATTTGTTCTGGTGTATTTGTGCGTGTTGCTTGAAAAGTCAAAAACAAATAACAAAACTAAGCAAGTGTTTGTGTTTGTTCCACAGAGTTTTGTGAGGTTCTTGACACAGAGGAAGCTGGGTCGGATTCTCAGGTGGCAGGACCGGTCCAGTACCAGTGTCTAGACTGCCTGGCTCTGTTTGACTCACCGGAGACCTGGCTGGAGCACCGGCGGACCCACAGCAGGAGCAGCACACACAGTAACACTGAGACCACGGTAAAGTGAGAGACGGATTAATAATATCTGTAATAACTGTCGTTCCTACATGGAAAATATAATAGATTTACTTATTACATGTAGTTACCTAATAGCATGAATTAAGGATCCACAAGATTTGTGGATAGGAACCAATTGTGACCAGGTTTAGCAGGTCACCGTGGACGTCTTGGTATTTCTCACATACTGCATTTGACATAACGTAGTACATTTTTTGCTGCCGTACTAAATAGTAAACTAGTATGGGTAACGGACCGTAGGGCAAATTCCCACAAAATAAAATACCACAAAGAACCAGACAGGCCTGCCATATTGAATGATCCGAATCTTCATTAAAACTGGCCATTTTCAGTGTGTTCTTGGAGTTTGAAGGATGTTGTTGTTTCTCGTAGCGATAGGGACTTTGGAAACAGTAACACACGGAGAACAAAAGGGGAGGAAAATGGCAAGTGAAATAGTCGGCCACTGGCAGGCTTACTCCAACAGACTACTTTGTGTGAATCAGACTATTGTAAAGTAAAAGAGTGTTTATTAGATATTACTCAATTTCCTCAGCACTGCATTGGTTCATTGTAAACATTTTTGTAAACAAAAGGTTTTTTTTTTCCCTTTACAACAGGAGTATGTGTTACAGCCCGATGGCACCATCACTCCACTGAGTAATATGCAGAACTACGTGCTGAGTGAGCAACAGGCTGGAGAGATCTTGGCACAGGTACGTGGGAAATAATCGCAACAGATATGTACATTTGGGAATCGGAGGCCAGTTGCTGTGTTAAAGTTTCGCTCTGTACTTTCCTGTGTGTATATCCAGGTACTTGCCCAGCAGCAACAGCAGCAGCAACAGAAGAAACGTCAGTCTGCCTCTAAACCTCCTGCATCTGCTCGTTCCTCCCTCCTACCCCCAGTGACACCGACCCCAGGCTCTGCCACCATGCACCTGCAGATCCTCACGGCCCAAGCCCTGGCTGACAGCTCCACCACTCCCACCCACCGCCGCTCTAAGTTGCCTCCTTTGTTGCCCGCAGTGGCCAGAGGCTCTCCCGGAAAGCTGGGGGTCCTGGAAAATGGAGTTCAGAGATTGGAGTTAAGGTTGGCTCCCAGTGTTCAGAACGATACCCAGCAGCAGCAGACTGAGATGGTGGTCATCCACCCATATGAATGCTCCGAATGCTCCCTTCTCTTCCAGACCCCAGAGGACTTCCTCCAGCACCAGGGAGAGCACTTCCTGGGCCAGGACAAAGAGAGTGGAGAGGCAGGGGTCATGAGTGGCTTTGAGGAGGTGCGAGGGAGGGAAGAGCCGGCCGAGAAGATGGAGGACATAAGGCTCAGAGTAGCAGAGAAGAAGGCGACAGTGTGGGCTAAACCCCAACAGTGTGAGCTCTGCAACCGCACCTTCACCTCCGTCAACAGGCTGGCCGCTCACAAGCGCGTGCACGAGCAGGGCACACATGAATGCCCCGAGTGTGGGAAGGTGTTCAAAAAGGCGACCTCATTGCAGACTCACATGCGCACACACTCGGGTGTGGCCAGATACTTGTGTGTGGACTGTGGTCATGGCTTCACCACTGAGATGACGCTCATAATGCACAGGTAAAAGGCCTCACATCACTCAGGGCTTTTGTCAGTCCTTAAAAAGTCAAATGGGCTGAATTTTTGGCCTTAAAATGTCTTACATACAATTGTGACAGGTCTTAAAAATTGATTTGATTCAATGCTTTGTTGAATCCTCTCAAATGATAAACTTTTGTTTGGTATTAGAGTTACTGGAAAGACAGAAACACATAAAGCCATCAGTTAATACCTGCTGTCACTCAATTTTGTTCTGTATTCACATCGGGAGCATCACCAAAGTCCAGCCTCAGCCCAACGGAACATGAAATAGATCTTAAATGACATTTTTAATGGTCTGAAAATGCTTTAAGGCCCGTACAGACTGTGACATTTTTGCAGTCTCAAAAGTAAGCCAAGTTTGCAAAGACAGCTTGTGAAAAGTATTTTTTACCGTACATAAACATACACATCACATTGATCAGTGCGTCATTTCATTCTACATTCCTGTTGGTTGTTAAGTAGATATTGGTCGTAGCAGCAGTCACACTGTGAAATGGTCATCTTAAATTTCTGACAGTCAGAATTCTGTCCCATTCTGTTAGTGGAAAGACCAAGACAACGGGCATCTTTAAACCTCTCTGACAGCAAGACCACCGTTGTGGAGCCAAAGATATCACCGTGTTTCTTTCACGTTGGTTGTCTTTTATCTGGGACAGCCTAAATTTGCACAGTGCATACCCAGCTGTAAATGCAGTTTGTTGTAACCAGTAGAAACCGTGATCAGAGCAGCTTGGACAACTGTTTTTTTTCCCTCCGTTTTATCTTCCCCCGTTTGTGTTTTGCAGGAAGTCCCACACTGCAGATCCACTTCACCATTGTCATTTCTGCAACAAAACCTTCACCAACATGACAAAGTACCTCTACCACAGACGATCTCACCTCAACTATGATACATCTGCCACCCCAGCCCCTGTCTCTATGGTAGGAGAATAATCATATCCCTGTCAGTGCTTTAAGCTGTCTCCTGCTTAGTATGATGTTTTAATCCTTGTTTTTTCCAGGTCTTACCCTTGAAAAGAGCATCCGTCTCTGCTCTTGCCATCCTACAGAGAGCACGAGAGAAGAGGAACTCTCAAATTGAAGAAGAAAAAATCAACCTGCTGGCCCCTCTCACAGAGGAAGAGATGGAGAAACTGAACGAAGATCCAAAGCAAAGCTCCCATGGCAAAGTGAAAGGAAATGAAGTGGAGAAGAATGAAAATAATAGCAACAACAACAACGACAACCAGGAGGTGTCTTCCCCAACTGAAACCGTGCCTGACACTCAGACACGGGACGATGCCACCAAGTCAGGATTATCTGTAAACCCTGCTCCCTCAGATGACACTGTGTCTGGAGTCACATCTGGGTCCTCTGACTCAGCAGAAGCTGCTCCAGCTGTGTCGTCATCAGACAAAGGGCCTGTTTCTTGCCGCTCCTGCTCTAAGACCTTTCCATCCCAGCTGCAGCTAGTTCACCATAGACGGAAGGCGCACGTCACTGAACGAAGTTTTGTTTGTGGCATCTGTGGCAAGTCTTTTAAGAAGCAGATCCATGTGCGCAACCACATCCGTACACACACTGGTGAGCGGCCATTTCAGTGTTCTGACTGTGGTAAAACTTTCTCCTCGTTAGCCAACCTGATGCGGCACAACCTCATCCACTCTGGCGTGCGGCCGTACCGCTGTGAAGTCTGCCACCGCTCCTTCTCCCAGTCCTCTAACCTCCGCCAGCACAGCCTGCTGCACTCCAGTGCTGCAACACTGAGCTGCCCTGACTGTCCTGCCACATTCCGCTGGCCCACCAAGCTAGCAGTACATCGCTACACCCAACATCCGGGTTCGCCAGCCCCGTTCCCCTGCCCCCACTGTGAGGCTGGCTTCCTAACAAGGAGGCAACGAGACAGCCATTGCCTCGAACAGCACCCTACCCTGGTTGGGACAGATGTAGGAAAGGAGACTCAGAATCCACCAGACCAAGACCTCACATCACAGCCTTCCACATCAACAACAGTAGAGCCAGATCCAGGAGACTCGGTCGGTCTTCGGGGAGGCCTAGATTGCAACATTTGTGGGAAGAAGCTCAATTCCCCTGCTAATCTGCGACTTCACAGACTGAGCCACTTTGCCTTGGGCCCCGGGCGGCCACGGTGCGCCTCAGGGAAGCGACCTAAAGCCCACCAGTGTCCTGTCTGTGGCAAACTGTTTGTGTCTTCGTCTGGAGTCGCACTTCACCAGCGGGTCCACACCGGTGAGCGGCCATTTCCCTGCCAAGTGTGCGGCAAACGCTTCCGTCAGAACACACACCTGCGAGAGCACCTGCGCACACACTCAGGTGAGCGGCCGTTTCGCTGTGAAGTGTGCGGAAAGGGTTTCATCCAGAGCATGCATCTGGCTGAACACCGTCGGACGCACACTGGCGAACGGCCGCACGTGTGTCCGCAGTGTGGCAAAGCCTTCAAGACCTTCTCCAACCTGAGGAACCACAAGAAGACTCATGCCAGGCAGCAGAGGCTGGACGAGGAGGCTGCAGCTCAGGCTGCGATGGAGACCAGCTCTGCTGTGGCAGTGGTGGACACTTCAGCTGTGGAACTAGCTAACGGGCAGCCTCAGCTCATCCAGATCCAAGCCTCGGATCTTCAGCAGGTCAGAATCTCTGTACAAATCATCAATGCATAAGCTGCCATTTCAACACAATACGACACGCTGTTATGGGCTTGTTGACATTGAGTCCTATTATTTAAACCATTTAACATTTTTGATTTTTATTCAGCCTTTTAGTTTGGTTTTTGATTACAGTTTAGTTTTTTACAAGCAGGGTTCAGTGTTAATGTTGGCGTCTGGGTCAGAAATCTACTTGCCCCCTGAACATTTCAGTTCTTTCTTTCATACTAATTCAGAGTATTTTTTCCCCTCCCTAGACACAGGGCACTCCTACCATCATGTGTAATGAGTTTGGGGAGACCATAGCCATCATTGAGACCAGTGAGGGAGGAGCCCTGCCTCTGGAGCAGGCCTTGGAGATCTACCACACAGCTTTGGAGAACGGCCTTGCCGTGGATACAGTCGCTGTGGATCGACTGCAGCTCCTTTGAGGACGATTGTCGCAAGACATAAATTGCAGTTAATTCTTGAGCGCAATCACTGAAGTAATGTCTAATACTGACCTAAAGAAGAGTCACTGACTACTGTGAGGTATTCAGTTCAGAGTAATGACTTAATTCAACCAGTTATGTACTGGACATGGATACTATAAAATGAGAAAATGCATTTTAAGTTTAGCAAACAGACCAAAGTATGTTAACATCTCTCGTTTACAAAGGTGCAAAAAGAATCTGTGTTGAGCTGGAGATAAATGATGCTTCTAAAATTAGAGCTATGGCTTTCATCATTAATAAGGACCATTGATTGTGCCTCAGATGACATTTGTATTATTAATTTTACCATTTATATGAAATAGATGTGATTTTTTTCCCCTCTGTTTAAATGTCAGGTCACGCCATTGGAGCAATTTATTCTGTTGTAAATAGATGAAATCAATAAATGTTTTTTCAAGTACCATCAGTATTTCTAATCCAGTCTCATTCATCACAACCTTAAATGAAGTTCCACTCTCGGAGTGCACTGAACACTGTTGATACGGTGCATGCTTTGTGTTATAAAGGGGTCAGACATAAATCATGATGCAGCTAAATTAGACCTGAGCAATTAATCGAATTGCAATGTCAGCCGGTGCGACTATACAAACGCAAAAGGCTGCAATTAAAAGGTCCTGTGTGTGTGTGTGTGTGTGTGTGTGTGTGTGTGTGTGTGTGTGT